>JAWNOV010000171.1:0-600000 GCA_035045575.1 Drosophila falleni | reverse complement strand
CCTCGTTGTTGTTATTGCTTGAGCTGTTGTTGTTGCTGTTGCTCCCGTTGTCGCTTTTGGACAGCTTCTTTTGTATAAATTTCCAGGCTGCGTATCTTTAGCTGACTGACATTTCGCATTCATTGTTTGTTGCCTCTGTATGTGTGCGTGTGTGTGTGTGTGTGTGTGTAGATGTTTGTCTGCCTTAATGATCCTGCGCACTGCATTTTCATTTTTCTTTTGCCCCCCAAAATAAAACATCCCCCTAACACACACACACACACGCACGCACTCTCACACACACATACACACACACCGCAGCCATTACGTTTCGTAATGGAAATTTAAGCGCAACTCCAGCACTGACTGAGTTTTGTATCTTTTTTTTTGGGCAGTGGTGTCGAGGGGGGAGGGGGAGGGGGGGAGGGTTCGAGGTTTGTAGCGCGGGTCTTTCCGCTTTTGCGGCGTATCTTTTGCATGTTGTACGACCCAAACCGCCCCCAAAATTGATGGGGGTTGTTACCGCGGGGGGTGGCTTCAACATTTGGCGCGTCGTGGTCTGCACGATTTTTCGTTTTTCGGCGCTTTTTGCGGCACACTTTGGGTTTATCTGGTGGGGCTGGCAAAAGGGGTAGGTTGCAGCAGGGATGGAGTGGGGTGGGGTGGGGTGGCTTGGGGAGTAGCACCAACAAAAATGCAATTTTCGTCTCATGTTTGTCGTCTATGAATTTTTGCCTGCCACTGCGGCAAGCGGACGCTTTTCGTATGTGTGTGTGTGTTTATGTGTGTGTGTGGGAGGACGGAAAGTGTGTGCGAGGTGTGGCACATGCGGCTGTTGCGGCTTTTTCACTTTTAACGAGCAACGTGCGGCAACATTTGCAACATTTTGCAGCATTTGCAAGCTGCGTGTCATTTTTCCATGTCTTTCCATTTTTTGGCTATAAATTTTTCAATTAAACAACTGACAACAGTAAAAAATAGCAACACGTTATTGCCATTCTTGTTGTTGTTGTTGTTACTGTTGTTGTTGTTATTGCCGTGATCTTGGCTTTACCTTTAAGTTTTATATTTTAAATTTTAAATGGTCGCACCTTTTGACTGCTGAATGCTCTTGAATCTTTTCTCGTAAGCGACATTAACATAAAGGTACACTCATCGAAAGAGTACTTGACACTTGTCATTCAATATGACTTTATATTTAGCGAGATTAAAATATACTCGAAAGGAGGAAAAAATAATTACATCATTGTTTTGTTTTTAATTAAAAACGTGGAATTATAATAAACACTTACGATCTTTGTAAAAAAAATAGTTTTTTTTCTTAATTGAGAAAATAATATTATTTATTGTGTATAAAGTTCAGGGTAAATCAGGTAAATCAGCCGCAATCTTCGTACACAATATTAAAACGAATTTTCTTCAAAATATTGTAGATTTAAATCCATAATTTAAAAAAAATCATAAACATTAACTATAGCTACGAATTGTCGTTAGGTTAAAACCTTTTCTTAAGAGCAAGTTAAAAAATAAAAGCTTAAAGTATCTGAAGATTTTCTCGAGCTACAGCAATGAGTAGATTTCGTATCTAAATAAGTGCGAGTATCTTGCGCGTTTAAGTGTTTTTATCTAATTACACGCGTTTCGCTCGTGTCCAGAGGCAGCAGGAGATGTAGATGCAGATGAAGAGAGAGAGAGAGAGAGAGAGAGAGAGAGGAGGGAGAGAGAGTGATACATAGAGAGAGGGATAGCGAGAGAGAGAGAGAGAGTGAGCTTACAGCTTGATGGATAGACGTAAGCTGTTGTCTAGTTGACAGACTAAAGCCAGGCAATAAACATATCACAGCGCATAATAAACGCCCACCGAAGGAAGACGTGGTCAAAATGGTAAGAGATGTGCAGCTAACCGGCAGCTGCTTATCAAAGTCGGCAATCTTTCAAAAGGCCAAAATCGAACTGCGCAAAAATGTTGCAAAGAGACAGAGAAGAGAGAGAGAGAGAGAGAGATGGTGGGGAGGGTGTGTGTGTAAAGTGAGTAAGAAGCAACCAGTTTTGCAATGGCTGTTCTCAGCCTCCTCCTTTTGGCTGCAATATCAATTTTTGCAGCCATGTTGTTGTTGTCGACAGCAACAGCAACATGCAAAATGCAAAGCATCGATAAGATACAGATACATGCAAGAGTGCAAGAGGCAGCCTCTCCTCCTCCTCCTGCTTCTCTTGCTCCTGCTTTTCAGTTTAGCAGCTCAGCTCCCAACGAGGTTCGAAATTATGGAAGCTCTGCGGATATGCGCGCGATTTCAAAAGCAACTACTGTTTAAGTCTCTGTGTTTTTGGGTCTCTCTCTGGATTCTGTAGAGTGCTGAGTCTGTGCTGGAGTGGTGGGGAGGGGGATGGGGTCTGCCTTTTGATTTATGGCGCATTTGTTGAATGAAATACAAAGCGCAGTCACTGACAGTTGAAAAGCAAGTGCCGCCGCCAAACTAGGAATTTCACATGCTCATAAAAAACAAAAATACGAGAAGCGACACCAGATACAAGATACAAGATACTCTTGTATAAGATACAAGTCTCCCACAACAACAACAACAACAACAACATCAAGAACGACAACTATGAAATTTTGTGATTGCTGCCGCGTGACTTCTACGAAAATTTGTCATTTTTCCAGGAATAACGCGAACCGATTTTTATTTCTCTCTTATGTTGCTCAATTTCCTTTTTGTGTTTTTTCGGTTACCTGCAAAGCGAAACGCTTAAAAAATTAATGATGACAGCAGCAGCGCTTGGAACACGTGCCGAATGAATCGGAATCGGAATCGACCGACGATTTCAATTTCGAGTTCGATGTCGACGTCGACGTTGATTTCGATTTCTCGAATTCACATTTTGACAGACTCATCAATTTTGTAGATACGAAACGTAGCCTTCATCCTGCTGCTGGTTGCCTTCGTTACCTCAGTCTTCTCTGCACTCCTTCTCTGCCTCTCTCCCTCTCTCTCTCCCCCTCTTTCTCTCTTTATCCAACCTTCTCTTCGTTCGCCACTGATTAGGCAACATTCGTTGGCCATTGTTTTTTGGTATGCTGCGTGGGCTGTGTACTTCCCTTTACTGTCTCTCTCTCTCTCTCTCTCTCTCTGTCTGTCTCTCTGTCTGGCTCTGGTCACTGGGTTTTTGTGTGGAAGGAAGCTTTGTGGTTTTTGATTTGTTTGTCTGACTCTGCTCGCTGGATCCTATCAATTATTTGGCCCCTCTATCTGTCTGTTTTTGTGTCTCTTTCTCTTTCTCCCTATCTCTGCCTCCTTCTTGCTCGCTGTGTGTTGCAATTTTGGGTTTTCTGCAGTGCCAATCGTGCTGATTGTCTGTCTTAAGTTGGCTTAATTAAGTGCAGTTGCTTTGACAATGACAACGTAATCTTCATTTAGCTATAGGCCACATCAAAAACAACTGACCGCTCCATAAATATACTTTGTACATATTTACATACACACATATATATGCATACATATAGGTATGTTTGTATTTTATAAATTTGCCTAATTAATTACACAAAACACCAAAGAGCATACCGATTGGGGGAAACAAAAACAAATGCACACAAAGCAGAAGCAGATGAAACGAAAGAGTAAAATGTAAAATTAGAGATGGTCACGTGATTATAATGAATGGCAAGGGATGGGAAAATAAAGGAAAATGAGTAAATTTATTTCCTATACTTAATTTACTTATTTATTTATTGTATATGTATTATTTCCATGGTTACCCTATTGCATAAATATTAACATAATTTTTATTAAACAGTTTTCTGTCTGTCATCTTTACATTGTCCTGCGGTGTCACATTAATTCATTTTTTTTTATTATTTATTTTTTTAATCTTATTTTAAGACTTTTCTCGCTTAATTTTTATGTCCATTCTATAAAACAATTCACTTTCTGAATTTTTTACTACATGTCTTCCATTTCACATTTATTTTAGCCTGAAAGTCGAAGTGTTCCTTATATGATCTCTGTACTTTCTCGTGTAGTTTTTCTACGACTCCTTCATGCTCACATATAATAGTGAATTTTTATAAATGTAAATCGAGGTTCTCTGTTATTTTACTCCAAGATATTTTTAACATAGTTTTCAAAAAATTTGAATATAATAACGCGAATTCTCGTTCAATTTATGTCTTAATTCCTTTTTTCAAAATATTTGTTGTGCTTCAGTTTGATTGATTTCATTGTTCATGAAATTAGACAGAAATTCTCGTGTCACGCGTTTGAAGATCATCTCAAATGTGAGTAATTCCAAGACGCAGTCAATATAAATATAACAGAACTGAACAGTTGGCTACGATTTCAAATCAATCGACTCGATCGATTCAAGCAATTCCAAAATCAAAAAAAAAAAAAAAGGAAATAAAAGACAAGAAGAAAAGAAGAAAAAAGAGAAGAGAAGATACCAAAAGAAGCCGCCGGCTGCAGTCACTTTGAAGTGTTTGATTTTCGTATTGGCCGATCGAAGTGAACGCTTGTTGTTGTTGTATGTTGGCCGTATTGTTGTTGCAGTTGTTGACTGTCGTTTTATTGAAGCCAAATTTGAATACGAGACATGCAGCAAGCGCAGAAGGCAGAAGCTGCCAAAGTCGCGACATCAAAGAGTGCCTGGACTCAAAATGGACATGGGCCTGCAACACAATTTATGCCAGCCAAGAAGACACACACACACACACACACACACACGCACACATACACACACACGCTTGCAGAGAGCGAGAGAGAACCCAGCAGAACTGGACCTCAAAGAAATATTGAGGAAAAGTTGAGGAACATTTCCTGGTCATTAAGGAAACATCGAACCGTTTGTATAAAAATGATTTAGGAATTTAACATTGGGAGTTCTTAGGAACGAGAAATGCGGAGGCTTCACTATACATTGCTCAACGTTTCCCTAACAAGAAACTCGCCAGTCATTAAACTAAAAAAATAATTATTTCAAACGTATTGTGTTTCATTTTGGTTTTATAAATTGTTATTTTTTTTTTACTTTTTTTACTTTGTTTTTTTTTTCTTTTAATTTATAATTTGTGTATCAAATTTTTTTTTATTTTTTGCGGTTCTAGTGGTGTTTGAAGCGTGGTCCCCAAACTGAAAAGTTCTGAAAACTGTAATTTTCTGTTTAACAATAATGTACCTATTGGATCCAATTTTATGTTTCAACAAAGCAGTTGACGCCGGCAGAATTATTACAACACTAACATAATTTATAATTTAAATTTTTTCTTTAAAGTTTAATTTTTTTTTATTATTTTAATCTTTACTTTAATTTTTATAATGAAACTTCAAAAAAATGACAACAACATCAAGTAGACATAAGGGAAAATTAAAAACAGGGAATTTCTGTTCTACTGGGATACTTGAGGCAGCGACGGAAATGACCTTTTTGTGTGTGTGTGTGTGTGTGTGTGTTGACTGCAAAACAAAATGCCGACGAGCAACGACGAAGCAACTGCAACTGAGTTCTGACTGCGATTCTGGATGCTGTTGCTGTTGTTGTTGCTGCTGTTGCTGCTGTTGTTGTTGTTGTTGTTGTTGCCGTGTTGCGTGTTGCTTGGCGCGCAGACAGATGACAAGAGGCGATAGTGTCGTAGCCTGAGCTCCTCTGAGCTTCTTGTACAACCGGCTTGCAACAGCAACAACAACAACAACAGCAACAACAACAACGACAACATTGAGAGAGTCTTGGACACGCGGGCTAAGTGATGATCATGATGGGTTATTAGGCAGGTTGCGTTGACAACGCATTTGTCTTGGCCAACCGCCGACGCAAGGATCTGGGTGTGTGTCTCTTTGTGTGTGTGTGTGTGTGTGTGCCTTTGATAAGCGCACGACATTTATTTATGGCGTCTTAAAACACAAGTGTCGCCAATGGCCAAAAAGGCGCCGTGACATCGACGGCGACCCTAAAAAGTAAAACGACACAACAAAAAGACAAAAGAAAAGGTTCACAGAGAGAAAGCCGTCAATTCAATTTCAATTTCAAATTTTTGAATACTGACGGCTCAGTGTCAGAAATCGACTCGAAAAGTGTCAAATTAACGTCAAGTCTCGAGTTGAGACTCGACTTCAACTTCAGCTTCAACTTCCACTTCAAAACTTGTGCGTCATGTCAATTTTTTTGGTGGCAGCAGAAATACTCGTCTAGAGTATAAAGCAAAGCAATTAAAGCTAAACAACAAACTGAAATTCAAATACAAATTCGATATCCAAATTGGAAATCAAAATGCAGTTTAACCTTTTAAGGCCACATTTGCAACATGTTGCAAAGTGCTGACAGGCCGCCCCAAAAAAAACATTTACATTTTCAACTAGTTTTCGTATTTATTTTTTTTCGCTCTCTGCGCACTTTTTATCATAAATGCATTTGGCATTAGCCAAACTAATTAGCCAAACAGTTTTGCTTTGCAGCTAAGATAAAGTGACTTGAAGATTTGTGGATTTGCGTGTGGCACAAACAAAAGAAAAAGGAATTGAATACATTGTTGCATTTGTTGTTGTTGTTGTTGTTGCTGTTGCTTTGTTCGTTGTTGGAATTATTGTTGTTTTTGCTCTCCATGGCAGGCGGCTTGTGTAAATATTTGACCTGACGCGTGTAAGCTTTAACAGTTTTTATGCTTTATTTGTCGCAAATATTGCGCAAACATGGCCAGGCAAGCAAAGCAGCTCCCCCTCCCCCTTACCACCCTACCTACCTACCTACCTCCCTTCACCATCAAGTCTTACCCCACTCGCCTTCATACTCCCCCTGTTGTCAGTTTGTGGAAACAACGACGTTGCCTTGTTTGCATTTTGAGCCTCGGGGATGTTCACATTTTTGTTGTTGTTCTCTTTTTGTTGTTGTTGTTGTTGCGCATGCGCGCACCTTTTGCACTTGTGATTGTTGTTGTTGTTGTTGCTGTTAGTGTTCTTGTATTGTGGTGTTGGCCGTGTTGCTAAGACCATCTCCTGCCCTCTCTGCACGTGCAGCATGCAACATGCGTTAGCAACATACTTGCTGCAGTCGGCAAAATATCAGTTGAATGCTGCAAATACTACAAAACTTGCAACTAGAGAGGAGTCAAGCATGCCGCTAAATTCTTAAGCGAGAGGCAAGAATAATTGATGGATTCATAAATGCAAAAATATGTCAAAGAAATCTTTTTTAATATGCCAGTAAATTTGTAAAGAAACTTCTCTTTATGAGGAATTTAACATTTTGACTGTCGATTTCCTAAATATTTAATTTGTTATATAAATAATAATATTTCAATTTTACGATGAAATGTTGCACATTAACAAGTTTAATGTCAAGTAAACAACTTGCTATTGTTATGATTAAATCTAAATAAAATTTAATTTATTTTACTTTTAATTTATATTTTTTTAATAAAATGTTGTTAAATAATTTTTTATTTAACTGTGAAAGTTGAAAGATAAAATCCCTTGCAAATTTTATTGTTAATAAATCAAAATCTAAACTCTTTTATTTTACTCCTCTTATCCACTTTGTTCTTAACTTGAAAAGCAAACTTAATTAATTCATCAATATTCCTTGCTTATGTTGTGATTAATTAAGAAATTTAGAGTTTTGTTTATTCTGATATCAAAATTTTTGTTTAGTTACTTAAAACTTTAAGGAATTACTTTAAGTATACATTAATGTTCTTTAATATTTTTCACAGGTCGCTTAAGCTTTAAAGAGCTTCTTATTAAAGCTTATGCTTAAATTTAAAAGCTTTCTCAAGTGCTCATCTCTAGTTATGCGTTTATTTGAGCCTCATACTGAGGTGTGCCTTTAAGCCACATTCCTATGCACATTGCGCATTTTGCGTGTGTGTATGTGTGTGTGTGTGTTTGATTGTGTGTGCACCGTTATAAAAACTTAAGACCTCATTAAAAGAGGCCGCCGCTGCTGCTGCTGCTTTATGGCTGATGGCCAAGATCGAGTTGACCATTTAACGCCGTCATTCTCAGTCTCAGCCTCAACTCGATGCTCATTGTGATCCTTTTATATGGCTGGTAAAAGTAACTATATAAATACATATATTTGTATATACATATATATATATATATATATATATGTATATTTATATGTCCAAAGTTAAAGCTGGTCGATTACGCGCACGCAAACTCAGCCTGGTCTAAAGTCTCGGATCAAAATATTCATTTGGTCAGCTAAGGCAAAACGGCTTTAAGGAAGGCCGCCAAAGGCTGAGCGTTGTTCATGCAAATTTTAACTTCATTTCGGCTTCGTTTTGTTAATTAATTTATATTATTTTATTTGGGTGTCGTATACAAGCGAGCCGATCCGTTGTTGTTGTTGTTGTTGACATGCCTTGTGGCTGCCTCGTCGAGGTTGTCTGTTGTTGTTGTTGTTGCTGTTGTTGTTGTTGCATCTGCATCTCTGGGTCCGGCAAACGAACGAACGAACGAACGACAAATTTATATTTAATGAGCTTCATAAAATTTGAATTTCAAAGGAGCATTGCACCGCTGCGGCATGTTCGAAAACTGTTCCTGAACTGTCGCCGGATCTGCGGCGTTGATTGCCAAGTCCAAGTCCAATTTTAAGTCCGTATTGAGACTCAGTTTCAAGTCCAAAAGAGTTGGTCAATGAAGGTATATAAATTGCTGGTTTTATGGCGTTTTAAGTAGGCCTGCTTTATGGTCCTGTTCGAGGTCCACTCGACTTTAGTCCACTGCACTCACTGTTGTTGTTGTTGTTGTTGCTGTTCTTGTTGTTGTTGTTGTTGCTGCACTCATGCTAGGCACTCACATTCATACTCACACCTGATGCTATGATTCATTGGCGCTGTGTGGTCGTAATCTTCACTCTACACTCTACACTCTTCACTCTTCAGTCTTCTTCGTTTCCTTCATTCATTTTGGTTCGGTTCAGTTGGGTTGGAAGACTTATTGCTGCCCACTTAGGCGACAAAACGTTGTTAAGGGGAACTTCCTCACAATATAAAGACGACGAGCTCCCCTCCCCTGTCTTAAAGAGACCTTTTGGTTTACGCACAGATCTCGCAAATCTCTGTCTCAGCAACTTGTTCAGCGAGTTTCTCACTTTGGCTGGCAACATTTCAATTTGACATAATGAGCTACATTTTGTTACCAGTAGGCATAACCACAGATGGTCAAGCTACTACCATACTAGAACTTTAAGCAGACTCACATATGAAAACATGTGTACTACAAATTATGCTCAACTCGAGGGCTTTTTAAAATTTGTTAAACATTTTAAATGCGACATCTCTTTAAAATATGACATTTTAATAATTTTATAAATGTATTTTAACAGGGCTTTTCAGACTTTTCATTTTTATTTAAAAGAATTTACAAATAAGTAAGTTTCACTTAAATTTAATTTTGATTGTTTTTCAACCAATCGGAGTTAAATTCACCAACGCAAAGTAAATTCAATCAACAAACAGACCTGTTTAAATCGTTGAAATTATTGCTAATGAATCGTCTTTTTCATGAGAAATTTGATAAAGCGAATACGAAGAAATTTTATATACAAATTTCTTTAAAGCTTTAGTTTAACGATAACATAAAAGAAATTTTTTTTATTTTATATACGCATGTATATAATAAATGCCAAAAAATATGAATAATACTTCTACTCTGAAAACACAAAATCTATTAAATTTATTACTAAAGAAAATTCACTGAAAATCTTGAGTTAAATTGTTTTGGTTTATTCAAAATATATAAAAGAAATCAAAATGTTATTTAGATTTATCACCTAACATGATATATTTCAAATTCTTTTTTAATCAGTGCCCAGAATTCTTTTCAATATGCCAAGAACTGTGTGTATGGTCAATATCATAAATATTGGGAAATGAATTCATATTTCGACAAGCTTTCAACAGATAAAACTAGTTGAAACAAGTTTTTTCAAATCTGAAACTCGTTTTACAGAATTTCAGTTTTGTATTGATTTATGTTTAATATTTGTTATTGTGCTGTTTTCGTTCACACAGATTATTTGTTTCTATAAACTTTGGTTTTGTTTTTATTTTATTTGGATTGTGGTGAGTTGATCGAAATAAAAGACTCTGTGAAAAGTGTCACATAAAGCAAGTTGGCATCAAGATGTGCAACTTGTTTGGCCAGTTGTGTCAGTTGTTTGTCTGTTTGTCTGTCTGTTGATCTGTGTTGTGTTGTGTCTGGCAACATTTCAATTTGACATAATGAGCCACATTTTGTTGCAGGTACAGAGTAGGCTCATATCCTGGCTGCAAGTCAAAATATTAGACGGTAACGGTAATTAGCCAGACTAGGCTACTGTCTGCCAGTCTCTGTCTCTGTCTCTGACTCTCTCTCTCTCTCTCTCTCTCTCTCTCTCTGTCTGTCTTCGTTGCGAGACTCAACTATATGTAATTTTGAATGAGTTGCCCCGCGGCGCGACGTCCGACATCGTCACAGCAAGCGGTCGGCTTCAGAGTGCGAGTGAGTGGGAGAGAGAGAGAGCGAGAGAGTGTGTGTGTGTGTTTGAGAGGGGCGGTCAACCTGTTGATAGCCTCGTCTGGCCTACCCAGACGATACTTGAGATTAAGAGCTCTCAATACAAACAAGCGACATGCTAATCGTCTCTCTCTCTCTCCCCTCTCCCTCTCTCTCTCTCTCTCTCTCTCTCTTCACACAAGTACTCTTCGCTCCTTGTAAGAAATTAAATTAGAAAATGCAAGCAATCGATGCGGAAAAGTAGTTCTTGTAATGCGATATATGTATCTATGTCATGGCTATTATATTTATAAGGCCTGGTTGCTGCCTCAAGTGTCGCATACAAATTTCGAGTACTCAGCTGACGCCACAAATTGAGACGGTGGCGTCTCTCGACTCTCGACTCTTGCCTCTTGATGTCGGCGACTTTTCTTCTTGATGTAACCAAATCTCGGTTTGCTCTCATTTTAAGAATCTAACGCATTGCATCCTGTTGAAAGTTATGGCTTTGTATTTTTTTTTGGTTTTTTGGTTTTATTTTTATCATTACTGCTGTTATTGTTGTTGCTGCTTTTTATTGTCTCATGCTTAATTAGTCATTAAAAGCGGGTTATAAAAATGACACTCGTAAAAACAGTCAGGCAAATGAAAGAGATAGAGAGTGAGCGAGCGAGACAGGCATATGTGCTGCAAGGCGCCCCCCAAAAAGAGCTTTAAGAGCGACGCCATTAAAGCGACGAGCGCGTTGCATGCAACACGCCAGCAGAGCAGAGTAGAGCTGTGCTGAGCTGAGGTGAGAGACACACAGCGACGCAGAGCTCCCAAGCTGGCCAACAGACAGTCAAGCGAATGCACCTGAGCACACATGTGTATATATGTATATATATATCATATATCTAGAGGTGTCATATGGCGCAGCGGGTGCCTTCAAGCCATAGAAACGGCAGCCCAAAACTAACAGGCGCCCCAAAAATCCCAGCGGGAAATACGACGCCAAATGGCGCCGTTTAATGAGCGCCTGGAGAGGCACAACAACAACAACAACCACAACCCGCTCAGTTCAGTGGTTCAGTGGCTCAGCAGTTAAGGTGGTTGGCCATTCAAATAAAAAAAAAAAACAAAACACACGCGATAAACGGGCGTGGCATGCAACAAGCCCTGGTCAGGCAAATAACCAATTTTGGCATTATTTATCAGTTGATTTATGTGCAACTTACTCAAAATGCAAGCTGCTCCTCTCCCTCTCGCTCTCCCTCTCTCTCTCTCTCTCGCTTTCCATCTGTTCTTTTATTTTGTTTTCATTTTTATCTTTTTGAAATTTAATATTCGTTTGCCTGGCCCAAACAGTAGCCTGTTTGGCTTGACAAGCGCTGACACCTTGACTGAACTTTAAGAGCTCAAATTTTAATTGCACTTTAATAGTCGGTCTGCTTTAATATGCCCAGTGGCCCTGGTCCCTGGTCCCAGGTCCCAGGTCAGCAGACTCGAACTCGCACTTGAACGCAGATGCAGTAATTAGGCCACAACACCAATTTGGTCTTTAAGCTGCGGATCTGTCAGATACATGAGTTCTGAGCGAGCTAAATTGCAGCTATGAGCTTATGTATTAAATATTTTACAATTTGGACTGCAACATAGAAACACTAAAAAAATTTACTTAAATAAAATGTACTGTTAGACGATTAGACACCCCTTAAATTTTGAGAAATAACCAGGGACTGTACTCATAATAAGTTTATTATAAAACTAAAGAAATTATCATTATTATTTGAGTTTTTTTTTTTTGAATCTAAAACAATAAAACTCAAGAAATAATCATTATACTATGAGTTTTGTTTTTCTTGCTCAAAAATAATGATTATATTTTGAGTTGTGTTTTTTTTGCTCAAAAATAATTATTATTTCATGAGTAAAATAATTAAAATTCATACACTTTAAGATCATGGTGAAATTGCATAGATTACCCTTACAGAAAAAATGTTGGTATATTTCACGATTTTTTACAGTTACTAGTAGTGATTTATTTTTTAATTGAAAAAAAAGTCAAAATAACATTATTTAATGTCCCTGTAAATAACATATAAATTTTAAGTAAGACATATCTATAGCTCAAAAAATTTAATTTAAATTTTAAGTCATTTTAATGTGACCTTAAATCGTCTTTATTGTAAGCTTCCTTGAAACAACTAATCGCTTTCGCATATTTAAATCTTTCTGTGATATTTTCTCTCTTGTCGAGTTAATCTTTATTACACAAAATAAATTTATTCTTTTAGAGATAACCTAATGCAATTTTTCGTTTCTAAATTAAGAACTCATAAAAGATATACATATAATATTTGCTTCTTTTATTTAACAATAATGGTTGTTAAATTAACTTCATTATACTAAAATTAAAGTTACCTTTTGGTATTTTAATTTTGTCATGCTCAACTGACATAAATATAAACAATGTGTGAAATATATGCACTGTTAACCCTTTTTGATTATAGGGCATCGAAATGCTCTCCTGGCACACCCACATGACAAAATTTATGCGCCACTCGCTAAAAGAATTCGTCTATATTTTATGGGTTTGAATTTTTCGGGTTTCCGGCCAATTCTTTGTTTTTGGTTGATATTGCTATCCTGTCTGACTTTTCGGACTGTGTTTTGTTTCCACTTCCCGCTCCCGATTCTGTTCCTGCTCCCGCTGTCAGGCTGTCTGCTTTGGGTGATAAAGTTATTTAGGCGCAAATCATAAATTCCGAAAAACAGAAAAAAACAGAGACCCGAAGCTTATCTGATTTTGCACTTGGGTCCGGCACTAGATCAATATGTTGGCCTGAAACCTGTGCGGGCTATGCTTGATACGGGGGACTCAAATACCGGACCCAGATTCCAGATTCGACCCAGAATTTCAGAGACCCAAAACACAGCTGTGCGCCTGCGCCTGGTGTCACATTTGAAATGCATTTGTAGTGTGTGTGTGTGTGTGTGTGTGTGTGTGTTGAAAGGGACTACGACATGCGACATCAAGACAGAAGGACAAAAAGACAGACAAGGCAGTGAGACAGTTGGAGGAGATACGCAAAAGTAGAATTTGATTTTGATTTTAGAGTTTCAGGTAAATGTTGCCTGCGATTTTTTTGTTTGTTGTTTTCATAGCTCGTCTTTTGAGCCTGTCTTTAATTAACAGCTCTCGTAGCGTCTGCTTGACTTGTGAAATTAGAAAATTATGCCTGGAATTTCCGTTCACAGATGAGCAAAAATCAGACTCACAATGAAAGAAGAACCTTACGCAAAAAAAAAAGCAAAAATGATAATAAGTTATCGTATAATAAAAGGGCTAAAGAAATTAATTTAAAGCTGAATTTGGTGTCATGGTGCAGAGAAAGCAAATAGGTAAAATTACAATAAGAAATTAATATAGAAAAAATGTTGTGAGTATAAAGTCAACTTTTAATTTTTTAGATAATTCTGAGGGAATAATGAAAGACTCAATACCGAGATCAATAAATAAAAATGTATATAAAAAGTAAAGTAATGTAGTTAAAAACTCCTGTAGCATTAACATATAAATATTTGCATTAGAATTATTATATATTGCATATAGAAACGGCACATTATATTATAGGCTTACAAATTTTAGTCTGTATAATTTAGCTTCTACTTTTCTCAAATCAAAAAAATCAAAAATGATAATCAAGAAGCTTGTATGCATTTAGTATTTTATAAGTAGCTCTTAGAAACTTTTCGTATCGTCTACAAAATCAAATTATGTACGATTAATGATGTGTGTAGAACATTTATGGCCACTGAAGCCAATCTGTTACCATTCGCCTTTCACGAGCTTTATGACTGTCACACGCTCGACACTTTATAAATATAGCCAGACAGCCTATATATATGTAGTTAATCTTTCTATCTAGCTGTCCATTTGTATCTTGCAATCCCATCCGTAAGCTCTGTGCCATTCTCCTTTGACTTCTTTACGCAAAAGTAACTTTGCCTCTTATGGCAAAGCATTTAAAGTCACATTTCTTTTTTTTGTTGTTTGTGCTTTTTTGTCATTTAACATATTATTTGTAAAATTATTTCAACGGTTTTTTGTTGTTATGGTTTTTGAGTAGTCTGCACATTTGTTCAGTCAATTTTTCACAATTAACTTTCAAAACTTGTTGGCGTTGTTTTTTTTGTTAAACTGGTCACGTTTTTTATAATTCACAAATTAAAATTAGTTAATTTTAATTAAATTATAGTAAACAAATTTACAGGGCACACACACACACACACATCAATACTATGGCATGCAAATTTTTAAGGCCAATTGGACAAAACTATAAAATGAAAATCGTTTTGATTTTTATGACCGCAAATAATTGTCAATTTTTAACGAGTATGACATAAAAACCAGGGATTTTATTAGACAGCCAACAAACCAGATGAAGAGGTAAAATGTAAAAATAGTAAATATCAAAAACATGGCGAATAACAAAACATTTGCCAAGCGCCATAAAGTATGCCAAAAAATATTGAAAATTTATTTGGCTCTTGTTTTCACTCGCAGAAATTATTTTCATAATGAAAGATGTACTCAAAATTGGATATAGAATATTATATGCTGATTGCATATGGAGACTGGGCAGGTAAAGGCCGTATTGCCTTTAATCTCCTTTAAGATTGTCTGATCTGCTGCTTTAAAAAAAAATTAATTGTATCTTGAAAAAATAAAATCTAAAAAGTCCAACTATCATATCGAAGATAGGGTGTCATTTATTTCCACACAACGCAGTTAGTTTTAGCTTTTTGTTTTCAGGTTTATTTGAAGATTGGCAAAAACTTCACTTGGGGCGGAAAAAAGTGTCGCGCTGTGTCAACAAAACTTCAACTCGAGCAGCTTTTGTATATTTCCTTCTACTATATTTAATTAATTTAACGACTACTTGAGAAGTTGGCAACGACATGTGTGTGCCCCGTTAGATGGTGAGGGGGGAGTTAGCTTGGGGGAAAGCCCATGGGCCTGCGACATGAAAAACTCATTAAAATGTTTACAGGCGCACAAAATCAACAAACCAACAAAAGCAACTCGGACAGACAGACAAACAGACGAGTTGAGAAAATACCAAAAAAAAAAAATAAAAATTGAAAATGAAAATAAAATACGGCAACTGAAATTGTTTTCATTTCAAATATCAACTTAAAAATCTGAAAAACTCACAACTCTTCTCTGCTAGAAATAAGTTTTTGACTGTAGTTTTGTTAGTTTACTGTGCGCAAGTTTCGTATACTATGCATACAGTTTTTTTGCTAGCCTGAAAAACTTTTAGCTTGTCAAAGTTTTTAAATTAAAATTTAGTTGCATTAAATATTTAATGTGTGCGCAGTGCAAACTAATTAAAATTGAAATTACAATGCGGCTGCATTTGGACAGATGTAGATAGGTACAGCAAGTCCGTATCTATTAGATAGAAATGTATCTGCAGTTTTATCTAGTCGCTGCTGTTGCTGGTGTTTTTGGCTCATTTATTATTCAGTGCGCTTCACGGAGAACGTGTTTATGATTATGATTTTTCGTCATTTGCTCATTTTTATTTTGGCAAACACATAAAATTTTGCAACTATCTTTTCGCTTCTTTAGCCTTCGTATTGTACCCTTTTAAATAATCATGAATAGAAAATATTTTAGATTGAATAGATTGGAGCAATAGATACCTAACATAATCTTGGAAAAATAAAATATATTTTATAATATATATATTGTATCTGTATTTTTTAAAATAAATCTTTTCACTATTATACTTTTTAGCTTCTACACTTTATATTCTGAATATTGTATTATTCTCAAACAATTGGATCCATCGAAGTATCACTGAGTATCTTCTAGTTGTACATTCTCTTTCACATTAAATTTACTTGTTTTTTCTGTGTGTTTCTGCGGTCTTTTGTCTGGTTAGAAAATTGGCAGCTAACATTTGTCACAATTTAGCGTCAAATAAAATTTGAATAAAATATATTTTGTCGCGAACACACACACACACACACACACAACATGCACATTTTTTAATGACACTTTTGGTTAACTCGAATGCTGCCAAGCATTTAAAAATACATGAATATAATTTAGAAATTCAATGGTATGAAAATATGGTCAACATTTTTCCGGCTAGCCAAAAAATTTGTCAGCTACAAAATGAATGCATTTATCGCATGCGATAAATTAGCTTTTTGCATTCGCACACTTTAATTGTCCGGCACATTAAAATGTCATTCAACCATTAATTGGGCGGCTGGCGCAAAATTATATTCTACTTAAAATAAAATACGGCTATAATTTTAAAGTTAATGCCGCCACAAATTCAACAGCAACAAATGTAAAAAAAACCACAAAATTTAAATCGTTCTTTTGTTTGCCCAAAAAATAAAAAAAAATTAAAGTTAATTTTTGCTGTTAACAATCTTGAGCTGCATCTATACTTATAAAGTAGAGTTCTTGGTAAATGCCTTACAAACTGAATTTACTAAGTTATTAAAATAATTATCATATTAAAAAAATTATTTAAGATATTTTAGGCACATATATTTGTATATTATAGGAAGCTATAACTCTACATTAACCTAAATTGTCAATTGAAAGTTAGTAAGATTTCTTCGCAAATGTCACAAGTGTTCCATTTGTGGCATGTTACAACCTTATAGATTATGCAACCAAATAAAAATTGAACTGAGTTGTCAATATGCCAAATGGGCTCATTGATTAACCCAACAATTTAAATAATTTTAACGTTTTTGTATTTTATTGGCTTTTAATTTAAATAAAATATTCGATCATCCAATTTTTATACCCGTAACTCAAAAAAAATAAGTAAAAGGGTATATTGTATTCGTTGGAAGGTATGTAACAAGCAGAAGGATGCTTGTTGTATATGTTTTCTTGATCTGCATCAATGGCCGAGTGGAAATAGCCATGTCCATTTGTCCGTACGTCCGTATGTCTGTCTGTCTGTTTGTCTGCCCGTTCGTTTGAACAAAAGGATCTCAGAGACTATAAGAGGTAGAGTAACCAAATTTGACACACATATTTCTATATATACCACGCTGATCTAGTTAATTTCAAATTGAAGCCACGCCCCCACCGCCCCCGCAAATCGCGAAAACCACCCACCCACAGATTTTAAGATGTAGTAATATTATCTATTGTCTAACTAAATCAAATCAAGATGGGACAAGAAGAACGGCCGATAAGGCGATTTAATGTTTTCCAAGTAATACAGATAATTTCATATCGTACTTTTATATATATTGAATTAAGTAATGGGTATCCTTTTGTCTGAATTTCGACTATAGTCCCAGACAGTCCCAAAATGTGGTTCATGTTACAGTTGACCGAATTGAGAATTTTTCTCTTATTTTTTAATGTTCATCTCCCTTTATTTTTATTTTTAACTTCCGAAAGGTTAATGGCAATTTAATTTGCAAATTTTCGTTGTTTTTCTGTCTAATTTGTTTTTGACTGCGACAATGACCATAAATAAGTCATTAACTTGTATAAATAGCTTTATTAGTTGTATGTGATACGAGATTGGATGAGTGGTTATACTGATATGACTGAGAGAATAGTTAGTCGTAATGTGAGTAATTGGGTACGTTTGCCCTACAGTTAAATGATTCGTTCTGTAATGACTGATATAATAATGGAATTGTTTTTATAAATTATTTACTAATATACGTGTTTATTATATATAATATCGTATATATTTGGAGAATATGTGAAACCTGTATAAGTCCGATATATTTTAAAGTAGGATTAGAACTTAATAAAAATAAAAAACACTATTTTTTTTATAGCTAGAGTCTATTATGCATTGTAACCTGACAACGAATTACTTTAATTTATGCAAAAAATAATAAATTCTACCTAAAACTTAAGATTTGCTATAGTTTCAAGTGTTGTTGTCTGTGATTTGAAACTGGTTTTGAGACAGAACTGGGAAATACCGACGGCTGTTTTGGTAATTAGAATGTGATCCATGAACCGATTTGTTGGAGAGATGATTGTATCTCTTGGATATTTGGATATTTGGGGTATATTGTAGTTAGATGTACTTACTTATCACATCATGGCCGTGACAATCCAAATCCAGGTGATGATTCATCACCAGCGATGGCTGTAATCCAGTTTGACTGTGATTGTGATTGTGATTGTGCAATGGTAGCTGGTGAGCCAAATGGCCACCAATCTCTGCCATTACCATATATTTGGCTTATAGACCGGCAACCACCCAAACACTTGAGAATAATAATCAAAAATTAAAAGCGTAACTCAACAAAACGATCAATAGATTTTTTGTGCATTGAGCAATGAGTGTTGTTGTTTTTTATTTTTTTATGTTTTGCTACAACTGCTTTAGTGTTAAGGCACTTATGTACATCGACAGATACAGTTAAGTTATCTTGAGATACTTTTGTATCTTTTGCAATTTTCTTAATACTTTTGCTATATATTTTCCTTTCTTATGTTTGCATTAATTTTATTTTGTTGCACGCACTCTTTGGCTTAAGCTGAGCCTATGAATGTGGCTTGAGCTTTGTGGCTGTGGTTAAGATTGTAGATGTGGTTGTGGTTGTGGATGTAGATGTGGCTGCTGCTGTTGTTGTCACAGTTGGTAACACACGCGAACAGGTAAATGTAATAATGCCATAGGTAGAGGCACTTTTCGCAGAGTTTTCGGTACTCGTATCCAAAAAGGCGACGGCGGCAAAAAACCGTTTCAAAACGACAGCGACAGCGACGAAACAACGACAACGACAATGACGTGAAATTGTTAGGGTGTGTGTTGCTGTTGTTGTTGTTGTTGTTTAACGTAACGCACAACAGCAACAACAACAATAAGTACAACAATATACGGAACGCGTAGTACCCAAAAACGATGCTGACGGCGCTGCGACTGCTGAACGACTAAACCGGCTGACTGTGTGTATCTTTCGGATTCACAGGCAAACTTACAGATACAATACACGTTCGCTCGTTCGCTCGTACCACGTCGCGTCGTCGCGTCGTCGCTTCGTCGCCTCGTCGTTTGTCGCTTCGTGTCGGCCTCTGCCGCTGCCGCTGTCACTGCCGCTGTCGACGCCAGCGTCAGCGCAGCTACCCCCCGTTGGCTGAACGTACGCACTGCTCACACGCCCGCCGCCTGCCGCCTGCCTGCTGTGTTAGAGCAGTGCAGCTAGTGTGTGAAAGCGTCGCTGCAGCTTCAACCGGTTTGGCCTTTTTTTTGTTGTTTTCTTTCGACAACTTCGAAAATGTAGCGTAGCAGCGACTGAGAGGAACAGGTGTTTGGCTGCACTGCTCGCACCACTCGCATGCCATCTCGCTCAGCGCTCGCATTTTCTAAATGGCGTCCAAGCGGGCCAATCGGTTGGCGCCACTGCGCATGAGTGTCGCCCCCCCTACCCCTCCCCCTCCCACAAAACTGTTGTGTGTTGTGTGTGCCACAGCTGTGTGTGTCTTGTTGCAACATTTTGCCGTCGCTACATTTGCCAGCCACATTCAATGGAGGCAGTCATCCCTGGTCTCTACGCCAACTCTCTTCTCCTCCTTTCCCCCTCCCCCCGCTCTCTTCCCCTCTCTGGTGCACCCTTTTTTTTTGATATTCTTTTTCTTGCTTTTGCCTTTGTTTTGCCAATTTCGCTTTTGGTTTTCGAAGTTTGTACTACAAAATGGTTGCACTTGTAAGCAAATGCTGCTCGTCTGCCCCTCCCCCCTTCCCACTCCACTTTCTCCATCTCCCTCCCTCCCCCACCTGCTGCTTGTTGGCTGCAATTGTTGGCTGTGTAATGCGCTTGTCGAAGTTTTTGGCAGTGGCAGCCACAGAAACAGCCGCACCTTGTCTTGACTCTTGAATGTGGCTGATGTTGCTGTTGTTGCTGCTGTTGTTGCTGCGGCTGTGGCAACGTCGTCTTTTGGCCTGGTAGCAACATCATAATAATTATTGATCTTTTGATTTTGTGTACTTGTGCTTAGGCTTGTGCTATTGCTTGTGCTTTTGCCGTGGTGTCTGTGGCGTCTCTCTTCCAAGGCTCTGTTGCAATTTTAATGACATCTGCCACGCCTGCCTGCCTGCCTGCCACACACGCCCACATTGTGTCTGCCACTGTGTGTGCGTGTGTGCACTGAAAAAAAAGATCAAATTTTTAAATTCAAAAACATTTATCTAAAATATTTTGTTTTTTTAATAAGATTTTTTAAGACCAAATTTTAAAACAAAGATTATTAATCTAAAAAATCTTGAAATCTTAATAATATAAATCAAAAGTTAAAATAAAAATTATGAGCATAATAAATAGTTTTTTTATTTTAGTTTTAATTCTCAGAACATTTATTCTTAAAATAAGAACTTGGTCTTAAAATAAGAACTTGGTCTTATTTAAAATGTTCTTAAAATCAATATATGTTCTCTTAATTTAAGAATTTTATGTTTTCGATGCCTTATTTAAACCAAAAATCTTAGTTCTGAGACCAAAATCTTAATATTACAATATATTTTTTTATCAGTGTGTGTGTGTGTGTGTATGTGTTGTGTTGTGTTGCGGTTACCAGTTCGTTGACTTGGCACCCAGTGCACCAGCTTTAGCTCCATGATTTGTTGTATGTGGCAGCGTCAGTTGCCAGTTGCCACTTTCCAGTTGCCAGTTGCCAGTTGCCAGTTGGTTGTCTGCCTCGCCGACTGCTGATTCAGTTCCCCAGTTGGCATTATTTTTACCGTTTTTATTTGCCGCTGCTTCCGTTTGCTGCCACTGAGCAGAGACTAAAGAGCGAGAGAGACAGAGAGAGAGAGAGAGAGGAGAGAGTGATGAGGCAGACAGAGCAGGGGAAGAGGAGGGGGTGGGGGGCGTTGACGAAGGGCTCGTCATGTTGTAATCAAGGTCATCAGCTCCGCTTGGGCCACTTTGCTCAGTCATAGCCAGTCGCAGTTAGCCAGACGCTGACATTAGTACATACTTACACATACACACACATACACACACATACACACACACACACCTACAACATGTATCGTACTATGCGCCACCCGCTTACAAACTGTAAAAGCTTTCGCGCCATCTCCTTTACACATACAGACACACACACACATATACACACACACACACAGCTGGCCAGCAGCAAAAACAGCTGACTGATGTCTGAATATAGTCTGTGTGTGTGTGTGTGTGTGCAGGGCAGGCAGCATGATTTCAAAATTTAATTAGGTCCCGTCCATTAATTGGGTTAATTGAAATGCCGGTAAAAGTCGGAACAGGCAACATAAACGTGAAGAAGAAGCGCATTTTCAAATTTAGGACATGTCACTCAAGCAATTGTTGCTACAGCCATCGTCCCTCCCCCCACCCCCTGTCCTGGTATGTCCCTCCCCCTTTTTATACAGCCCCCTTCCAACGTAAAATGATATGTTTTCAACTTGTTGGAGAATCTATCGATTTGCTGTTATTTTTTGAATTTGTTTTTATTGAAGATATTTGCATTTTGCCTACATTTACATTTCAAAACTCATCAAAAATAATAATAAAAGTAATTATATTTAGCATCTCATTTACTTCTTTTTCGGCTATCCAATAAATCGAAAATATTAATTTTAAAATCATCAATAATTTGCTCAAGGTATTCTACACTTTTAAAAAAAACTCATGTATGTCTTTAAATATCTAATTCTTAATCTAAAACAACATTTAGGTCATTTTTTTCCATATCTGTTCAGAAGTGTGCATTATATTTTAATATTGCTGAGATCTTACAACTACTTAACTCTTAAATATTTAGTATTATACTATATTCCTAATATATAAAATTTTGAAATTTTATTTCCTTCCATTTATTAATTATTAATACCAAAATTTCAAAAATTTCAGTACCTTAAAGAAAATTAATAATTTTTTTTTTATTAATTTTAATTTGAGTCTGTCCATTATATGCAATACAATTTTTTTCTCCTAGTTTAATTTTTCATTCAAATTTCCCTTGTTAAAGGAAAGTGCCCATCAATTTCACAAGTCGATTTTTGTAACAAGCAAAATTGCTTTTCTGATTGGCAGCTTTAACTCTTGACTAGTTAATTAGAAATGTTGAACAGAACTAGCATTCAGTTTGCGCCCATTGTAAATCTGAACTGTCTGGCACTTTGATTGCTCTGTGTTGTTTGTCTCCCTCAGTTATTGATTGCCTCCTCTTTTGCCTCATATGGCATGGACAGCTTAAGGTTAGCATCTCTACCTGTACAATCTGCTGCACCTGAGGCGTCCAATCAGTAGACTATTTGGCAGTTCTATTGGTTGTCAGTTACCTACAATTATATGTTGCTGTCTTTCTGTGAAGACATTGAACACCTGTACTATATGTGTACAGTGAAAAAGAAATTTTATAAAAATTACTAAGAATTATGGTCCAAAAAATATATAAACATAAACTCAAAGTTCTAAAATTAAGAAAACACAAGTTTTTAAAATTTGAGTCAAAAAAAAAAAAAATTTTATGATTTTTAATTTTACAATTTTTACACCCATTAAAAACGGGCAAAAGAGGGTATAATATGTATGACAGAATGTATGTAATGGGCAGAAGGGGGCGTGGCAGAACCCCAAAAGTATATATTCTTGATCAGGATCAACAGACAAGTCGATTGAGCCATGTCCGCCTGTCCGTATGTTGGTATGTAGGTTCTGGATACCATAGGCAGATCAAGGTTGTTTTTATTTTTGGATCGGACCACTATATAATATAGCTGCCATAGGAACGATACATCGAAAATAAAGTTTCAATATGAAAAAGTTTTTTATTCGTTCTTCAAAAAACATTATTTTATAATTATAAACTAAAGAAAAATGTTACAAATTAAAATTAGAAAAAAAAACTCATTATACGGTTTATTATCGATTTAGTAACATCTTTTAATTTTATTTTAGTAGTACAACCGATTTAAAACCTTTGCTTTCCATAAGTATGAATTTTCAATTTAAAAATTTTGACTTTAAATTTGGTTTTTTTTTTAAATTGTTGTTATTATCGACTGTGGGATATTAAGGGTGTGAGTATGAGTGTGCGGGTGTGATTGTGTGTATAAGAGTGTGTGTTTTTGCTTATATTTACATAAATTGCGACTACTTATCAAAGCGACAGCAACAAAACGAAAGAAACCCGTTTTATTTTGTTGTTTAACCCGCAGCTAACGAAATGCAAATTCCAAATTCCAATTTCAATTTCAAATACGAGTCAGCTTCCAGTTGGTATCAATCTCTGACTATGTTGCTCCAGAGCAGCTGGCCTGGCTCAGTTCCGACTCGTTCCCGGCTCGGTACCGGCTCAGATCTCTTGGCCCCGTCACGTTTGCCAAGCCAAAGCAAATAGCAAAAAATTTATGCAAATAGAAACACGCAAAACACCTACGCAAACATGAGGCAATATAGCATGCCAGAGGAAAGGAGAGAGAGAGAGAGAGAGAGAGGGCAGAAGGAGATGAAGGAGGAGAGAGGAGCTCATCATCATCATGTGGTATTCTGGGTCTCCGACTTGCGGTTCATTTAATTTTCGCACTTGACGGCGAACTACAGCTCGAAAAATTGTAGAACTACAATTTGAATACAAGTTAGATATTTAAGGGAAAGGTTTGTTGTTTACAGAGGGTGGAAAAGGTGGAGTTGGGAATGGGGAGTAATATAATGTTAACTCATATGGTCATTTGGCTTTTATAGGCCTGCAGAAAAATCGAATTTTCAGTAACTGAGACTGAGCGCTTTAAAGAGCGGGACAGAGCTGCAAAAATGAGCAGAGAAAGAGAGAGAAAGAGGTGGAGGAAATGAGAAAGGGAAAGATAGAGGGAGATAGGAAAAAAAAAGAGAAGGAGAGTTGCGAACATGACGTAGCAGTTTATTTATTGTGTGAGGTTGTTGAGGTGTACTTGTGTGTGCGTGTGTGTGTGTCTGAGTTGTGTGTAAGCTTCAGTTTGTGTGTCAGTCCGTAGTAGGCAGCCCGTAGTCCGTCCGTCCGTCCGTCCGTTATACGTCCGTAGACCTGAGCATCGCCACACACAACAAAGTCCAGAGTTGACTTTTATAGAGTCGCATGCACAATAAAGAAGTCTATTATCCTTTTTGCCAGCGACGACGACGACGATGACTCCGTTATTGTTGTTGTTGTTGTTGTTGTTGGACGACCGACGACTGGGATCGATATCCATTAGGAAAATTAAAATTGTGGCAGAGGCAATGAACGTAAAAAGCGGAAACAGCAGTCAGTCAGTCAGTTAGTCAGTCAGTTAGTTGAGTCAAAGGCAGCAGCAATGGCAGCCCAAAAGGCCGACAACTTCAGCGTCAACAGCGTCATTCATTCATTCCTTCAGTCATTCACTCAATCAGTCAGTCAGTCATTTATTCATTCATTCATTCATTTAGTCGCTCTTCTACGCAGTTTGTTTCGACCGCCATTTGTCGCGAGCGTCTTTTCCACTTCCGTTTCCGTCTGTCAGAACAGGTTGAATATCAACTTGCAAACTAGAATACTATTAGCTAACATGCTAAGCTTGTAACATCTACAGGGTAAAAAACAATCCATCTTAAAATCAAATGAATCTTCATGCAAAATTTATAAAGAAATAGAAATTAAACAATTTGCAATTAAATTTTCTGTTGAATTTGTTTTTTTGAATTTGTCATTTTATGTTTATAATAAAATTAGAAATGTAAACTACTAATAAAAATATTAAATTTTGGAATGATTTCAGAAGATTTTTCAATTCAAAATTAATTATATAAATTATTATTATGGTAAATTAACATTTGGTACTGCTCAAAAAGTAATTTTAATGTTCACAGTGCACAATGCCAATTTTCTTGTTTATTTTTTTTATTAATTTATATTTTTATTTAAAAGTTTTACATAAAACTAAATTTTGTTTGTCAAAAAATTGGAAATCAGAAAAAAAGGGTTAGGAAAACAAACAAAATGTAATCTTAAAATAAAATAAATATAAAATGTATTCATAAGTTATTAAATATTTTTGACAGTGTAGTCAAATTTCGGCTTGCGATTTTCAGTTTCTTTATTCTATTGTTGTTGTCAGTTGTTATTGTTGATTTTGAATTAAGTTTCTAGCCAGCAAACTCCCGCACACAAGTCTATTGTTGTTGTTGTTGTTGTGTCTGTTTCTGTTGCTGTTGTTGGCGATGTTTTTGCAAACTGCCATTTTGCAGCTGTCATTGTTTTCGTATCTTTTTTCCTTCTATTTGGCAAACGCGAACGCGACATTTTCATTGTTGACGCTTTGCTGCAGTTGTTGTCGTTGTTTTAGTTTGTTGCTGTTGTTGTTGCTGCTGTTGTTGTCGTTGTTGCTGCTGTTGTTGTCATTGTTATTGTTGCAGCTTGTGCTAGTGTTGCAACAGCAGCTCATCTGTCATTCAAAGTCACGCAGCATGCAATTTATGTTGTCATGACTTTTTCAATTCCAATTTTCGGCTGCGAACGAATGTGGCACTCTCACATTGCCGCATGCCACTTGCCACATGCCATATGCAATGGCTGCAGCAGCAACATCGACAGCATTGACATGTTTGCATTTCAATTTGATTGGAAATATATTTCATTGGTTTCTGTGTTCAAATCTATTGAAATATGTATGCAAAAAAAGACAAACAACAACAACTGCAGTAAAAATAATAATAACAACAACAAATGGCAAACAGTCAAACGTCAGTCAAACGCGGCCTGGGAAGCTTTTGACCTGCTGTTTGTTAAATGTTTAAGCGGAGCTTTAGTTCCCATCGATGCTTTGGAGCGAGTTTTAGCATTCCCCACACTCTTCCAACTCATACTCGTAGCAACCTCTCTCGACCTAACCTCTATTTACTCTATATACCAGCATTCAAAACCCGACCAGAGCTATTTGTATAGCGTCGGACTAAGCTGCTACATTGGCGAGCTGCCCTAGCAGCAGCTCGTTGAATTTTTATAACGTGACCACACACACACACGCACACACTCACACTCACTTGTACAAAACACCCACACTCACACATACACATAATCACATACACATGTGAACTAGTAAGTCACATAGTTATTTGTTAGAGTTTCTGTGCTTGCGAGGGCTTCACTTGTAATATGTATACGCAAATAAATATGTACTAATTTTAATTTCATTGTGTTAATTTTGATTCCTTGAAAACTAAGCGTATTAATATTTTTCATTAAATATAATCGTATAAAGACTATTCCTTTTATTTTAACATCTTTGGGCAACTAAAATGGTTAAAAATATTGTTTTTTTGATCATCTACAATATAATAATAAGTAGTTCACTTATTTGGCAATTTTGCATATACAATTAATTTAATACCGATATATTTAAAGCTTTCTACTTAAACGAATTTTTAATTTCATATCTTCAAAAAACTGTATTTATAATTTGAATAAGTTTTCAAAACATTAAATATGTTTTTCTTTATTTTCTTTTAAATGAATATTGTAATTATTACAATTATTTTTATTAGTATTTTCGTAATATAATAATTATATTCAAAATGTATGTTATTTAACAAATTCAAATTTTTGTTTTAATTGTTTTTTAATTCTATATATAAAACGTCCACAACTGAGCCCTTAATAAAACATTTAGAAAATTAAACCGACTTGAAGATCTAAAACACAAAACAAATTATTAGCAAAATAGAACACATATTATGTATCTCTTCATTTATTTATTTATTTTTTTTTTCATTAATGCTATTTTATGTAAAATATTTATTGTGTATTTAATAAATTTGACTAATAATTATTAATCTCTATACAAATGAGTTTTTAAAACAACCCTCGTAAGTGCTATATTCAAAGTAATACATATACATACACACAAATATGGGGCAAGTGGAGGATGGAGCTAACGGTGTCCAACCAGCTCACTGGAGCATAATTTTTGCGGTTCCTTTTAAGTTTGCATATCAATCGAAAATTTATATGACGGTAAAGAGTACACACAGAGACTCCAAGCAAAAGACCCCTCCAGCCCCTCTTTGCCCCCTCTGTAACCATCAGTAGCCGCAGCCACCAAGCAAATGCAAATACCATATGCGATATCTGTGCGGGTGTGTGTGTGTGTGTGTGTGTGTGTGTGTTGTGTGTGTGTGCGCGCGCATACATTTGCAAATGTTTTATATGCAAATCCAGCAGAGCTACTAACACCAAAGTTCTGAAGCAGCAACAAAAATGAGGCAGAGCTTATAAAAGTAAAAGGTAACGGACGGAGGGCAAAAAGGGCAGCATATTATTCTACCTTCAAGTTGAGGTATAACACTCTCTATTTGAGTATGTGTGTGTGTGTGTGTAAGTGTGTGTTTGCTGTGCACCATATTAAAAATGGCGGCAAGCGTTTGCGTTTGTTGTTGTTGTTGTTGTTGACGGGCAAACACACACACAAGCAACATTGCTGTTTCTGCAAGTTGTCTGGTTTGTACCCCATTCCACATTCAACCCAGAGTCACCCTTTAGTCACCTGCCCCATTGCACTTGTCGCTGCTACCCTTTCGACGCTTGGTGTGTGTGTGTGTGTGTGTCGTTGTGTGTGTGCGTCGCTGACATTGCTGCCACCTGCGACTCGAAGCGACGCGACGTCGCCCAAAGCTATTCTACAAATGTTTGCCTATATATATATATATATATGTGTGTGTGTGTGCGTGTGTGCTTTGACTGAACCCAACCCAACCCCAACTTACACCCAAACCCAGAGAAATAACCAAACCCAATGCAAAGGCAGCAGCAACAACGACAATTCTTAAGGGGAAATTTATATTTATGCAGAGCAGCAAAAAGCGACGACGCGATTGCCAAAGCAAAAAATGGTGAACAAAAGTGCGCAGCTACAACAACAAAAACAACAATCATTTTTATAATAAGAACAATGAAGAACATAGCATGAAGTTGTCGGGTCTTAAAGGCTCAACAGATGCACTATAAATCTTTGACTACTTAGTTTAAAAAATGTAAGTGTAAGTGCTTCTGATAAAATGTTTATTTTTAAAGCTTTGGCAATTTTCTTCAATATTTTATATATACAAACATAGACACATTAAAACCTTAATAAAGTTTTTATGTTTTATAGATAACTGAATGAGATATATAGGGATACCATAGAGTACGAAACCAACCGAAAATCTGCCAAATCTACATACATTTTTGAAAAAAACTCGCTTGGTTTGGATTTCTGTAGCACCCCTCATAGAATTTTAAAAAAATATGATACTAAAATAACAGGAACTGTAATTATTATAGGTAACAAAAAAAACCTCTAAACGAGGTAAAAGTCTAGTGACGAAAGCAATTTCCAGCCCCAAAATTTCTGATATCCAATTTTGTGACGAACAAAATTGAGTTTAATATAAAAATTTTAAATAAAAATATAAATTAATAAAAAAAAAAAATTGGCCTTGTGCACTGTGCGCAAAAAGGGTGAGCTTCTTTGTACATAAAAATTACTTTTTGCACAGTGCCGAATGCCAATTGTTTTTTTTTATTAATTTATATTTTTATTTAAAATTTTTATATTAAACTCAATTTTGTTCGTCACAAAATTGGATATCAGAAATTTTGGGGCTGGAAATTGCTTTCGTCACTAGACTTTTACCTCGTTTAGAGGTTTTTTTGTGGGATATCAGAAATTTTTGCAATTGCTTTTGCTGTTGACATTGTAAATTTATCATTGTTGAATATTTTTTCATATTTAAAAAAAAAATTTTTTTTTAATTATAAAGAAAAGTAGGGGGCTCCGCCCCCTGCTCGCATTGCTTAAGTTGCTACTCTACTGTCGGAAGCCCCGTACCTACTGTGAGAAAAAAAGTTTCTCATACTAAGACTTAGACTTCGCCCGATCGGTCCTATGACAGTTATATGATATAGTGGTTCGATTAGAACCAACTTTCTTCAGGATCTATAAGTCTAACTTAAATGCATATTCTATTAGTTTTGTTACGATATCTCTTGTAAAAAAAAGTTTTTTATGCTAAGACTTGTTTTCGCCCGATCGGTCCTATGACAGCTATATGATATAGTGGTCCGATTTGAACCAACTTTGGCCAGGATATATAAAACGAAGTTAAATGCATATTTTATCAGTTTGGTTGAGATATCTCATAAAACAAAAAAGTTTTTCGTACTAAGACTCCATTTTCCCCCGATCGGTCCTATGACAGCTATATGTTATAGTGGTCCGATTTGAACCAACTTTGCACAGAATATATAAAACCAAGTTAAATGCATATTTTATCAGTTTGGTTGAGATATCTCATAAAACAAAAAAGTTTTTCGTACTAAGACTCCATTTTCCCCCGATCGGTCCTATGACAGCTATATGTTATAGTGGTCCGATTTGAACCAACTTTGCACAGAATATATAAAACCAAGTTAAATGCGTATTGTGTCAGTTTGTTTGAGATATCTCATACAACCAAAAAGTTTTTCTTACTAAAACCTGATTTTCGACCGATAGAAAAATGTATACATTCAGCTAACAAGCAATATCTTCCAAACCCCTTGGTCAAAGTTTATGTTTCATATACTAAAAAACGCAAAATTCTACGTACTACAACATACTAAAATTTAATTAAAATCGTTAGAAATCGCCTAAATGTAAGCTAAAAAACTTTATTTTACCTGTAAAATGTTACCTGAGTACTTTAGAAAAAAAGTTTAAAGGTACGCCTAAAAGCCCTCAAGCACACCTTTCCAATGATACCCAGAACATATCTATAGCTACTATGGTATGGAAACTGGTGAGGTTTCAAATTTAGCGGGATTTAGCGATTTCCCGCTAAACTAGCGGGAAATTGAAAAAGTCGTAAAACAAACATTTCTAGATTTTCAAAAATGAACAAATCCCCATCATAACATTTTAGCTTTTTTAGCGCTTTGATACAAACAGACAAACAGACAAACAGACAAACAGACAAACAGACAAACAGACAAACAAAGAAACTTTTTCACTTCATTTTTAGTATTCTACTAAAATTTTCAAATTTATTTATCTTTTGAACCAGTTATCGGATTTGGGTCATCAAGGTATCAAACGACGCGTATTTTTGATAAGAATTTTTAAAAAATAAAAAGTTTTACGTAAAAGCCCCAACGGCTCCATAAGCTGCGATCATATAAATTTTTCCCCTCCCACTTACACCCTCGTATCTCATGACCCAGGTGAATTAGCAAAAGTTTTAGTATGCCATTTTGTAAGTTAAGACTAAACCTTTCGATCGGTATATAACTCGATCTGATCGGACAGTCGTAGCAAATTTTCCAACTTAGCTGTATATATTGTTAGTCGCCTTTCGCACCCTTCGTGCTGCTTTCGTCACTAACGCGAACTGCCGTCCGCAGTGATTATTATAAAACTCAAGAAATAATAATTATTTTTAATTTTTAAAAATGTACCTTATCATTAAATAATAATAATTTCTTATTTTTATTATATTTGATTTTTATTATTTTACTTAATCATAAAATAGTAATTATATTTTGAGCAAAGAAATAAAACTCAAGAGAGTTTATTTAATAAGTTTAATTTTTTTCTGAAAACTATTGAAAAATACTTATTTTTTTATAAGAATGACTTTTAAGAACTTTAAACAATTACAATTTTCAATAGTTTTACCGATTCTTGAAAATTAGTACCGATGTTAACTTAAGGTCAAACGCTTTCTTCTAGTTAAGTTGCCAATACTTTTCGACCATTTTATAAAAGTAGCGCATTGCAAACAAACAAAAAAAACCTTAAATGGGGATAAGAAAATGTTGGGCATGCAGCAAAACATGTTGAACCAAACGGAAACGTTGGCGCTTTGGGGGTGGCATCCCTTGGGCGAAGGTCCAACATGGAGAGAGGAGAGCGAGAGAGAGAGAGAGAGAGTGGAGGAGTGTAATAATAAAACATAATGTCTAAGATAAACCGTTTGGCTTGCCGGAGGCTAAATCATTTTGGCTTTCAGGTTTGAGACTTGAGCTTAGCTCAGTACTTGATAACTTTTGAGGCAACCCTTTGATTTCTACTGTGAACTGTTGCCAGGGCTTAACCCTTGACATATGTATGCATGAAGCAGAGGAAAGTTGAAAAAGGGGGGTCTATTATCAGTGGCATATTGTCATTAAGTGTAATGCGGCTGCCAAATGTAACAATTCTGTCAAATTTACTGGAAGTTCAATGCAAAAAATGCGTCGCGTGTTGTCGTTTAAAATGCGTTGAAGTCTGAATCCTTTCAGCAATCACTCGTGAATCCTTGCGGAATGCATTGAAGCGGCAATGCAACCCTCCGGACCCAAAAACATAGTTCGCACTCGCAGTCAAACATTACATAATTGCAGGGCGTGGCAACGCCCACATTTTGTTGGATTCGATGGATTTGCTTTGTGCGAATTGGCGCCTAATCAAGCGGAAGATTTGAATGAGCGCGCAGCTTCGGTCAACACCCACAGTTAAAGATGAGAAGGAGGAGGAGAAGGAGGAGTAAGAGAGATTGGGTAGCTGTTAAGTGTTGTCATTTTGGTGGCAATAAAAGTATATTTTTGACAACCGCATAAAAAAAAGTGTCGTTGTCGTTGTCGCGTCATCGCATCAAGCACGCCTCGCTGCCTTTTAGCCGACTACACTGATAAAAAAAATGTTCCAAAATCAAGATTTTGGTTTTAGAACTAAAATTGTTTGTCTAAAAAATGCGTCGAGAACATAAAACTCTTAAATTAAAAGAACACATCTTAATTTTAAAAACATTTTAAAAAAAATCAAAAAATAAAAATAATTAAAATTAATTTTTATATTTATAATTTTTTTGTGTTCAATTTTGATTTATTTAAATTATAGTCTGTTTTAGTAACTTTATAAATGTTATTTTAATTTGTTTCGAGTGGGATTCGAGCCGTCGTCTACTGCTTTCCAACTGAAGCGATCTCTCTGACCAGAGTGCCACGAGACAGAGTACCAGAGTACCTATTTATAATTTTTTTTAAATTTAAGATTTTAAATCTTATATTAAGATTTTAAAATTCTTAAGATTAATAATCTTAGTTTTAGTCATTTGATTTTAAAATAATTTTATTTAAAGAACAAAATATTTAAGATAAGTGTCCTTGATTTTAGAAGTTGGTATTTTTTTTCAGTGTAGGTCCCTTCTGGTCAAATAAATGGCTGAGAAGGCGTTGCCACACTGCGGCTGTTGCGATTTCTGTCTCTCCAACTTAGGTCAGTCAAGTGTGTGCGTGTGTGTGTGTGTGTGTGTGTGTATGCAAGGCGTGGCAACATACTCCATTCTGCACAGCTTCCACTTGGCTGCTCTGTTGTTGTGACTTCTGACCCCCTCCGATTGTGATTCCGTTTGTATGCCCATAAATCACGCATCGTTTGACAGCCTCCCGAAACTTCGAACTCTGAACTAGTTCCTAAGAAAAATAAAATAATAAGAAATCCTTGCTCATTAGTGGGAGCCTCAGGTGAGTGTAGCGTTGAACATGCAACACGTGGCACGTGGCAAGTTCCTAGAAGGCTTCACAGTGAAAGTTTATACACTTTTAATTAGCGCTAATGATGAAAGACAAGCTGAGCACCAAAACGAAGGGGGTTGTTGGTGTTGTGGCAACTGCTGTATATTGACTTACAGTAACTTGAAAGCTGCTTTCAAGTTCAAGTCGCAGTCGCAGGCTGCCCAAATTTATTGTAGGCAATAATCCTTAAAGTTTAAGTTACATTCCACAGATAAGGCGCAGGATTGGGCTGCATGACACACTGCAGACTGCAGGCTGAAAATGCCTCAATAAAAACCTCAAAACAACCAACAAACGAAACAGCAACAACAACTAAAACAAGTAAGAGCACTCTAGTCGAGAATGTGGGACTTGGAGATACCCTGCAAATTATAGTAAACAGCCTCATTCAAACATCTACCTTTTGTTTTATTTATTTATTTATTTTCTTATTATTTTATTTATTTAGTGTCAGCAAAGAACAGTTGATATCAACTAAATTAAAATTAAAAATAATTAATTGAGAATTAAGATGAAAATTAACTGAAATGATAAAAAATAAAACTAATGAAAATTAAAAAAAAGAATTAAAGAAACTAGGGATATACAACAATAATAAAAATTATAAAGAATCAAGAAGCTCCACTTTTCGAGCACTTACTGAATATATTAATTCATTTATTTACTATCAGCTAAAAGCTGACATTAAATTAAAAAGTTTTAACACTTAATTCAAATAAAAAAAGAAAGTTTTAAAGATTTTTTAAAAATACGGATAGTCATTACTTCATGATTTTTTTTATTAAAAAAAATTAAAAAAATCATTATTTGGGATCTTGATGTCAGCTTATTGATAAATGCTTTAACAAAAAAACTAAGCTAAATTTGGTTAACTTAATTTTTAAAACTATATTTTTAAACTAAACTAAATTTTTAAATATTCAGTTAAGTTTTAAATTTAAAATTCAAAAATTAAATAAAAAATAAAAATGTCGAATTGAATATATCGTATGTACTTAATAGAATCGAAGTTGTTTCCATTTATACGTTAAATTCACACACACAAATTTATTACACCTTATATGGCTAATTTTTTAGTGTTTATAGGGTATAAATACTGCTCAGAGCAATACCCAATACCAAAATGACGATGCCGACGGTTCGCTTTAATTGTGGAAAGACGCGACGCTTCGGTTTTTATTGTTGACCGTTGCGCAGTCGCAGTTGTGACTCACAGCAACCGGTCCCGGCAATAGTTGAGAACTGGAGACGGGAATAGGGATTGGGATTGGGATTGGGACTGGGACCTGGGGACTGTTGTTATCAGTGCAGGTTTAACCGAACCTATAAACAACCGCGCGGAATGCCATGCATAAATGTCCCCAAATTAGATAAACATGGCGCCAATGCAATCGACGACGCACACACAGCTGCCCAGCTAAGCTACACACACACACACACACACACACGCACACTCACTCTTACACACACACACACACCCAAGTCTTGTCCAATGCCGAGGTCGCAATTTCAAGGCATGTTTTTTTATTTTCTTGGGCTGTGTGCGTCTTTCTCTCATTTTGTTACCGTCTCAAGTCGAGACTGTCCGTCATTCAGTCACTCAGCTCTTTTTTGTTTCTTCTTTGCCTTTCTTTTATCTTAATACCTTTCCTAATTTCTGCGTCGGAACGGATCGCCGGCTGGCGCTCATTTGAATAGATGAGAGAGTCTACCTCAATCCTCTAGCTGTTGTTGTTGTTGTTGTTGTTTTTGCTGCTGCTGCTTCGCTTGTACGTCTTATCAGTGTACAAATTTTCGTTTTGATAAGACGTCGAGTCCAGTGGTCAGACCATGTAAATGTAATACAGACCCACACACACACACACAACGAAAGAAATAATTTGTTTTTATGACTTTGAACTATGAAAAGTTGAAGTGATGTTTCTTCTAGACATGAAGTCTTCAGACAGTTCTTTATCTTACACACATACATATATTACGATTAAAATAAAATGAAATAAATTCTTTTGTTTCTGTGCACAAAAGATTAAAGAGCTTTTGTTATAAATTTCGTGTCTTTAATACAAATAAATTTTGACGAAAACTTGAGTTGACTTAAACAGTGTGTTTTGAAAAAATTCTATCTATTTAAAATTTAAATTTTAAATGATCAATCATTAAAATGTTGAAAAGAAATTTCAATTCAGTTAAAGAATTTAATTAAGATGTTCAACAACAAGCACAATAAAAGATTAGAAATCAGTTGAAATACTCGAATTTTTTCAGTTTTCAGTAAGTCATGCTTAATGAAAGTCAACAGATGGTACAGTTTGAACCTATTATTCTATTTAATATCTCATTCTAACTATTTAATGATGAGTGTGAATTAAAATTAAATTTTTTGAATTATGTAGATTTCAGGTTCTTGAAATTGTTATTTCACTAAAGCCAGTCTCAAGTAGACCAGAAAACATTCTGATAGTTTTAAAATACATTAAAAAAGAAAGTTTCAGTATTGAGGAGTAGAAGAGTTGGACAACTATTTTACAGAATTTCTCTCTATTTCACTTCAATTTGGAGTTTTGTATTCACTGTTTTATTCGGGAATATACGTATCCTTCATAAAATTTTTTTAATTTATATTCTTTTATTAGAATTTTTGGTATGAACTTGAAAACTTGAAGTGTAATTTCATCCTTTCTGTTTATTTCTATCTATGTTGTAATCCAATATGCTACAATATTTTCACTACTGATAAGGATGGCTTAATTACAGCTTATAGCTTTATGGCCGACACTCACTTAGGCATGTAGATGGTCATGATAGAAAGAGGGGAATGGGGATGCAGAGGTTGCAAGCAGCCGATGCTCGCTTGTTTTTCGTGACATGTGTTGTGAGCTGATAGCGTAACCCCCTCCCCCCACATACCAAATAAAGGCACTCCACTCTATAAGACTAAGGTCGCAGTGTTGCATGCACCCCTCGAGAAGTGGCAAAACCGAAAACCAAATATACAAAAGCCTCTCTCAATAGCCAAGGCCTACGAAAGTCATAAATTTCACTCTCAACTTAGCCACGAACACATGAATTGCATTTTCGGCAACACCCCAGTAAAACAACAACAAAACCAACAACAACAACAAGCAGAACAACAACAACAACAATAACATGGAAAATGCACAAAATATTGCGCGTTAAATTCAATTTTCCGACCACCCCAATAAGGAAGATATTTCTGTAAGTAAGAAAAGAAGGGCGCGGGAAGGGAGAGAGGGAGGGGTAGGTGGGGTTGAGGGGTCTCTCGGGCTTAATGTGAGGGTGTCCTTGCCTTATTAGTTGATTACAGGACGCATTATCGTGATTATCGCGAATGCTCGCCAAAGAAGAGGCAGAAGAACACTGAGAGATCCATAAATATATATATATACCATGGCCGTAGAAAATTGAATAAAATTCGCCAGGAGTTCCCCCCTAAAACAATTCCACAGAAAAGGGGTGTGTCCGCAAAAAGTGCAGTAAAATTTCCAGCTAATAGTTTGATTAATGGCCCAGGACATAAACTGAGCAGTAGGAACAGCAACAGTTTCCAATGATGAACCCTGAACTGAGGTCGACCTAAGCCCTATAATCATGGTATGCTGTGATTAGAGGCGGGCTGAGAATACGGTACAGAGCTGATTGATAAGATTATAGCTGTAAATAGATTATGCATGGAAATTATATGGAAAATGTGCAATATGAAACAAATGTTGACATTTTCAATGGGACAAAGTAACAACATTTTTATCGGCCAGACAAAAATCAGGCGCCGCGAAATTTGAAGCGTGTTGTAGCAACAGCAGCTGACCAATACCAATATCAATACCAATGAATTGTGGCAGCCTCCAGTGGCAGCTGCCACGTTCCAAAGGGGAGTATAGGCGGTAGAGAGAGAGAGAGAGAGAGAGAGAGAGAGAGAGAGAGAAAGAGTGTGGAGTGGGGGGCAAGTGTAAACTGCAGCATATTTCAATGTTTATTGCTCGACTCGTCAAAAATTTCCACACTTTTGATTTTGTAAAGGATGCACGTCGAGTGGCAGTTGTTGTAGTCGTTGTTGTAGTTGTAGTTGTTGTAGTTGTTGCAGTCGTTGCTGAACTGAGTCGCGTGTTGTCCTTCAAGTGGCTGCCACACAGTCAGCACTCGAAAACACACAGTTGCCGTTTTTGTGGTCGCTGCCACAGCGACATCAACTGAAACACATCCATTGAAATGCGCTTCTATATTGCTTTTATTGGTTTTCTACAAATATTTAATGGATTTCAAGTGGACGCTCTGTTGTTGTCGTGCCACTTCATAATTTTTGTATCCCAAAAGGGTTGCCCATTTCCCATCTGAACAGAACTGAGCTGAACAGAACTGAGCTGAGAGTGGTTCCGACTGCCGTTTCTACTTACAATACTTGACTATCAAATGCAGATCAAAAGCAGCTGCTGTATTTGAACTTCATTATTTGCAAAACTGTATCATGAAAACGAACAGATTCGAAATAATAAGATTTTTCAAAATGTATTTTATTGGCAAATAACTAGGTAAAATAAAACAATAAAATTAAATAGATAAATAATAAATAAATAGTTGCAAGCTTAAAAATAAAAGCTTAAAGATATTTATTGAAAATATTTCAATTCGAGTTCGAATTTCTTACTACAGATATTTTTTATTTAAAAAATACAAATTTCTTAATGGTTTTGAAATTCAACTCAACTATTGATTTGCAATATATCCAAATGATCCTTAATTTGCACAGGAAGAAATAAATATTAGCAAGTTTTTCAATACAATATTATAGATATTTGGGAAAAAAATTCGAATTTGATTTAGAATTTCTAACAACACATACTTTTTTTTTAAATAACTCCAAATTTCTAAAAAGTCTTTAATTTCAACTCTTATTTTAATATGTAGTATATCCAAACGATCCTTAATTTGCACAGGAAGAAATAAATTGTAACAAGTTTTTAAATAAAATAATATAGATATTTATAGAAAAAATGAAAATTTGATTCAGTGTTTCTAACAACACATACTTTCAATTAAATAACTCAAAATTTCCATTAAATAACCCCAAATTTCTAAAAGGTCAACTCTTCTGTTAATATATATAATATATCCAAATGATCCTTAATTGGCACAGGAAACAGCCCAATCTGCGAGCACTTCCTAGATGAGTGATTTATAACTGATTAGATGTAGACGATGTCCCAATAGAACATAGGTCCGGGTAACAGGTAGGCAGACAGACGACACACGGAATTGGGAATCGGAATACCAAAGGCATGACGCATGACGCAACTGAATGTCAAAGGATCGACAAACAACAACAACAACAAACAGACTGGAAGATCTTACTGAAATCTTCAGTCAAATGCGCTCATAATGAAATGGGTGCAGCGACTGCGACTGCGACAGCGACTGCGACGCTAACGCTGACGCCAGAGGCTTATTGCGGTTGACTCGCCAGCATTGTCGAGAGCGCACTGTGGGCGATCATTAGGTCCTCTGGACTTGTTGATGGCCCTGGTTGTGGTGCTGTTTCTGTTTCTGTTTCAGTTACCAATTCCCAGTTCCCAGCTCTCAGTCAGCGTTGTTGTCGCGTCGCATTGATTGTGGCCAATAAATACGCAATTGATTTTGGGCTTCTGGTATTGCGTGTCTCCGACTTGCAACTTGCAACAGGCGACTGCGACTCGGACTCTGTCGTCTCGTTTTCGTCTTCGTCTCCGATTTCGACACAGGTAAAACGGCGGCTCAACGTCCTTATCAGCTGCAACGCGAATTCCTGACGTGCGGACAACCTTAAGCGTCCCTTAAGCACATTAGCGTAGTCAGCAGCAGCAGCAGCGACAGACGTCGACGTCGACAGCGACAGCGACGACGCGTCGTGACGCTTGGACACTTTGCCTTATGATTTATTGGTTCACCTTTCAGGTTTCAGCTTATCGACAACTCTCCACGGCGCTAGGCCTAAGCGGCTTTAAGACCCCAACAGCAACTCCCAGCTGCCAGCTCAAAAGTTTTTCTTTACCGCACAAAAGTTATTATGCGTTAAATAGGGGGAATAAATTGAGCGGGTGAAGGAAAAATAATGGAGACTGAAAAAGTGAGAGAGAAAGAGAGAGGATTTTTAATACAGTTATTACAGACGGAGTCTTAAATGAAAATCTAAAAGTCTAGACTTATATTATCTTCATATTTTAGAAGTTCTATGCATTTAAAATATTAATATTACGATATTTACTTTTTAATATATTATTACCATTAGCGTATTTATCAGATACAGTAAATAATGATTATATAGTTTTTTATTTTGAATTGAAAAAGATATATACTTCTAGAAACTGTAAGACAGCGTAAAATATATCAACATTTTTCTTTAAGTGTAATCAATGCAATTTTTAAAGATCTTTAAATGTTTGATTTTTATTATTTTACTCTTAACATTTAGATTATTTTTGAGCAAAAAAATAAGGCAAAAAACCTTGCGAGTTTTGTTTTACTTTTGCTAAAAAATATTAACTATTTTTCAGTTTTATTATTTGCTGTAAAGTAATCATAAGAAAAAAATAAAATACAAATAATTATTATTTCTTGAGTATTATAATAAAAATATAAAGATTACAGTCCCAGCAAACGACAGCAAATTTAAAAGCGCTAAGAAACTATATTTTGAATAATATTTAATTTTTATCTTAATTCTATATATAGTGTGGCAAAATTTTATTAAATATTATAAAATCTTCAATATGACAAAGTTATGCACCAAATTCAATGTGACTTCTTCGTATCTCAATAAAAAAAAACACATATTACATCTACCAAATTTGTACTTTTATTTTATCATATTTTTTTAATGGAAAACATTATAAACTGTACAGTTGACGTTGCCAAGAGAATATATATTTAAGACCTCTACTTATGACATCGCTAAAGATTTTTCCTACTCCCATTTGAGACTTTAATCTGTCTTTAAGTCAGACGCAGAAAAAGTCAAAGAAAATGTGAATACTAATACGAATGTGAATGTGAATGTGAATGCGGCGGCTGCGGCCTTTGCCAAAAGCGTGCATAAATTGTCTGTGGTAACAGCAGCAGCAACAACAACATTAGTGACTTGTAAGCGCATATGAATAAATTATTGGCACACACAGAGACACACACACACACTCACACACGCACAACACATGGTAAAAGAGTGCGTGCAAAAAGCAAAGCGCCAGTGAAGTTAGTGAGAGGAGTCAAAGCCACAGTTGGCAATGCGTTGGCGAGTTTTGCCTTTGAAGTTACAACAGGAACGGAAAGAGGAGTAGGAGTGGACAGAGGAAATAGAAGTGGGAGAAGCAGTAGGAGGAGGATGAGGAGGAACAGTAGCCATAGTCAGAGCTGGGACAACCCTCAAACGAAACACGGACACGGACACGATATTATTTGTCGTGTGTGCCATATGGTGGCTATTTTGGTGATTAAGCAGATGATACTTGGTACGAGTGCAACACACACCGTACATCACACACACACACACACACACACACACACATACAACACTTTAGTGGCAGTCAAAGGGCAACAAGCCAAGTTAGCTCATCCCATTCCGCTGAGCAGACAGAGGAAAAAGTTCGTCGTCATTTCGACGACTGCAACTAGGATCATAAATTTTGTAACCCCTCGAACGGTATACGGAGTTACAGAGTTCACAGTTCTAGTCACAGTTCTACAACGAGTATTTCAACTAGTTTGTTGCCCTATCTCCTCTTGCTTTTCCTCAAGTTGACTTTTTCGGGTAGTTTTTGCCGCAAAATGCAGCTGATGATGGTCAAAGCCAAATAAAAAGAACCCAAAAACGCAAACCCAAAACAAGCTAAACAAGTGAAAGCCTCTGAGTTAAGACTCTTTAATGACAGTTTCTATAGTTCTACAGGTCAATCCAACTGGGTGGAAATGATATAAGCTTTGAAATTGGCATTTAAATGTTGTAATCATAAGTTATAGGGTATAAATTCAAGTGTTTGAATAGACACCCGACAAGGTAAACACAAAGTTGAGTCATCTTTTAGTTTTAGAATAAAGCAACTAATTTGAAGCATAATTTATATGCTTATATTGTTAAGTAAATTGAAAGAGAAATGGAAAAATTCTTGTTATTTGCTTTATTTCTTCAAATTTTTTGAAATTATCAACTTTTTTTTAACAATTAATATATATAGCGAAATATAAACTTCCTGGAGCCGTAAGTTTATGCTAAACAAATTGAGGAACTCCGGAAGACCACAAAATCCGATCATCAACTGGATTTCTAAAATTTATATTTAAAAAGAACGAAAATGTAGAAATTATTATTAGTAAAATTAGAGAAAAGCGTTTGCCTTTAAATTGGAATAATAGATAGAAACAATGTATTTAACTAATAATAATGGTTTTAATATTTCAATTCTGAGTTGCTTAAACTGTTTTCCAACTTATTGAATTTGAAGAACTAATAATAACAAATTTTAACATTAATATATGTATTTCTATAACAAATTTTGTTTAGTTTAATCAACCTATAAGACGGTAAATATACGTAGTTTAAAGGATTATATAAGATATAGCTATATTTTTAAAAAGTTCCAATTTTAAACATATCTTTAATATTTTATATGAAGTTCTTAATTTATTTAAATTAATTTATATTATATGCAAAACAGTTTATAATCAATTGACTATACTGTTCCACACTCCTTTGTGTATAACATAATAGAAGAAGTGGAGGGGAAAAAACAGTTGAAATCACTTAGTCCAGCAATTATGATTGTTGTGCCAATCATTGTCAATGCCATTGCCAAGTCGAAATGTCGAAATGTAATGCGCAATCATAATAGACTCATAATCCACCACCAAATACTTCAGTTCCCATTCAAAAGTACTTCCCAAAACGGAGTGACTTTTTCCCAGCGAAAAAACCTGTGAACTCCCATGCAATCAGGATGAAGAATAGCAACATCATCAAGCGTTGTTGCAAGTGCACCGCATGTGTGCCGTATCCTGCGTCCTGTGTCCTGTGTCCTGTGTGTCACTGCTGTGCGACAAGCCGTTAATGAGCAAATTTCGCCATGCCACCGCATGCCGCACACGCCGCACAGTCGGAAAATATTAGCCACAAAACACGCCCCGCATAAAAAATGATAAGCAATGGGAGTGGGATGGAAATGGGGAAGGGGATGAGGTGACAGGGGGTGTAAGTGTTGCACGCGCCGGACGCGACAGCGTAACATATAAAAATACAAGAAAAAAGTTTAGCTTCGACACACCGAAATTTTGATACCCTTTCAGAGTCTGCTATGTTTAAACTGATCTTTTTCAAAAATGTTTATTAATATACTAGTTCAAATTCCATACAATTTGTTTAGGTTGTAGTAAAAGACAAGATCAAATATTCATTCAACAAGTTTAAGTGAGATAAATATCAAGAAGCAAGAAAGATTTTTATAAAAAAAAATGTCTGCCTTCCCCGAAATCCTCACTTTTTCGATAAAAATATTTAAATGCTGAATGAAATGGTTTCGGCTAACGGTTCGATGTTATTCCCTGATTTATATTAATTTTATTTTTAATTCTTAATTTTTAATTTTTAGTAATTTTTTTTTGCCGATTGCTTTTAGTAGTACTTAAATACTTGAAATATTTAAATAAAAAATTAAAAAAATGAATATAATGCGTTACACTTATCATGACAGAATATAAATACCTCTTGGAAGAGCATAAAAAATAGAAAAACGTTGCAATATGGACAATATTCAATTTCCCAGGAAGCGCACACGAAAGTGTTGAGCATTAAAGTCAAAGGATCAACGCCTGTGAATTAACCAATGAAAATAGAAATGTAAAAAATAAAAACGACAACAACAACAAATATAAAAGTTGCATGAGGCATAAAAAGGAGCAACAGCAGCAGGCAATACACGTGCAGCCATAATGAAAACAGGAACGAAGCGTTGCTCTCTTTCCCCCGCTCTGTGTTCGGCTAAGGACGAAGTGCCCGTGTCCTCCCATGGGGGAAATGGAAATGGAAACGGGAGGCGAAGTCGAAGTCGAAGTCAGTTGCTTGGTCACGTGATCGGACGTCGCTTGCGATGAGGTCACGTGACCAAGAAAAACAATAGGCCGAAAATGTTCTCGAACGTCGGGCAATCAGGACACAGAGGACAAGGGGTAATCCCCTCCCTCTTCCACTCCAAATAATGTGCATCTTCCTTCGCGCACAAATTGTTAGTATAAACAACAATTGTGCGCACACGTGGCGCCCATTGCGGAGTTATCCAATCCAAAGTTAAGAGAGGGGAAAACAAGTGCAAGGCGTTGCCAAGGACGACCCACAAGGATGTGGGTAACGGTCGAGTGGGTGAATATATATAAACACTCACATGAGTGTCGCTCCGAGTGTATACTCCAATCATTTGAAACAATTTATTAGAGCAGTTGATTTGTAGATTTTGATCGATGTCCCGCAGCCAAAATTGCCGAATTCCTGCCACGGCACGCGCCATTCAATTGTCGCCCCGTTGCCAAAAGTGATTAACGCATTAGCGTTGCAAACGCTTCAGAAGCTTGCAACAAATGCAAATCGAATAGCGACAATTTGGCGGCCTTTTGAGCTCATTTCGCTGCTCCAGGCTGAGAAAGTCTAACACTTCCCCCTCTCTCTCTTGCTCTCTCCCTCTGTCTCCCTACACTGAAAAAAAAGACCAACTTCTAAAACTAAGAACATTCATCTTACAAGTTTTGTTAAGACCAAAATACTAAAACTAAGATTAATAATCTAAAAAATCTTCAAATCTTAATATAAGAATAAAAAATCTTAAATTGTTAGGGAAGTATAAATAGGTACTTTTATTTTAGAGAGACCGCGTTGTAAATCGCACTCGTAACAAATTAAAATAACATTTATAAAATGACTTTAACAGAAAAAAATCGAAATTTTAAAATAAAAAAATTATTTTATTATTTTTTTTTTTTTTGATTTTAATTTTAAGAGCATTTATTCGTAGAATAAAAACTTGGTCTTATTTAGAATGTTTCTAAAATCAAAATGTTTTCTCTAAATTTAAGAACTTTATGTTAATGACGCATTTTTAGTTCCAAATACATAGTTCTGAGACCAAAATCTTAATTTTAGAACATTGTTTTCATCAGTGTACCTCTTGGCTAAGCGGCTTAGGCCACATTTAACGCGTCTTGGGCAAACACAAAGCCATAGCACAACAATCCCCGATGCTAAGACGACTTTGCAGTAGGCGTGAAAAGCGCAGCGATGGCGACAAAGGCGGCAGTTTTCCTTTGGACCCAACTTGTGTATATATGGATGTGTATGTATGTGGTTATCCGACTATCTCACAATCCGACTATCCGATTAGCCTAATGCCTCTTCGAGCCCCTCCCTTTGCACAGTTCAAGATGCTTACCGCGATCATCTTCAATGATGATGATGATGATGATGCTGCATTATGTCATTTGCTTTTTCTACACCTTTTTTTATGGACTGGAAACTGCTGCTTATCGCACACACTGATCGAATGTCGATGTCGATGGCGATGCCGTTGCAGCTGCCCAGAAATTGAAGATACGCCTCGAGTCTGGGCCAGGTCCTTATTCTGACTATGACTCAATTGTATTTAGATATGAGTAGAGCCTCTGTGATCTATCACGGCTTATGGCTAACAACAATGCAATAAGTCTCAAGGTAGCGTCATAAATTCAGCTCGTCAATCTTGGTGTTCAATTTCAAGTTATTTCAAATAATATTAGTCAGCGAGTTAATTAAATATATTTAATATTATTTCTGTTAAGTTTTACTTTTCCAAATATATCACTTATTTTCAATATAATTTATTGTAATTTCAAAAGAATTTTTTTTTAATTTTCTGTGTTTAAATTAAATCTACTTTTAACTAGAATAACTTTAATAATTGAAATATTTCATTTTTGCTGTGTTCTATTCTTCAAAATTTAAGTTTATTTATTTTTTTGTTTTGTCTTTACTTTTTTTAATTTTCTACCCATCTTGTTAACCCAAAGTGTGTTTTTAAGTATATGTGTAAACGTAACGTAATATCTCTATTAAATATCATATCAATAAAAAAATTTTTTCTTAATATTAACAAATAACATTGGAAATACTTGGTTTAATTTATCAATTAACTTTACATTTATTTACATTTCTTGTTTGTATATTACAATTTCGATTGAACTTTGTTTTTAATTAATTTGTCAATTTCCGTTTATAAACACAACTAAATTTTTGCTCAGTGCATTTTTGATTTTTTTAAATTTACTTTTAATTATGAGTATTTATTGAATTTGTATTTGACCTAGTTCAATTAGCGCTTCGTAATTGATCTTTAGTTCTTTATTTTAATTTAATTATACTATGACAAAATTAAATTTTTAGTGGTACTGTCAAAATTATTCAACGATTTTTAAACGTAGATGTCAATTTACACCTTTATACTATGAATCTGATTTTTATTTAATTTATTACTAACCAATTCTTATTATTTAATCAATTTTTGTTTTATGCAATTTTAAATCGACTATTTCCATATATATAGCAACATTTAATTCCAGTCGCTTATTTTTTACATAATCATTTTCCAACTCTGATGGAAACGGTTTATCTTTCGTTTCCATCGAAACTCGAGTGAGTGGTCATCTTTTACTCGTGCCCACATCTGAGTTCTGCTCAGTTATTGATGGAAGGGCGGGGATGGAATTTGTTAAACGCCACATTATGTCAATTTGCCGTTGGCTTTTCCATTGCCTTTTTTCAATGCCGTCGCTCACCTTTGAACACCTTTGATCTTCATCAATGATCGAACTCAGGCGTCTTCTAATAACCAAAAAAAAAGAGAGAAAAAGAATTATAAAAATAATATTGAAATATGAATGCAAACAAATATCTCGTTTCTTCTTCTTCTTGCTGCCTTTTTCGACTCACATTGTTGTTGTGTTGTGTTGTTGTGTGTATTTTGCGGCACGACTCAAACGCGTATTCTGAAAGGGTTTCTATTTGTGTGAATGCGAGTGTGTGTGTGTTTGGTTGTAGTTTTAAATTGTGGCTGTGGATTGACTACCAAGTAAACATGTCGCCACTTGACTGACAGCTGCCTGCCTCCAGCTGCCCCGCCTCCTGCCTCCTTCCTCCTGCCTCCTGCCTCCTCCACATTCAGATGCGACTTTGATGCGCACCAAAACGCGCCGTCAGCTAATCAATGCAATTAGCCAGCCCGACCGACTCGACTCGACCGACGGCTGCTGCCCTGACCCCCAAAATAAAATTAAATAAAAGAAGAGAAGAGAAGGGAAGAAATGAGCGGAGTGGAGTGGAGAGGAGAGTGGAACCTTTTAAAATGCCAGGCATTTTACAGGTCTACCTTCTCCTGCTCCCTTGATTACCTCACCACACTCAAATTCAGATTCATAGAGAGAGCGAGAGAAAGAGAGAGAGAGAGCGAGAGCGAGAGGAAGCGAGAGAGATTGCTTGCAACTTTTACTTACGCGTCTTGCATTTCCTTTCTCTTGGGCCTCCCACCTCCGTTGCATGCCCCATGTTCAATTATTGTTTATTTTGGTTAGCGTTGGCGGCAACCAAATGGACTGCCATATATAAAAATGCACTCAACTGCAGCCTAGACAATAAATATGAATTTGAAAGTGTGGCCTGTGGCCCTGCAGTTGGGCCTGTTGCATCCGCATCCATTAGCCGGCAAACCAGCGTCTAAATTTAGTGCAACAAGGTCCATGATAAATGCAGCACACACTCACAAAGACATACACTAAACAAAAAAGTTCTAAAATTAAGATTTTGGTCTCAGAAATAAGATTTTTGATCTAAAAAATGGTCAAGAGCATAAAATTTTTAACTTAAGAGAATAAATCTTGATTTTAAGAACATTCCAAATAAGACCAAGTTATTTTATTTTAAAAATAAATGTTCTTAAAATTAAAATAAAAAAATAAAGAAAATACAAACTAGTTATCATATTAATAATTTTTTTTTTGATTTTGATTTATATACATTTTATTTTGTCTAAGTAATTTTATAAATTATTTATTTTAATTTATGCTTCCTAACAATTAAAGATTTTCATCCTGATAAAAAGATTTTTTAGATTAATGAACTTAGTTTAAGAAATTTGAGCCTAAAAAAATCTGATTTTAAGAACAAAATATTTAAGATGAATGTTCTTAATTTATAATATTTAAAATGTATGTTCTTGATTTATAATACTTAAGGAGAATGTTCTTGATTTGGTGTTTTTTTCAGTGTAGATAAAGAGAGTTGGAGAGAGACTGCAGTTTGTCGTGGCCTTTTCCATTTTCCACATTTTCCAATGGATTTCTCGTTTCGTTTCGTTTTTGGCATTTTTCTCATAACACATCGTCGCTGTCAGTTGCAGTAATTGTGCCACATGTTTCTGAAAATGTTCGCAGTTCGTTTGTCGCTCAACCCACAGTACTTAACACACAGAGATTTACTCAAAAAAAAAGATATATAGAGATAGAGAGAGAGAGGGGGGAACAAAATATGCTGTCAGTCACAATTGCCCCGATATGATCCAATCCCTGAGACCGCATCGATATTCGGTTCGATTCAGATCTTAAGTTGCGATCGAGCCAATTTTGTGAGCCAAGTTAATGCTGCATCATGATCCGTCGCGACGCGTTGCCAAAACGCCGGCAACTCCGTGACTAACTGACTGACGTGTCGGTCGACATGACGTTGTAGTTATTCGACTGCTTTTAAGATTGAGATTGAGATATTTCCATAATGCGGACTTGACACTGACATTGACGAACGTAGCGACTGCATTTCCTGCATGCAAACAGGTGACTTCCCTCTCTCTCTCTCTCTCTCTCTCTTTCTCTCTCTCTTAACTGCACTGATAAAAAAATGTTCTAAATTCAAGATTTTGGTCTAAAAAAGTGTTGAGAACGTAAATTTTTAAAGTAAGAAACACATTTGACTTTTAAAATCATTTCAAATAAGGCCAGGTTTTTATTTTAGGAATTGTTAAAATTTAAGTCAAAAGACTACTAAAATTAATTTTTAAATTTATTTATTTTTTTGTTATTCTTTAAATATTACTTTACCTTACGAGTGGAACTTGAACCGGGACGTTCCGATTTTAACCGAAGCAGCTTTTTCATTTCAAATAGTACTTATAAGATAGTACCTAAATATTTTTATAGTTTCCTATCAATTTAAAAATTTTATTATTGTGTAAATATGTTCCCTCAACGATTTGTTTGTGGGTAATGTTTAAATATGAGGGTTTTATTAATAAACGAAATCATCAAAAATACTTATAAAAAACAAAATTATTATGCTCTTCAAATGCACTTAATATAAGAACAAAAAATTAACATTTATTTTTGAATTTTTTTGATTTAAGAAGTTGATCTTTTTTTCAGTGTGTTGCCTTTCCCTCTTGACTGCTGGCTAACGCCTTTAGGCCCGGCTCAGGTGTTGTTGACCGATGCGGGCGTCGCGAATTCATCAAGTTGACTTTGTCAGCTTGTCAAACGGCCGAGCAATTAAAACCGCACAAAATCGTCGTCATTAAAGATTTGTTTTATTTTTTTGTGTTTTTTTTTTTGTTTTTTGGTTTTTATTTTTTACGAGTCTCGGCGAATATTTAAACATTTTATTGGACGCTCGCATGCGCATTCACCATCAAAGGCAATAAAATGAAATATCACAACACAACAACAATTGAAGTAGCCATAAAATTTTCGTGTATAATGTTAATGTTTTCATCAGTCGAAATCACCTGGCACGGACATTGAGTCTGACTTTGGTTTCGGTTTCGATTTCGGTTTCATGTTATATTTTTGTTAATTTCGTATTTGTTTTTTTATACCCTGAGCCCATTAAAATGGGAAAAGGGTATAAGTGGGGAAGAGAACAGGGAGGGGCGGGCGACCCCAAGAAATCTTGACAGGATAACAGCCGAGCGATTGAGCCAGTCCGCTGTCTGTCCGTCCGTCCGTCCGTCCGTCCGTCCGTCCGTCCGTCCGTCCGTCCGTCCGGATGTTTGAACGCGTCGATCTCAGAAACCAAAGAGCAGAGACACAAATTGGTATGTAGGTCCTGAATACCAAGGCAGATCAAGTGTTTTATTTTTGGATCGGTCCACTATATATAAACTGCCAAGGAACGGACATCGAAAATGAAGTTTAGATGAAAAGTTTGTGTTTGTTGAGATATCAAACCCAAACTGATAGAAAGCACTAGGCGGTAGTATACATCTGACCAAATTTGTAAAATCGGATAACTAATCATAAGCTGCCATAAACGGTACCCGAAAATGAAGTTATATAAAATATTGAGATATCAAAACCAAACTAAAAACATCAGCTGGTATTATACATCTTACCAAATTTGTTAAAATCGATAACTATATCATATACTGCCATAGAACGACCCCAAAATGAATTTTATATGAAAAGTTTTTTATTTTTGAGATATCATATACTGCCGTAGGAACAATCGATCAAAATCAACTCTCATACAGATACCTGGGTTCAGGGTATCCTACTGTCGAGCGTGCTCGACTGTAACCCCTACTTGTTTCATCTTTTTTTTGGCGAAAGGTGTTTCTAAAGCAGTTCCTCTATTTGTAGTACAAATGTTATTTTTATACCCTGCCCTGGGAGAAAGTGTGGAGAATGTAGTAAAGGAGAAGGGGCGGGCCGACCCCCAAAGATATATATCTTGATCAGGATCAACAGCCGAGTCGATTGAGCCATGTCCGTCTGTCTGTCCGTCCGTCCGTCCGTCCGTCCGTCCGTCCGTCCGTCCGTCCGTCCGTCCGGATGTTTGAACGCGTCGATCTCAGAAACCATAAGAGCTAGAGACATCAAATTTGGTATGTAGGTTCCTGAATACCATAGGCAGATCAAGTTGTTTTATTTTTGGATCGGTCCACTATATATAATAGCTGCCATAGGAACGGTACATCGAAAATGAAGTTTTAGTATGGAAAAGTTTTGTGTTTGTTGAGATATCAAACCCAAACTGATAGAATATGCATCTAGGCTGGTAGTATACATCTTGACCAAATTTGGTTAAAATCGGATAACTATATCATATAGCTGCCATAGGAACGGTACCCCGAAAATGAAGTTTTAGTATGGAAAAGTTTTTATTTGTTGAGATATCAAAACCAAACTGATATAATATGCATCTAGGCTGGTATATACATCTTGACCAAATTTGGTTAAAATCGGATAACTATATCATATAGCTGCCATAGGAACGGTACCCCGAAAATGAAGTTTTAGTATGGAAAAGTTTTTTATTTGTTGAGATATCATATAGCTGCCGTAGGAACAATCGATCGAAAATCAACTCTCAGTACAGAGTACCTGGGTTCAGGGTATCCTACTGTCGAGCGTGCTCGACTGTAACCGCCTACTTGTTTTATATACATGCCATAGCTTTGATTTATGCTAATCGAAACGCATAAACTGAACATACATATGTAAAACGTTTGCTTGATTGCAAGTCCAACTCATCAACGATTACAAAAGGGACTGAGAGATGTCTCGAGTCTCAGACTTGCGACTTGTGGTTTACGAAGGGGAACGGTGGGAACGGAGGGAGATGGGATGGAAGGGGGGGTTTTGGTTTTCAGCCATGTCAAACGGAAACCTCATACAAATGCAAACTGCAACGGCAAACCTAATGGATTTCCGTTAGCCAAGACGGAAAAGCATTGGCACTTGAGCTGAGTTGAAACCTCAACCTCCTCCTCCTCCTCCTTCTCCTCTTCCTCCTCCCTCAGTCAGTGTCTCTCTCCCGCATGAAATGTGCAACAAAATGTCTGAATGACATTTGTAGGCCTCTGGCCACTTGTTCTCCCTCCCCCCACCCCTCCAAGTTATCACCCTCCCTTAACTCCTGAGACGCCTCTCAAGCATCGCGATGCTTTTTGTACACTTGTAAGCGGTTTGTTTCTTATGCTGTGGGTAAAAACACCGCAGGGCATATACCTTTTTGGCCAGCTCATTGTTGTGCCAACTGATGGCCAACTGACTGATGGCCAAAATGACGTGAATGTGTGTGTTTGTGTGTGTGTGTGTGTGTGTGTAAGCAACTGTGTTCACGTTCCTTGACCAGGCCAACACCACTTTGTTGTAGCTCTGTGTATTTTTATCTATATTTATTTGTTGGAGAGACTTTGTCTTGGCACAAAGCTAATGAGCTGGTTTGGACTTTTATCTATAGATTCGGCGAACAATTTCTATATATTCCAGAAGCAGCTGTGGCAGCTGTTTCGTAACTTGTTCGTAATTACACTTATGTGTATACTATATGATTATAAAGCATCGAGATGAATGCAATCTGATAAATCACTCACTTTTTGAGAGCTTACAAACAGTAATTAAATAGCACAATAATTCAATCGATATTTTGAAACGAAATATTTATAAACTCTCCACAAATATGTAAAGATTTTTCTTACAATTGCTTTCAAAAACATCAAGGAAAATTTCAGTGTTGCTGAAATTTAAGAGAATTCAGTATTCAGAGTCTTAAAAATCTTCAGATTTGAAAAAAATTTATAAATTTTGGAAAACTTTATAAAATTAATAAATAAATTAAAATCATTTTCATAAAGTAGTTAAAACAGAAAAGTTAAAATGGAAGAAATGATCAAAATATTTCAAAATTTTAGTGCAAAGACTATTAAATTTTAATAGAAATGCCAAAATAATGTAAAATATACTTAAGTAAAAACGTTATTAATTTATAAACTGATAATATTAAATGAGAAAACTATATCACATACAAATTTCCCTTTAAATTATTCTCTTTTAAATACTCTAGTTCTGAGTTTACTTTAAATAAAATTCTACTAAAATTATTTAAGCATTCAAATTTTTGCAGTGTTAATTATTATTAAATTAGCAATCGACAATGCAAATGTTTCTGGTTTGAAGTTTTCGACTTGAATTCCGTCAGTTTTTGGCACTTGAACACTTACGCCTTTTGGGTCCTCATTAGCATAATAAACGTCAGAACACTTTGTCACTTAGTTATTGTTGTTGTTCATTTCGTTGTTGTTGTAGTTGTAGTTGTTGTCATTGTTGTTCACGTTGTTGTTGAATTACAAATGATATTTGCACAAAGGCGCAGAAATATTGCATAAATTCACTTTTATTACAACGCGCCATACAAAATATACTGCAGAGCAATACAAACGCACCCAAACACACACACACACACACACACGCAGAGTAGTAACGGTATTTATTGCGCGTCGACGCCATTTTGTTTGAACCTTTTGCAATATTTATGCGTTGAAATCAACACGCAACACTCGGCGAATGCGAACGAAAGCCCCAACAAAAACAACAACAGCAACAACAACAAAAACAACAAGTAGGCGGTTACAGTCGAGCACGCTCGACAGTAGGATACCCTGAACCCAGGTACTCTGTACTGAGAGTTGATTTTCGATCGATTGTTCCTACGGCAGCTATATGATATCTCAACAAATAAAAAACTTTTCCATACTAAAACTTCATTTTCGGGGTACCGTTCCTATGGCAGCTATATGATATAGTTATCCGATTTTAACCAAATTTGGTCAAGATGTATAATACCAGCCTAGATGCATATTATATCAGTTTGGTTTTGATATCTCAACAAATAAAAAACTTTTCCATACTAAAACTTCATTTTCGGGGTACCGTTCCTATGGCAGCTATATGATATAGTTATCCGATTTTAACCAAATTTGGTCAAGATGTATACTACCAGCCTAGATGCATATTCTATCAGTTTGGGTTTGATATCTCAACAACCACAAAACTTTTCCATACTAAAACTTCATTTTCGATGTACCGTTCCTATGGCAGCTATTATATATAGTGGACCGATCCAAAAATAAAAACAAACTTGATCTGCCTATGGTATTCAGGAACCTACATACCAAATTTGATGTCTCTAGCTCTTATGGTTTCTGAGATCGACGCGTTCAAACATCCGGACGGACGGACGGACGGACGGACGGACGGACGGACGGACGGACGGACGGACAGACAGACGGACATGGCTCAATCGACTCGGCTGTTGATCCTGATCAAGAATATATATACTTTTGGGGGTCGGCCACGCCCCCTTCTGCCTGTTACATACATTCTGCCAAACACATTATACCCTTTTTTGCCCATTTTTAATGGGCTCAGGGTATAACAAGAACAACAATTGCCGCACAGTTGTAAGCCTGAAAAGCCCCCGCATACCTCCTATTACTACTCAACCCTTCTACACTGCAAAAAAAATCCAACTTTCAAAATCAAGAACATTTATAAAAAAACTTAAACTATGACTATTACTCTAAAAAATTGAAAAATCTTAATATAAGAATTAAAATCTTAAATTGTTAGAAAAGTATAAATATGTACTATTTCATATGGAACAAATCCCACTTGTTACCAATTAAAATAACATTTAAAAAATTACTAAAACAGATTAAAATGCAAAAAAAAAACAACATCTAAAAATAAAACAAATTATAAATATAAAAAATAATTTTTTTTTTCAATTTATTTTTGATTTTTATTTTAAAAACATTTATTCTTAAAATAAGAACTTGGTCATATTTAAAATGTTCCTAAAATCAAACTGTGTTCCCTTAATTTAAGAATTGTATGTTCTCGACGCATTTTTTAGACCAAAAATCTTAGTTCTGAGACCAAAATCTTGATTACAGAACATTTTTTTAACAGTGTACCCACCCAGATGCCCGACCTATCGAGCTGGCAAAAACCGAGCTACCAACCAACCAACCAACCAGCCAACATGTTGATTATCGTTATCCTTTCGCCTTGACTGGCGACAACAACGAAATGCGCGCGCGTTGAGTCCTTCAGCTACCCCAGCCACACCCCTTGCTCAACAACCCCCTCTCAGAGACCCTACACTGCCCGTCGCTGTAATTACAATGCAGTTTAGGGTGCTGAAAGCTTTTGTGAAAATGTGCTTTATGAAATTATGATTATAGCTCAACAGCTGCATACCGAATGGGTTGGCAGTTGGAGCTTCCTCTGTTTTTACTGGCAAAGGACGAGCAGGAGGATCAGATACTGCTTACTCGGTACTCGGTACTCTGTATTCGGTACTCGGTACGGGGTTGGTTACTGGGGAATGGCATTTAAATGTGTGGCAGCTTGTGCAAATAATGAAAATGAAACAACACTTTGGCGCATTAAAAGCATTAAAAACAGTTTGCCATATAAATGTGTCCTCTGTCTCTCTAGCCTTTCTCTCATCCAATCTCTCTCTCCCTTTGCTATCTCTCGCACTTGCTGTACTCCCATCTCCCTCTAATTGTTTGTATCTCTGTGCGTATACATAATGTATCTTCAGCATGCAGAACTACAACACGCATACGCCGCATAGGCCGCCTCTTCTGTGGGTAGTCGGGTCAAAATAAATAATTTTTTTCATACATATGTAGTTTTTCCTTTTTTGTTTCAATGTTAGAAATAGAGAATTCTCTGTGTAAAGAACTTCTGAGTTGTGGTCATAAATGGGTTATCTGCATATGTATATGTTAATATTTTTAAAGAGATTGAGAGTTTTCATTAAAATATAGAAAAGAATATGTTGCAAGTAGTTATAATTATTATCAACACAAGATATACATACCTATCAAAGAGTAATAGTAAATATTATTTATAGAAATTAAATGGATTAGTAGAATTTTTTTATAAATTGAAGAAATCAAAAATTATTTAAAACATTCATAAGATTGAAAATTTTTTTCTTTAAATTTTCCACTTTGTATATTATTTAAAATATATTTTTGATAGACTTGACTTGTTGCTCATAAGCTAAACAGAATAACAGATATAAGATAAAAGATGATAGTTGAAATTCTTTGCGTATTGTCAAAGCTTTCGATTTCGTCGATATCACATTTATTAAATGAATTTTTTTTAGTCATTAGATAATATCAAAAATGATTATAGCATAGATAAGTTAAATTTTTAAAGACTGAATTATTAGTTATATATATTATTTTTATATAGAACAAAGCAATTAAAATAAGAAGTATTGTAACAAAAAATTCAGCACACATATATTTATGATACAAAATCTGAATCTTTTCAGAATTTAAATTATTTTTAAAAACAAATAAATTCAGATGTTAATATTAGTCTTTGAGTCGAGATGAAATTAGCATTTAATTAAAGATTAAAGATAAATATTAGTAGCGTTTATTCAAAAAGTCCATTATCTGCATCATTACGTTTAATGTCAGTTAGAAGTGTAGCTCAAAAATCGTTAGTTTCTTTATAGTTATGGCAGTATAAGCATCTGAAATGTGTGGATTTGTATATCCCATTGTTAGTTTGACCTCGCACTAAACGTTGGGCTATGACCCCCGTTACTCCCCCCGTTCTTTTGTCAGCCGACTTGGTAAATTGCATTTTCAACGCTTTTGTTTATGCAAAAATATTTATGCATGAGTCTTTTTATACCCTGAGCCCATTAAAAATGGGCAAAAAAGGGTATAATGTGTTTGGCAGAATGTATGTAACAGGCAGAAGGGGGCGTGGCCGACCCCCAAAAGTATATATATTCTTGATCAGGATCAACAGCCGAGTCGATTGAGCCATGTCCGTCTGTCTGTCCGTCCGTCCGTCCGTCCGTCCGTCCGTCCGTCCGTCCGTCCGTCCGTCCGGATGTTTGAACGCGTCGATCTCAGAAACCATAAGAGCTAGAGACATCAAATTTGGTATGTAGGTTCCTGAATACCATAGGCAGATCAAGTTTGTTTTTATTTTTGGATCGGTCCACTATATATAATAGCTGCCATAGGAACGGTACATCGAAAATGAAGTTTTAGTATGGAAAAGTTTTGTGTTTGTTGAGATATCAAACCCAAACTGATAGAATATGCATCTAGGCTGGTAGTATACATCTTGACCAAATTTGGTTAAAATCGGATAACTATATCATATAGCTGCCATAGGAACGGTACCCCGAAAATGAAGTTTTAGTATGGAAAAGTTTTTTATTTGTTGAGATATCAAAACCAAACTGATATAATATGCATCTAGGCTGGTATTATACATCTTGACCAAATTTGGTTAAAATCGGATAACTATATCATATAGCTGCCATAGGAACGGTACCCCGAAAATGAAGTTTTAGTATGGAAAAGTTTTTTATTTGTTGAGATATCATATAGCTGCCGTAGGAACAATCGATCGAAAATCAACTCTCAGTACAGAGTACCTGGGTTCAGGGTATCCTACTGTCGAGCGTGCTCGACTGTAACCGCCTACTTGTTACACTTAGTGTGTGTGTGTGTGTGTGTTTATGTTTTTGTAGGCAACAAACATGGCCACATTTTGAGTACAGCATCTGCCTGAGCTTTTGTCTCATAGAGGCGGGCAAAAGAGGGGTATTTGGGGACAGCACTTAGCTCGTAGGCAAACGGGGCAGTCAGAGGGGTAAGAGAGAGAGAGAGAGAGAGAGAGAGAGAGAGAGAGAGAGAGAGAGAGAGAGAGAGAGAGAGGAAGGGGGAGAGACTATGGGTCTGTATGCTGTGCTGCATAATGCAATGCAAACATGATTAATGCAAATGTTTCGCGTGGTGGGCGTGGCAGCCACCGTCCATGAAGCTAAAAATGGGTTGAAGGGGAGGAAGGGGGAAGGGGGATGAGGTGTAGAGTGTGGATCGTTTTGGTAGGTGTTGCTTTACATTTGCATTTTGGCTTACGACGCGGTGCAAGGATGCAGACCGCACTTAGCTGTTATCTAAGCAGCAACAACAACAACACCAACACTAACAACAACAACAACACAAATTCACTTGGTCACATATTTCATGGGCTTTACGAGGGTTTCGCCTATAACTTGGCAAATTTATGACAAATTGCGCGACACATTCGCGATAAGAAAGTGAAAGGAGTGCATTTGCACTCGCTATTCATTCGTTCATTCATTTATTCACTTGCCTATTCGTTAATTCATTCGTTTTAGTCATTTGCTACTGTAGAAAATTTATGAAATTTTTAGCATCAGCCATGCGCATAGCTCAAATAATATTACGAGTGTGCACACACACCACACACACACACACACATAATTTTACTTGGTTACAATGCCAAATATTCCTTTTGGCTTCAGGCCCAGGTTCAGACGTTTGAATCCGTTTGCTCTCTACAATTCTTAAGCTGAACTCCATTCCGAAAACCCAATTCACCAAGTTCCACCCACACATTGAAATGGCGTCGCTTTCATTGCACACACAAAAGTGTAAAATGTTTACGCTTCGCCTGGATTTCCTTTAGCGCCTTTCCTTAAACTCCTTTCGGCTCCTTTTGACTTCCATTCCTTGCTCAGCCATTCGTGCGGAATGAGACGCTCTATGCTCTACTCTTTTATATATAGGAGGGCATAAGGACTATGTCATCTCGGAGTGGGTATTGAAACAAGTATATTTTATATTATGATATTATATTAATTGTCAACATTTTGTTAGAACAATAATTAAAAATTTGCAGTATTATTATTTTTATAACCATGATTATTTACATTTTCATTAGCATTATTAAAGTTAAATGAATTTTATTCATTTTTAAGATTTTATTAAAACAATATTTAAAAATGTATTTTGTTTTTATTTTTCTTTTGTTACTATCGTTAATGCATTTCCATTCAGCATTATTATTGTTGAATAAGCACGATCATTATTAATAATATTATTACTGCATTTATATAATCATTATCATTAAAATTAGAGCAAGAGCATTAACATTATTAATCTATATCTATATCTAAGATAGTACATTCTCATATTATGAGTGTTATTAAAATAATTATTGTTTTTATTTACTCAATCATAATCATCAGAAATATAATTATTGTATTTACAAGTATGATCAATACAAATGTCATTATCAGTAATATTAATACCATCAGTATATTTTTAATTATTATTCATACATTAAAAAAATGTTATTTACTTTACTCATATGAATCTAAAAATGTAGAAGGATATCAGCAAAATGTCAAATATCAAAATAATTATGAGAATTAACAAATATTCAGTGGATTTAATTTTTGTTTTCTATTTTCATCTTCATTTAGTTTTCAGTAGACATAAAAATTCTTTGGATTTTCAACTATTCTTGTTTCGTTTTCTTTCTTTTAATAAAAGAGCATTTGAATTGGAACTCTTGAAAGTTAAAGTTTCTTTTTGCAGTTGAAGCTGCCATTTTCTGGCTGTCTTCCTTTCAAACGTTGAGCTTTTCATTTGTCTGGCTATTGACTTTGTTGCCATTGGCGTGTCTGGCGATGCTTTAGTCCGTTTCCCTCTGACTCCCTCCGCCTCCCTCCACTGCAGAAGTTGCCCCCTGTTCATGCCACGTTTATGTCATGTCATGTACCAGTGGAATTTCGGAAGGTGTTTTCATATGGTCGTGGCTCTGGTTAATCGAAATCAGAAACGGGTAAACGTCGGATTTGTTGCGTGTCTGAAGCGCATTGCTTTTGGTCTTATTTCATGCTGCCCTTTTCTTGACTTTGATTTTTCAGCCGATTTTCCCACAGAAAGTCTTTGAATGGATTTCCGCTGATTAGACGGAACTTGCTCATTTCCTTATCAAACAGCTGCATTTTTTACTTGCAGTTAACTACAACTCAATTTATCAATATTCATTCAACATTTCGAGTTGCACTTACAATTGAAAATATATTTCTTAAGTGGATACCCCTGCCCTGGGGATTCAAGTGTTTAATTTATGGCGTAAAATATGGAAATTGTCGCCAAACACAAATGCCGACAATGCGGCAACATTTCTCATTTTCTACTCATCTTGAACTTGGCCGCTAAGACGGGGAAAAAGACAGAGAGAGACAGAGAGAGAGAGAGAGAGAGAGAGAGAGAGAGAGAGAGAGAGAAAAATATTATGTTGACTAAACTTAAAGATCTGATCTGCCGCACACGCTGATTTTTATTGATTCTCATGTTGGTACAACTCTCCGGAATGGGAATGAGAATGAGAACTAGTTGTAGTTCTCGTCAATGTTCTGTTAATGGAAGGGCGCAAAGTGACAAGGGGGAGGGGTAATACGGGTAGGCGGGTATGTGGGTAGATGGGGGCATCTGCCACACGACGCGACGCTAATGGAATGATGCCGAGACAGAATGCGATGTCTTCCAGCCTGCATTTGGTTTGGTCTTCATCATCTTCAACAACTCTATCGCTGCCTCTCTTTCTCACTATGCATGTTTCTCTGTTGCTTTTGTTGTTGTTGTCATCATCATCTTTGCAACTGCTCTGCTCACCTTGGCACCAACGATCAGCCGCCTAATTTATGCCCCGGCTTCGCCCCGTCGCCTTTGAAGTTTCAATTATGCGCCTCATATGTCATTTTGTGCAAGCTGACGACGCGACGTTGACGTTGACGCTGACGTCGCAGTCGACGTAGCCGTTGCCGTTTAAGTGGGAGACGAAGTTGCAGCGACAGCGGCAGACGCTAAAAGCCGCGACATGTTAATTGTGCCGCTTGGCCCATAAACACGCCAACTTGATGGCGAGCGCCAGGCTCGAAAATGGACAACCAGTTGCCAGTTGCCAATGGATAAAGTCTGAGATGGAGATGGAGACGGAGACGGAGAAGTAGCTGGGAAGGGAGAGTGCAACACTTGCCATTTGTATTTGAACTGGATAATGGAATAAAAGTATTCCAAAGAAAGCTAGAAGAAGTGAGCTGAATTTAAGAGAGAGAGAGAGAGAAAAGAAGCAGATTAAAAATAGTAATTAGATACAGAATGCAAAGTAAATAGATGATAATCATAATTTGACTTATATATAACTGAAATACCTTGTCGTTTCATAAAAAGAAACGTATCTGATGTAATCCATTGATATTAGATTTTTTTCGGTTTAGATCCTTATTTAATCGAGTATGAATATAATGAACTATTTTTTTTATGTAACCAAAAACAGTTGAATTAATATTTTTACTTTAATTTTGATGTTTCTATATATAAAGTATTTCCAGCGATATTAAAATTTAATTAGTTTTCAGGGCTCACTGTATGGATAAATTTTGTTGTCAATCATCTCAAAATAATTACAATTTTGTAATGAATAAGATACAGAAAGTAAAGTAAATAGACGATAATCATAATTTGACTTATATATTGTATAACTGAAATACCTTGTCGTTTCATAAAAAGAAGAGTATCTGATGCTTTCCACAAATCTCTAACAGATTTTAGATTTATTTTTTTCGCTTTAAATCCTCATTTAATCGAGTATGAATATAATGAACTAATTTTTGTGTAGCCAAAAACAATTGAAGTAATATTTTTACTTTACATTTTTATGTTTCTATATATAGATATTTCCAGCTATATTAAAATTTAATTACTTTGTAAAGATAAATTTTGTTGTCATTTCCAGCTTATTAAATCTAAATCATCTCAAAATAATTACAATTTTGTAATGAACGAAAAGTGTTTTTGTTTTGGCTGTATGCTCTGGTCAAGTGGTTGGGTGGTTGGTCATTGTCCAGTTGTCCAGTTATCCAACTGCTGGCTAACTAAAGCCATTTAAGCCATGGTCTGGTCGTGTGTCGGGCATTTGACTTTCGGACAAGTGAAAAGTACAAAAGGTGTGAAAAATAAACAGGCTGCGAGCGTTCAAGGATTACAAATTATGACACGCCACGATGCCATAAAGCAAATGAGATGAGCTGCATTTCCAGGCGAAGTGCCAACGGATGCTAATGAAGGAGGGGGCTTTTAGGTAGGGGGATGAAAGAGAGAAGTAGAAGGTGGTCAACTGTTCAACTGGTCAAGTGTCAAAAGGGGATTTGCATGCAGCGTGTCGAGCAAAGCGCAAAAGCGTTGACAGCTGACCTGGGAAATTTCTCATCTCCTCTGTGTCCTCTTTGTTCGTCAACTCTGTCCGATTGTCCGATTGTCCATTTGTCAGTTTGTCGCGTTGATCACGTTGACACTTTGCTTGGACATTTGAAATGCACCGCAAAATGCGCAAGGAACGCAACGCCAAATCGCTTAAGCTCCAAGTATAACTGATTAAAATGGCTTTAGCTTTGATGCCTCAACCAGCAGCGGATTTAAGCTTGACATACGTCATCCACATAAATATTTACTCTTGTATATGAGTGTGAATATGATACAAACAATGTATACCCAGTAAATAGCATCGGTTATAATCCCGAAATAGTTTCGGTAAAAAGGTTGATCAAGTTATGACAGTTTGAAGTTGGTCAGACTGCGGATTTTGCTACTCTACAAGTCCATATATTTGTTAAAATTCACAGAATTATTTACAAAAAATTCAAAGTTAAAATTGCTGTTTTATACCATTTACGATATAAGAATATCAAGTTTAAAATTTTGAATTTTCAAAATTTCAAAGGGAGGACGCTTAGCATTGAAAACGAATGTTGGTCGAAGATAATTAAATTTTCTAATTGAACAAAATTTGAATGCAGAGTGAACTTAGAAGTCAAATCATGATTAAAATGACATTGCGTTTAAAAATCTCTTCAGTTTTGATCAAGTTATGGGAGTTGAATCTTGGTCAACTCTTTACCTCAACCTTACCGGAACAAACGGTAAGGAACCGAATACCGGGTTTTTAACAGAGAATTTTTACTCGGTTACGGTCTTAGTAACAGTACTAAAAACAAAACAGTTAGTTTTTGCTAAGGGTTCCGGTACCGGCTCCGGAGTTATTTCCTCTTATTAACTGTACATACTGAAAATGTCGTAACAAGTGTTAAATATATATATTAGTTACGATTACTCTACCCATATGCTTATAACTATCATGTTTTTAAATTGTTTCGAATAATGACTCTCTTAAATATTAATCATTTGAATTTAAGTCTTACAACAGGGTATATTTACGTCGCTTACTGCCTTACCTAATAAATATGCAACTTGTTTTTATTTGCCAAATGGATTTGTATGCAACATTATTAATGCATTTGCAGCTGCAACTTCGTCAATTTTTGGCGGAGCTGAATTTTGCATGTTGCATGAACCAATGCGCTTTATGCATTTTTAATGTTTATGCCTCACGTTAATGTTGCAAAATCACTTGCCATATGCAAAATAGTTGCCAAGAGACATACGCCGAAAATAAAAGAAGATGTAACAAAACACAGAAGATTATAATAATAAATGAATGCGAAAAGGCAACCAAAAAAATATGCAGCAAATGGAGGCAAAAATACAGGAAGAAAGAGAGAGGAAAATAAGAAGGGGAAAAGAGACAGAGAGAACAGAGAGCAGTGATATTTTGCTGGACAGTTGCATTTTTAAACAAAGAAGAAGACCAACAGCAACAATAACAACAAAGAAAGAAGGAATACATTTGCATCACTATTAATTTCACAGTTTTCCTGCGAACACATACACACATCATGCACACATACACACATCATGCACACATACACACACTCGCTTCAGTTGGCCACAAAAATGCAAATAGCCAACGGACCGCGCTCGCATTCTACGCCCTCACCGAGAGTCACGCTGCCACGCCCACTTCCACGTCCACATCTACAGTACAAAGCCATGGCCAATAACAATGCAAAATGCAAATATGCAATAAAAGCAAATGGCAGCAACAAAAACAATAAAAAAAAGACAACATAAGAAACAAAAAGTTGTATACCGAACTCGATGTTAAAATACTTTGTACCAGATTAAACTATTTAAAGAAAATAATTTTTAAATATAAATTATTAATAACAAATAATAATAATAAATAATAATAAATAATAATAATAATAATTTATAATAATTAATTATAATTATAATAATTTATTTTAACAAAATTTTATAAAACAAATATTATATTAAATATTTTAAAGGCATTGGTTTTGTCTAAAATTTATAAACTATGTATAAATATGGCTGTAAAATTCTATATGATATTTTGAAACTCTTTTTATAATAAACCATTGGAAAAACGTAAATTATCTATCTATTTCATCTTTATCGACTTTAATTTACTCAATATGCTAACCTATTCTACTTATCCCACTTTATTTTTAAAAAAAGTGTTCCTCTTTAGTAAAGACATGATAAAAGGATTCAATTTATTTTTTAATATAACGTAGACATTTAAAGTTTAACCATCAGTTTGAACAATAAGAATCTCCACAATTTAATATTCTAAAATTTAAATAGATTCACTTAAAATTCTAAATATTGTAATAGTTTTTAGTACTTAATGTCCTTAAATAATTTACAGTTTATATTAAGAAATATTAGTATTGTTCAGCTAACTACCCAAGTCCGCATATAAGTAGTTAAGGGGTATAAAAAGAACTGTGGAAATGCGAATGTGAGTTCCAATTTCAAATATGTTCGCGATGAGAACGAGACAACAAACGCAACAATAGTTACAATAACAAGAGCAACTGCAACAATAACAACAATGGACAACAACAATGTGACAACATTGTAAAAGCCAAGTTTAATCAAAATATAGCTGGCTCAACGTTGACGCTTTGCTGTGGGCATTGCCATGGGTTTCAGCATGGGCGTAGATATGGCAGAGATACGGAAGGCGTGGTCTGGACATTATTCTGTGACAGAGCAGAGATATTTAAATTTTTTATAAACACGCAAATTTGATGCAATTTGTCAGGAAAAATGCAGAGAAATTGAGGGAAATCATTTGGTTGGATTGTCACAAACACACACACAAACACAGACGGAATCATTTTGGCCAAATCCCATTGACTGATTATTCTACTGTTTGTCGGTCAGCATATTTGATAAGAGCTCACAGTTATTACCAGATTTAATTGGGCCACACAAGCTATCTTAGTATGCATATGACCAACTCATTAAATGTCCCCTAAAATTAAATCAAAATCAAAATCAAAATCATAACGTGCTGACACCAAACATGATAACTAATTGACAGAGTTGTCTGTTGTTCGGGCAGCTGCAACTGTTGCCACTCAATCTCTCAATATCATTATTATTGATGGTAGCACAATCCGAAATCGGAATTCGAATCGAAATTGAAATCAGCCAGAAAACCAATGAATACTGATAAGCTTTATTGTTGACTGACATGCAGAGCAGAGTACCAAGCAGTCAATTGGCCTGCAATCTGTTCAATAAACCACAAAAATATTGTTCACCTCAATTAATCTATCCGGCATATTCGAGTGTATTCAGACACTAACAAAATAACAAAGTTGAACTTTTGGTGAATCTGTTGGGTTTTTTGCACCATTATTTCTTTAGAGGTTATTCCTAGGTTATTCCGAGATGAGAATGGAAGTTCCTTATATAAGTTTTTATATCCGTTACTTAAAAAATTAGTAAAAGAGTATATTGTGTTCGTTGGACATTCCATCCATGCATATGTAACAGGAAATAGGAGGCACCTTCGACTCTATTAAGTATGTATATTCTTGATCAGCATCAACAGACGAGTCGATATTACCATATTCGTCTACATTTAACGTTATCTATTAATATTATCTATAATCTCACTTAACTGCATCAAAATCGGATAAGTTGAACGGAAGTAATAGCTAACCAAATTTATTAACAAAGATTTTATTACAATACAATCACCTAAAAGTATGCAGTAACTTTTATTAGGTAGTAATTTCTATAAAGTACTTTTATATATATTGAAATAATTATCGAATATCCTATGATCGGGATCTAGACTATGGAATTTTCGATAATTTATAGCTGTATCCTTGTTATATTTTAAGAAAATATTGAAAAAGTAAAAGAAATATTTTCAAAAAAAAAAATTAAACCAAACACTTTATATTTATGTCAATTTTTAAAGTCTGCTTGGTCTAATGAATAGAATGAATACCCGTGAATAAGATAAATATATATAGTTTATGTTTAATTGAATAAATATATAGATTAAGTTTGATTGACCAGGACCAGGACCAGGTTCAAGAGGCTCATAACTCAACTTAATGCTGTTCGAATCAAAATTTACACAACTTCAATATTTTTTTTCAATTGAAAATTTACTTGTAGCGTGTCTGCTGTGGAGCACTGTTCACAGGGTATGCAAAATATAAATGAAATTGCAAAAAAAAAAAAATGTTGGTAGAAAACAAAAATTTTATGCAAATGCAAATAATGGTCTGACAGCGAAGAGGAGCATAAAAGTTGATAGTGGTAAAGGGGAAGTGGTGAAGGGAAGGTGGTTTGGGGATGCGATGGAGTGGAGTGGAGTGGGCGTGGCAGTATAACGCCTGCAACGTTTTCGATGATTAAATGCAAACACGCAAATATGACGAGCGACTGACTCGTCTGACTGTCTATATCTCTTCATCTCCACTTTGTATATGAGTGTGTTTATGTGTGTGTGTGTGTGTGTGTGTGTGTGTGTGTGTGTGTGTTTGCATTTGTCGACTGCCAACTGTCTTCGAAATATGTAAAAAATAAAAGTTGGCATTAATAATTTATGCAATATGTGCACACACGCAAAAACACCACACACAAACACACACACACACACACACACACACACACACACACACACACACACACACACACACACACACACACAAACACACACACACAAACACACACAAACACACACAGTGCCTGGAAAATATTTGCAGAGATACCAAAGTTGTGTTATAGTCGCATATGAAAATTGAATGCCTTAAAACGTGGATATAAGTAAGTAGATGATTTGAATACTCATATACAAGCACTCGCATGTATTCATATTCGTACTCAAATAAATGCAAACGATTCTCATGGCTTTTGGTCGTTTTTATTTATTTTTTTTGCAATTGTCAACAAAAAAGCTGTCATCGCTCTTTCTGCCTTCAAGCCAAAAAAAAAATGAGTAAAAACATAAATGAAAATGAAAATGTTGGATGAAAATTTAGTGAATATTTCATGATGCATTTTGTTGGACAACAAATCGAAGGGAATAACAAATGCGGTCATATCTTATCTAAGTGGCAATGGGATGGATAGCGAAAGGGGTGGGGGAAGAGGGGGTGGAGGGCGCTGAAACATATGCTATGATTTAGTATTTTAGTATCTGCTTGGCAACGCGTTTAATTAACCACTTACATGGCTTTAATTCAACTGCAAATTCATTGAGTGCATGACGGTGCGATAAATTGCTTATGTTACAACAATTTGTGGCTGCCACTTCGACGGCAACAACAACAACAACAAGACTACTCTTATCAGCGTCCTTATCGCGCCAAGCAATTTGTTCAGATAGATAAACTTCAGCAGACCACATGGCATTGATTTATGTTCACAAACTTCCCATTTGGGCTCCCACTGAAAACCCAGACGGATAGCAAACCCAAACTGATCTATATTTAGTCTGGGTTAGACAGACGTTTTGTTTGTTTGTTCCTTTGTATTGGCAAAAGTATTGTTTTTGTAGTCTGTAAAATAATTGTCAATAGTAATAAGCTCGTCAAAATAAAGAAATATATTTATTTTATAAACTCTATTGCTTATGTATGCAAGTCAATTAGAAGTTATAATAAAACAAATTCTGATGACAGATCTTGAAATATTTAAAAAAAATTGATCATTCTCTAAAAATAAGTAGACAATTTTCAAGCATGCTTCCAATAACGTATACCTACTTTTCCCATAACTTTAAGGTACATATTTTTTCGGACTGTTTTCCTTTGTTTTAAATGTTTAATCTGGCATATAGAGTATTTTCTAGTCTAGCATATGTCAATAGCATATTTATTTGTGTTATTTATGCATATTTAATATCTTTTGAATGAACAAATGAACGCGTTAGTGACTGAACTCACTTCTCGTCTCCACTCTTTAATAGTTATTATTAAAACAAAGAGCGTGCTCAAATTTATTGCCATATTATTTGTTATTTATTTAAGCTATAAATATGCATATGAAATAAAGAAATTGCATCAGGTTTTTTACGACTAAAATACACTACACAAGTTGGGTATGGTTAAAAGTATATTTAAATCAAAGTCAACCGAATAAATTCTATAGCTTCATAAGAAAAATTGGCTGTAATCTTCTACATAAATGTCAAATATATTTTTCTAATTTTATATGTCTTTACTAATGGTAATTATATATGACTTTTTAAAGATTTTTAATTTTGTTATTGTAGAAATAATTTACTTATTTTTCTACTATAATTATTTGAAGAGCTGAAATGAAACTTGATATTTTCATTTACTTTAATTTATTTTAACTAATATAATATCTATTTAAGGGGAGTTAAGCCTCCTTGTACTGAAATCTATTAATATTATAAATTTATTTTATATTTTATTTACAAATCTTTAGGTTTAACCATTCGAAGAGTATCTTTAGTTTTATATTATTGTGTTATGCATTTTATCAGTTGACTTTGTTGCTGTTTCGGAGCTTTGACTGCGAATGCGACTGCGGCTGCTGCCACTGGTTTTCTCTGTTCTGTTATTTATGTGGCCATAAATTTGCAGCTGAAAGCAAAGCCCTGCGAATGGTTTGGGCCACAAATAGTTGCACATAGCCAACCCGTGGTCCGTTTGTCGTATGTTCGTGTTTCCAGAGTATACGTAAGCCTTGACGCTTCGCTGCCTGCGACTCACGTGCAAATGAGCAGCCGCTGTGGACAAAGCCGCTTAAGGACTTGGACATGGAAATGGGCAAGGACAGCAGCTAAGCCAACTGCGGTTCGCTGATTTTCAATGGATTCAGCCATTGCCAGTACCAGGACCAATATCAAAAAAACTAGCATTAGGATCTTTTTGAGTTTAGGTCGTGTTTTAGTTACATAATTTAACGTTTGTTGCAAACATTTCCGCTGAATTTGAGCCGCACACGCAACCCCGTCCTAACTAGGACCAAAGGAAACGAGTATTTCTTTATAATCATCAGCTGGGTGTCATCGTAAGGTCATCAGCGTTGCCCACACGCAATCATTGTCCGCTTTTACAACGTCACAAAGTCAGTCACTTGCTGGCTGTCCAACTGGGAATTGGAGTCGAAGTCGAAGTCCTTGCCGAAGCCACCCCCAGGACATTGTGTCCAGCTGCTTATCTGAGGCCGTGCATCGCGCATAATGTGCGCCGGACACGTCAATGACGAGGACCGTTCGTCGTCCTCGCTTGTAAACAAATTAGAAGCGTATCCTGGCCGGAAGTCCAACACACACAAACACACACATACACACACACAGAGACAGTTTAGTTGCGTCCAGAACAGAAGAGGAGAGAACTAAATAGACCTGGTCAGAGTCATTCTCTACATTTTGGGGCAGCAAACAAAACTGAAAAGTCAAAATCCATGAAAAAAAAAACCAAATGAACCGTCAACTTTCCCTTTTTAATGTCCTTGTAACGGGCATAGTCACTTTGTTAGCAAATGATTTAATAAAATGACATATCAAAAGAACATAACTAATGCAATTAAACAATATTGTTTTTAAAAGTTAAAAAAAGGAAGTACATTTACCTCATCATCATCGTCATCTCTGTCAAAATAGGATTAATAATGATATTAATTTTTATTGATTTAATAAATAAATGAATAAAAAAATTAAAAAATAAGATATCCTTGTAATGTCTTTACTACAGGGGTCTAATTAACTTGGATATTTTTATATACCCTAACTTGCATCAAATAATCCTATGAGTTAAAAAGTGCTTCAAAAAGGAAAAGCTTATATTTTAATGAGTTACCATAATTGTTATAAGTTATTACATCCAAATTTTTAATTAAAATTCACGAAATATATGTTTAAAAATTGTTTAGTACATAACTCGTATTTATAAACATTTTTTTTTATTTAAAACTAATAAGTGTCTATTGTTTATTTAAATTTTTTAGGGAAACAAAAACCCAAGTTAAATTAAATACGATGCATTGTTTTTTGGTATTATAAGTGACCAAAATACAGTGTATATAAATATTGGTATACATTGTGTTGTTTTACCTTTGCTTTGGTCAACATTTCATTTATTTTATACTTTTTTCTCGAGTTGCGGAAAAGGCGCAAAATTCGAAATTTGTTTGTCTAACTTCGGTTGTTGTTGTTGCTTGGGCCACACCTTGAAATCAGTTTGTTCTGCTGCTCTTTAAGTTGCAATTAACTTTGTGGCTTAAAGCTGGACTGACCAAACCCAAGCCGGAACCCGAACCAAAAAAAAACCGAACAAACCCCTAGAATGGAATATTGTCGTAAAGCTGAAACCTTATGCGTCCATTGCACGCAATGTTCGTCCGGCACTTTTTCATTTTAATTGGCATTCGCCTACGCTTAACTAATCTACACAAAACGCAGCTCCCACAGGGGTTGTTCTAATTGTTATTGTTGTTGTTGTTGTTGTTGTTGTTGTTGTTGTTGTTGTTGTTGTCACTGTTGCTGTTGTCTATTGTTGTATTGTCATAATTTTGATTGAGGAGCCAACGCGGCCCAAATTGGTATTTTGTGATATATTGACTTACTCACTGAACTGTCGTCTGCTTAGTCACTCTTTCCAATTTTTGTATATCTAAATATATATATTTAGTTGTTATTGTTGTTGTTGTTGTTGCTGCCATAACAATTAGAACGAAAGCCAGCGACCGCATCTACATAGCAATTATGGTTTTATGGATCAGCTCCAAAGGGTTGTTTGACGCCCTGCATTTGCCTACACTCTGAAAGAGTGTACTATATTTATATACATATATTAAGTACTCGTATACCCTTTTCCCCCACCAAAAGTGCCACTCCAACTCTAATTTCAAGGCAACAAAAGACCCGTCAAGCACTTGGCTTCTGCTAACACCAATTTGTTCATTGATTTTGCGCTACAAATTAAAAATAATTTGTACCAACAAAACAGACAGGGAAAATATCTAACAACGACAAGAAATCACTCTGTAATTAAAATAGAAAGTAAAGCATAATTAATAAACCAAAATTAATTAATAAAAATATCTAACAACGACAAGAAATCACTCTGTAATTTAAATTAGAAAGTAAACCATAATTAATACAAGTGTTGTCCAATATTATAGTAAAGAGTTATTTACTTAAAGCTGGAAATATTAATAATTTAAGAACTTTGTGAAAAACAGTAAGTTTATTTTTAGTTTATATATATTTATTAGTTTCACAATATTAATTGCATTTATTTTTACAACTTTTTATGGCAATTACATTTTAAATTCATAATTATAAATAGCTAGATAAAATCTGTTTGATTAATTTGCTGACTTTGTTACATGTCACACGACATAGGGTATATACCCAACCCCATCAATTGATGGCATTGCTTTGCTGATGTTTGATTGTGCAACTGTTCAACGCTGTCGCATTTCATTTCAAGTTGAGTGACTTCAATCTGTCGCCAGAGAGTCCTTTCTTGAGGCCTTTTACTTGTATTATTACGAGTATTACTTCGTATTATTTGCAGCCGCCTTTCAATTTTCACATTTTTTTTTTTTTTGTGCAATTTGCCAACCCCCTCGGCAGGGGTTGTGCATATGGCAGCATTAAAAAACCCACACATACAATGTCCAAAGAAATTAGATGTCGTCGTTATCATTGTCGTTGTCCTCCTTCACATTCGACTCTTGCTCTCCCCCCATCATCGTGTGACATAATTCAGGCTAGGTGCAACGACGTGGACAATGAGACAATGGACAGCTCAACGCACACGCCCACCGCCCACAGAGTCCAAGACAAAAGACGCTCCACGTCGCAACTGACGACTCGTCACAACCCGAGAGAACTGTCGTCTGATGAGTTTTGTTATTCTCCGTCTCTCGTTTTTGTTTGCCTGACATCCTCGGCATCCTTGTATCCGTATATTCTTGTGTTCTTGTGTCCTGGCTACCCCGGACACACCCATAAATTGCTATGTACATCATTATTGTCGTTTTTAATTTGTGTGCCCCAAAAGAAATTGCAAACAGTGCCTGCCCATTGTTTGCAACACTTCAAACGTAAATTTCAGAAAGCAACCTGTGTTAAAATACAAAATATTACGTGATTGTTTATCTACCTTGGACGGAGGTGGTTTGGTTGCAACTTGCAAGTCAAGCTTGTGAGTAAACCAGATGTTAAGCAATTACATTAAACAATTCTTAAAAAATGGGAAGGGAAACTCTTTATGATATTATAACTTCTTTGTTTTAGCTTAAAGCGTTTTTTTTAAGCTTGTATTAATTTAATATATACTGTTTTTCTGAATATCTCATACAAATTATTCGAACTGACACTAAATCAACCATTTTCAAAAAGTATACAAAATGTATGTAAGCTTCCTAAAACAGAAATCCATTCTATTTTTTTTTTTTGGTCTAATAAAATCTTACCAGAAATTAATTAAATAGCACCAAAAAATAAAGACTATGCTTCTAAGCTAGAAATCTCATAAACTTCTCTCTGATTACACTTCCTATATACATTTTCAGCTAAACACTTTAAAAATTACTTCTTCATTCAATTCTACAATTTAAAGATATTCCACAAATCATTTTAACTCAATTTGTTAAAAAAAAGATAAAAACGTAAAAGTCATTTTTCAGTTTCTCTCATAATTCTTTATTATATTATTAATAATAATTGATTGGACAGAAGTCTTTATAAAAAAGATCTACATTAGCTTGCCTTTAATAAATTAGTAGGTGGTACAAAAATAAGGAAATGAGAATATACTTCAGTTGAAATTCGTTAATCAAAATGAGAGCAAAAATAGAATGAATTTGCAAAAATATATTGTGAGTATGTGAATAAGTGTAAATAGAAATAGATGAATGTGTTAATACTTTTTCAAAACTAACATAAATTATGATGATAATTGTAAATAAAACTATGCGAGTTGTTTGTTGTTTCTTATTGTTCTGAATGTGAATGTGATTTGTGAGTTGAGATTTTAAATATGAGGCGTTATTACTATTATACGATATATTTATATATATATTATATATAGATTTAAGTATCTTTTTGATTATAAATTATTTGTAAAAATATTATAAATCATTTTGCTTTTACATTTATCAGCAAATTTTCCCTTGCGAATGTTTGAGTTTGTTTTTTTTTTTTTTTTTGATTTTCTTTGAAAATAATATCACTTTGTGGGAGAGATACACGCACACACACACACACTGGTAGAGGGCAATAGGTAAAAAGAGAGAGAGAGATGGAGTATTAGACTCTGTTTTGCTGCTGCTGCTGGTTGTTGTTGTTGTTGTTGCCATTATTCTTATTCTGGTTGCTATTCTTATTGTTGTGCATCATTTGAATTAAACGATTTCGCTTGGCCGCCTCCGATTTGCTGTATTCATCGAGGAACTGCAAAATATAGACAGATAGAGAGAGAAAAACAATATGTAAAGATTAAGGAGTTAACAAGGAGGTTTCGTCCTGCAGGTTTACTCACCCCTAGATCAAAGTCACGTGATATGAGCTGCCTGGCTGGAGCATTGTTATAGCATATGGTGACCAGAAAAGGATAAATCACCGGATTAAACTCAATCGATAGCTTGGCCAAACTCTTGAAGATCACCGCAAACTGTTCCGATATAAGAAGATCCTGATGCCGACGATTGTTGACACTGAAGAATGCCAGCGATGCTATCAAATCTATCAACATTGTGGAGCTCTCGCCGCTCTTTGTGTCGATCGTTCGACTAACGCTATAGTTCAATATTATGGTCATCACATCCAACAACTTCAGCGACAATGGACCCTCAACCGAAAGCACCTCCTGTTATTAAAAAAGAGATAGAGAGAAAAATAAGAGGAAAGGGATAGAGCTTCGTTTAATTGGCAACACTCGAAACAGAAACAACTAAACAAAAAATGTGAAATCACTGTGCAAATGTTTTAATTAAGTCAAAGCAAATATCAAAGAGTGGCACTTGTTTAGAGCAGAGCAGGAAGTGAAGTGCTCAATTGTTTGTTGTGCGTATGTACAAGTGAGTGTATAATGGTTGTGTGTCTGTGTGTGTGTATGTGTGTGTGTGGTATACATTTATTTGCATAGCGGAACGGAGTAGGACAAACACCGGAACGGACGGACATTGAGCTCTCGCTTCTAATTTGTTTGCATTGGCAGCCGTGCGGCGACCGACGAAGGCCAAAAACAAAAAAAAAAAGAGAAAGACCAAATTAAATATACAAACTGTAAGGACTATTTGATACCCTATGAACACAAATAATACTTAAAATCGATTTAAATATTTAAGTATTTTAATAAGGTTAAATTATAAAAAAAAATAGTCCAATTATAGATAATAAAATTTACTTGTATTATAAACGACATTAAAATTGACTCCATCGTTAGTACGATTAAAAACCAAAATAAATAGGATAACCGAATTTTGTATGAGCTTGAAGAAATTAAAAATAAAAAATATATTTAACCAAAAATAATGGAATAATAATATTAACACAGTATGAGTGTTATTTTCACTCACTCAAATAAAAAATAATATTTATAATTTAATTTTTTCGTAAAAATTGAAATTTTTCGTATAAATTAGAAACATACGCCAACATTTATGTATATAATATAACTAATCAAATATCATAAGCAATTATAAATCCTCGAATTAATTAGTCTACAAATATTAAAAATAAAAGTCTTTTTAAGCTCGGCAAAATAATATATGACAACAAAGTCTGAAAAGTCTCAGTTTTCAGAATATCGATCACATAAGTAGGTTTAACTTTATGCTAATCACACTCACTTTCAAGTTGGCTGACAAGTAATTAAGCAACCCCCTTTTAGCATTTAGCATAGAGTTGCATTTGACTAAAGCTACCCTCGTTGCACAGTGGGCTACAACAATTTGAATTAAAAAACAAAAAAAAAAAACCAAAACTGAAACTGGCAACTTGTACGAGCATTAAGTAAATATTTAGCCAAACAATTGACGTGCCTGGCTGGTTTACTGGCAGTAGGAATTAGAGAGGCATCAGCAGGCAACTAGGCAGAGACTGAGGCAGGATATGAGCGAGGATTTGTGCATGGCTCAGAGAGCAGGCAATGCTCGCGATGCGCGGCATCCTTCAAAAAACAATCAGTCTGCCAACAGGACGCGCTCGGCTGTGCATTTGAGTGTGCGTGAGTGTGTGTGTGTGTGTTAGTGTGGTGTGTGTGTGTGTGTTGTCGAATGATGGGCCTTGTGCTTGGGTTAAACTTGAAAATTTCATTTTACAAAGTCAATATTTGCGAGGCAGCATCAACAGCAGCAGCACCATCACCACCACCACTTGAACATTGAGCAGCTCTGTGGTTCTCTCTGTGGTGTGTGTGTGCGTGTGAGTGTGTATCTTTCACTGATTAAAACCAAATCAAATTATTTGCCAGCCATAGTTATACATACATATTTTTTAGCCAGCAAATAAGAACAACAAGCAGAAGAAGAGAGAATAAAGGAGATAGATGAGCGTAGAGTGGTTAGCTTTTCCCAGCCTGGCTTTATCTATTTTTGTGGTAATTTAAAACAAATAAACGGCTGGCAAGTTTTTGCCTAACTTGCGTCTAATCCATGAAATGGCTCTGTGCTCGGCAAAGTTTGCGCAACAAATTAGTTTGTCAAGTGTGTTGCGGGAAAAGAGACGCAACAGCAATTGGGGGGAGGGGAGGGGGGTGTAGAAGGGAAAGGAGAAGGGTTGGAGCAGTGGCAGCAACGTAGCGAGTTGCGTAGACAACTTGAAGCTGGGTCACAAATATTGACACAACGCAGCAGGAAATGAAATGTAGACAAGGCAATCAGTTAGGCAATCATTCAGTCAGTCATTTACTCATTCATTCAGTCAGTCTTCAGTCTGTCAATCAGTCAGTCAGTCAATCAATGGCATTCACTCTACTTTCGTATGCCGTTGCATTTGGCAATCAACTTGCTACCTGAAATTGCTTGCATATTTCAAATGCCACAACGAGTTTTGCGTGTTCTTGCGACAACCTCGACATGCTCCAAAGTAAAGTGTCAAAATATTTGCGCAATACACCTCCGCCTTCTGTCCCCTGTCCAATTCTCCCCTTTAAGACCATAGCGCAGCTGCTCAAGCGATCCACCAAGTTAAACAAATGTCAGCTATGCCGCCATCGCGGTTCAATGGCGTTGATGTTGTTTGTCATTTGTGCAAATGTCATACCAATAAAACACACACGCACACACACACACACACACACAGCACATTCACCTTTCATCTGATGACATCTGACTGGCAGTCAGAACATTAGCCAATATGCAAATTTGCCACCTTTACTCGATGCCAAATCCACAAAACGGCAACAACTTTTCGCCTAAATATTTTAAATTGAACTCTAACTTTTTATTGAAGTTGTTGGCACTGTTGTTGTTATTGTTGTTGTCGTTGTTGGTATTTGTGTTGTTGTTGCTTGAGGTTTTCCTCGATTTTCTCAGGCGATTTCACGTGCGACAAACTTCTCAAGTGCATAGCAAAGAAACGCAACAAAAAACAACAAAAAATGCGACCTAATGAAATTTTCAACGGCTGACTTTGTGATTTGTTTAAGCGTTTGTCCACTTGACGAGACAGCAGCGACAGAGGGGTGAAAACTTAGAGAAAGAGGTTTAAGAACAAGTAGGTGCAGAGGCAGGAGTAGGGAGAGGGAGAGCAGAGGGGTTTTAGCCTGACGACTCACCTGAAAAGTGTTCACATCCACCGAAGCCAGCGACACGTAAAGATTAAAAGTCGATGCCGCCAAGGCGGTCGTGCGCGGAGGAATGCATTCACCTGCAATACAAGAAAAAAAAAGAGGATGATGATAAAGATGAGTAGGATAGAGAGGAAGAAGAAGAAGAAGCAGTGGCAGACAGCAAACGGATATTGAAGTTAGGATTCAATATACATTGTTGTTTGGCATACTGTTAGCATCAAAATAAAAATATATAAATTATAGACAGCTGTGTATGCTCGACTGGGAGAATACTCTGTAACTATTTTAATATTTTAAATTTTTTAAAAACAAAGAATTGATTAAGATTTGTTTGTTTTCGAAAGCTCTAAATATCCCTTTAAGGTTTCTCACATATTTTTTCTTACATAAATTGCTTGAAATTTTATTTTAATTTTATAACTTTATTACATCAGTAGCTCTGTACTTTTTTGCTTTGAATTTTATTTGGAAACGATGTATGAGCTTATTCCAGTTATTATTCCAGTCTTAACTTTACCTTCTAGTTATCCCCTTTCGCACAAAAAAAATAAATACAGGGTATAAAAACAGCAACAAAAAAATAAAAACTCTACAACATTACTAGCTGCATAAAAAAAGCAGTATAAAACTAATTTCCGCTCGTGGACAAAAATCACGTAGACTTCGCAGAGGGAATGCAATTAGCACCTTTACGGAGGCAGATGTCCGGCTACTGTTTGGTCCGTTTGGTTGGGTACAATTTGGATTTTTGATTTGGTTTAGCAATCAATGGGTTCAATTTCAACTTACCTATGGGCACCACACAGCCAGCCAACATTGAGACGGTGCCAAAGAGCTCTGTGGATTTGGCAGTGCTCAGCAAACGTGTGGGATCAGCAGGTCCTGTTGGAAAGTAGGTGGAAAAAAAAATAGAGAGGAAGCATCAATTAGAAGTTCTGTTTACCGAACAGAGGTGCGACTTATTTGGGCTTGTGACTCACCTGGCGGACAAACATCAATGAAACGGGTGAGGAATCCTAACGTAGTCAACAGACTCAACATGACGCTTTGATTCTGCTCAATGGACTCGCGCACCTTCATGCAACGACGCGATAGCATTCCAATTAATCCTGTGATCACCGCATAGCTGCAAAGAGTGTAGAGAAGAAATACATTAGGAGAGTCTCATAAATAAAATGCGGATATTTGTAAATCATTTGTGAATGAGAGAGAAAAGTAGACACGCTATAAAAGCAAGAGTTAAAGGTAATTTAGAGTCAATTACCGGATAATATCTTAGATATTTTCATCTCTTTCACTTGTGAAAAATTCTAAGCGGTATTTTCATAAGGGGGACTTGGAAAAAATGGGTTGTCTAATGACAAAAATTCCATTGCTACACTGAAAAAAAACCAACTTTTAAAACATAGAACATTTATCTTAAATGTTTTGTTCTTAAAATAACAACATTTTAAGACCAAATTACGAATATTCAGAATTTTAATCTAAAAAACCAAAGTTCTTAATAAAACGATAAAAATCTTAAATTGTTAGGAAAGTATAAATATATGAACTACCTTATAGAAAACAAATGGTCGCTCGTAACAAATAATAAGAACATCTTTAAAATAACCAAGACTAAATAAAATGTATAAAGACTGCTCAGATGTTTCTGGATTTATCTGATAAAGAATCACTAATAAAATATAGTTTCCGACTGAGGACAGAAAAGCTTCTTGGCTGCACAATTTTTAGACAAATGACACAATTCAAACAACACAGTTCTCAGTCCCTTTATTTAATTTATCACCCGCTTTTTATTCTCATTTGGACAAAGTTCAGTTCAATTGCAGAGGTATTGGTAATGCTAATACTTGTATAACTTTCATATGGTAATCAGAGTCACGCGTTTGGTATTAAACGTGCTCAAAATGCGAAAACGATTAGCTCCCATTCGCATTTAATGTTGCTAAATGTTTGTAAGCAAATAAGGACTCAAGAATTGAGAAATTTGCCTGGATCTGCGACTGTCTGTGACATTGCATGCATTGAGAAGCTCACGAGATTTCTGTGTTGAGGAGGGAGGTAGATAATTCTCCCATTATTATTACTTTTGCTGTTGTTGTGCAAATATTTTTATAGTATGTTCAATTAAAGCTGCTTTTGATTACAAACACTGAAAATATCAAAATCAAACACACATCGAATAAAAGAATTTGTCAAGTGGTATTGCAATTCGTGATTTATAATAATAAATGGGTAACACAGTAAACAAATCATCATCAATTACAACAAGTGAGACGACAATTGACACTCGTCTCTCGATTCTCGCCACTCGTCAGTCATCAGTTTGTTGTGTATACAATATATAAATGAATGGCATACAAATTTTTACTATTTAAGTGCAGAATTCATCAAGCAATCGACTCTTAAACCAATCGCCCCAAATACGGATTCCTCTAACCTACTCCCGATTTTGTATATGAGTGATTGATACGCCATGACAATGTTCAAAAAACGAAATAATAATGAAGCCAAAAACGTTGCCAAAGCAAACAAATATGGCCAACAACGTTAGCAAGGGATATATAGCATTTGACCCCTTTTGACACAGCGCCTTGACTGGGCAGTATAATCGGGGCTTAAAGGGGGAATATGTATATCTCCACATGTGGCGCTCAAATAAAAGCGTCCATTACTCAAACTCACACACTTGGACATGGGACATGGGAGAGGCAAACAAAAGCAAAGACTACGTGCCTGGATGCGAGTCCCGAAACTGTAAATGAAGCTGCGAGTTCGATTGGATGAGAATGGCAAGGATTGGGATGCTGGGAGGGAGGGAAAACCGAGCTGCTCTGGCGTTGTCAACTGTAAACATACTTGAGCTTCCTGTTTTGCTATTTGTGCTCACTGCGCTCTCAGCACACTTAACCAACACACACACACACCCACACACCACATGATGTTTGCTTTGGGTTGGTCAGTCAACGGTCTCAGCCGAAAAAAGTACTCGGCAAACTCATCAGCACCACAAAAATATCCTTAATAATTTTCTTAAACCAACAAGCACAAAGCTGTGTGAAGGATGCTTTTACCCAGTCAACAGCAGACTATCCCCCAACCCCCTTGTCAGCCCTTGGTTTGTCATCGTTTGTCATGTGTCCTCGTCCTCGTTCTCGTCCTCATTGTGTGTGGAGGACAACGCTTGTGCAAAGTATTTAGTTCGCAGCGCCGGGTCGCATCAATCCAAACACAAAATGGCCAACGCCGCCGACGAGTATCGGATGTGGCTGAGGTTTCCTTTAGTCCCGAGCCCATCTCCCCAAAACCTTCTCCTCGTCCTCCTCCTCCTCTTAGTCCCTTTTGCCTTGGCCACATATTCCGCACATTGCCCGGCTCCCATTCCGGCAGACACACATAATCGTCACTGCCCGTAAAATAAACAGCAACAGCAGTGATGGCGACAAAATAAAAATAAAATACGAGCGGAAGCGTTTATCAAAGCTACAACGAATAGCAACTACTCTAAACAAAAAAAGAAAAAAGAAAAAAAAAAGAATTACTTATTTTCGAATTTTCTTTTTTTAGTATATAATTGTAAATAGGGTATACAATATATTATATGCATCAAATAAAAAGTAATACAGTATCAGGGTAATTTCTTGACATTTGTAAAAGAAGATAATTATTTAAAATATTCTTTAAACTATAAGAATTATTAGCAGCTAAGAAACATATAAGGGGCATAATATTTAATAAGGGTATTACTCATGGCAAATTAGTGAATTATTTAAATTTGGGATAGCTAAGAAATCACATAATGCAACAAATACGAATTCCTTGCTACAAATATAATTTTTTTAAGATTTATTTTGTAGTTCTTTCTTATATTGACTTTTGGATTTAATATAAAAATGGAATAACTGATACTATGAAAGTATATTATAAATTTCTTGAATTGCTTGGAATAAGATATATTCTAAAAATAGTATCTATACCTATACTATTTCATAGATTTTAAACAATATTTATAAGAATTAAGTCAACTGTCTTTATAATATACTATGTTATCTCATTTAGAAATGGTTTTTAACAAGATTTTAATTTATAAGCACTGACTTACAATGAATTTTAATTTATTTTAATTTTAATAAAATTAATAGATCCTTTTGGGTTGTTAGTGTATATAATAGAATACGAGACCCAGGGCACAGGACATGAGCATTTTGGCTGGGTGTGAAAAGGCATTTGGTGTGCAAAGCTTGAAATAAAATAAAAATAGTGCCGCAAAAGGACGACGTGCAACAGCAACAGCAACAACAACAACAATAATAGCAACTGTAACAACAACAACAAAATTAACATCCTTGTTAGTTGTGAAAACACGTTCGCTAAATACGCGACAGTCGACGGGCGTTAACAACAACCCCGTCAGGAGCATCAAGAAGCTCAAGTGTTGTGCGAGTGTGTGTGAGTGTGTGTGAGTGTGCAAGTGTGTGTGTTGCAGACAGGCGCAAATATTTTAACAAGTGTCAAATGCACACGCTACTTAACTAAGTTGTTGCTCTCCCAATTTTATTTCATTTTCATTTCATTTATTTTTCCATTTTTTATTTTCATTTTAGATTTCTTCACGTGCAACGTTTCACACACCAAAAAAAAAAAAAATTCAAATAGAAAACTCAATTGATTAATAAACAAAACAGCAACACTTGCAACATTCTGCTGCCCATATTTTTAGAGTGGCAACTCAACCCCCCGTTGACCATGTAATTTGGCCATTTGTGTGCATTGATTTCGGCACTTAAGGCGCATAATCATCATCAACGGAAGCTGCAACATAGAGTGGCAGCAACAACGACATCAGCGGATTTGTGTTCAACAACAAGCAGCACGGATCGCTGCACAACAATGAAAAGCGGGGCTGAAACAGGCTGCAGGATGTGGCAGCAACAGCAGCAGTTGTTGTTGTAGTTATAGGCCAGTTGCATGCCCCGCAGGTCCAATGGCATGCAACGTCGAAGTCGGCTTCAGAGCGCATAAGCAGGATTAAAATCAAAACAGATTTGCGTTGACAATGACAACGGGCAGCAGGACATGCAAACAAAAGACACAGCAAGAGAGAGAGAGAGAGAGAGAGATCGAAAGGACATGTTAATGTGCGAGGTTAAACAGCAAGCAGGCAGGCTGTATGTAGCATGAAGCATGTTGCACGAAACAAGTTGTTGATATGTGAAACGAAACACCTTGTGCCCAGCCTCAAGAAGGATACAGACATGTACAAGGACTCGTAGTGAAATGTCATTTCAACTTGATTACGAACAAACATACAGTGCAACATGGGAATCCGAAAGGCACAAGGTAAATGTACGATGGGAGGAAGGGCTTAAATCGTTTTCAAATGAGCTGATGCCCGTTTGGCTGTTTTGGCCTTAAGCCCTGGGGTCGTTTAACAAGTGGCAAGCAATTGAAATCCTTGCAACATATGTCACAACAACTAAACAAAATGGCTGACCACATGTTTCAAATCGAAGCAGCTGAATGAGGGGAATATAGATAAACAATTATTAGATTTGCAAACAAAACAATAGATATTTATCGAATTGAATAAAGCAATTGAAGAATGTTCCTTTTGGCAGTATTATATTATCATCTATTGAACAAAGATCAAATGACAATAATTGTGGAATTCTTAAAAGTAATTATCAAGGAAACATAGCTCCAGTTGGTTTAACCCAGCAAGCAATTTAACAAAATAAAATGTTTTGTTGTCACTACAGAAATTAACGCTTTTTAATTTTTATTATATAATTTAAATAATAGAAGTCTATGTTTAAAACGTGACAAAGAAAACCGATCAAAAAAAATGGAAAGAGAAAACTTTCGCAAATAAGCCCTATTTCAAATATTATAAGATCTTTTCTTAAAGCGACAAATATTTCTCTTTAAAGTCAAATACTTTTATTGATTTTTATAATTTAATTGTAAATTTAAGCATATATTTTAACTTGTAAATTTTAATATGTAAAATCTTTTAGCTGATAGGCTGTAGGAAAATTTTATTATATTAAATTACAATATTTAACACCAATATTTACTTATATCTTATGATAATAATAATGCAATTTAATATTCAGATAAAATCAAATTGTGTTTACAATTAATTTAATTAAATTTTATTTATAGCATATTTGAACTCTTAAATTTCTTTAAAATCTGTTTAATGTTTATGTATTTTTATTAAAATGCGCTTTCAATTAAATTCATATAATTCATTTATTGCTTTTTTTAGACCCCTTACAATAAATGCATATAAAATCAGTCAATCGGCAAAATCAACAAGAGCTCAGTGAAAACCATTGCCAGCTGTAAGTTGAAAATCAAAATATAAAAATGGAAATAGATTTAGCTACAGTTGCAGTTGCAGTTGCCTGTCAGTGCCTGCTTCTGTGGTACACCTAAAACAACATGCAACCTCAATTGTAACAAAAGCAAAAAAGGTGTTAAATGTAAACTAAACCAGACAGGGACGAGAGAGAAAGTGAAAGGAGAAGGGGCGAAGGGTATAAAATAAATATATATCGTGGAGTTTATTAAAATGCAATTGTGAAATTGTTGTTGCTGGTTGTCAACACTTGATTAAGAGCAGCCGCCGTGTCGAGTTGAGTCCCAGCGACAGTTGACAATTGGCAAGCGGCATGCAGCATGCAGCATGTGGCACGAGGGTTGACAGAGACAGTTGCGCCGGCGCAATGACAGCAGCAACTCCCCTCTCTCTCTCTATGTTAGACTAGAATCTGTCGCAGTCACTGTCGCGTTCCGCTTGGGTGTCATGTCAAAACAATGCAACTTGAGCCGCATTTTTAGGGTTACAGATGCCACCGAGAATCGAGTCCAGTCGAGAGTGAAGACTGAAGAGTAGAGAGAGTCGAGACTCGCAGCTCTGATTGCCCACAAGTGGCTGATGTTTCAACCCTCAGCTGGCCAAATGCAATTTGAATAAGGCCCATGAAAATATCTAATTGAAAGTGAAAGGCAATGAAGGGCAAGCCCAATGATGATGATGGTGATGATTATGATGATGATAATAAAGTCTGCTGCACACCTGGTGACTGGAAAATGATAACTCTTGATTCTCCTGACTGCCAACTGCTTTTCACATGGCTGTAAGCAAAACTTTTGGCCATGTTTATGCATTAGACGTGTTAAATATGTTTTGTTACTGCATTCGCATCGCATTTTTGGCTGCCCTTTAGGGCCATTAAGTTACCTTTGCCCACAAAAATGGGGGAGCAAAAGCGACATACAGCTCTAAATACCACGTAAAAATCTAAAAGGTTTGCTCGATTTAAGCATGTTCTTTCCTTGTTAGTTTTTTATATATATATATATATCGAATACTAACTAAAAACACAAATTCTACAGAAAATCTTAAGTTAAAATACAAATTCAACAGATTGTAATTTAAGAACTTTCAGAAGACTAAATTCGAAGATTTGTGCTTATCACGTGTTAAACTTATCACACTAAGCTACACATGTAATCAAAGTTTTTTATATATTAAATACTAAAATGAAACTCCATCAATAGTATTTAAAGAATTTATGCATGATTCAATTATAAATAATTGCGCAAAGCAATTTTAAATATCAGATCTATAAACAGATTATAAAATATATAACATAAGAAGTGTTAAAGTATATTTTATCAGTTTTAAAAAGATAACAAAAATAAACTCAAAAGATTTATTTTCTTAAAAAAAGGAAACTGCTTTAAACCAGGGTATTATGTAGTCACAATATAAAGACGTAACCGATTGTTGTTCCGCCAACTCGACCCACATTTAATGGCCAACTGGCAATTCAGAATGTTAGCATGTGCAGTTAAGTAACGGTGACATCAAGTATAAACATTATCAGAGCTCCGTTAGCTCAACTCGAGCAACCCACAAGAGCAACCAACAATGAGGTGTCGTTATCATTAACAACGCGACAGCAATGAGAAGCAACATCATCATTTTATCATCATAATTATTGAGTTTATTAGTGCGTATAGAGAGAGGACAGAGAGGGAACAGAGAGGCAGAGAGGAAAGAGAGGGAACAGAGAGGCAGAGAGAAAGAGAGGATGACAAGGAGACAGATGTAGAGTCACGTATTTGACAAATCCGTTCATAAAGCCAAAGGCCATCCACACAGAGTCCACACATAAATAGAACCCACAATACATAAATCCCTACACAGAGCTATAATACGACTAAGACAATTCGTCATGTCATGAGGCTTACTGAGCAACACGAGAGAGCCAAGTTAAGATCTCAATTCTGTCTAATGGAGTTGCCAACGCACACTGCAACAACAATAGAAACAACAACAGCAACTACAACAAGCGGAACAACAATAAACGCCTTCATATGAATTTCAATTGGCTCACAAAATGTCCTCGACATAAAAAGGGGAACTAAGGAACTAAGTGAATCTGTGGCTCTGACTGCAATTTGCGCCGGGCTGTATGAATTTATTTATGTCCTGTAAATAAAACCAAGAGGGGTATATACATTTTGTGAGAAAATGGTTTAAAAGGTAAAGAAAACTGATGAAAGCAGACAAAGTACTACATAAAACTATTAAATATAGGGAATTTTTGAAAATTAAATTAAATTAAGATATCTTTATGATAAAGGGGTTCAGCAACATTTAAAGTCAGGTGTTTTAATATAAACAAAAAATATATTCTTTTTAATTTGATGATCTCCTAGAAATTTATCATTATTGTATAAAGGCTTGTAAATTTTAATTGTAATATCAATAAGATAAAGAAGAAGAAAAACCTATATATTATAAATTATATCACTTTGAAATTGAGTTCCATTCTGTAACTGCTTTTACAGGGCATATTTTAGTTGAGTTGTCGCGCTTAAAACTGCGCTATGCTGACTTGTTTGTGTGTGTTTGCATTACTAATATGAAACGCCCACCACAACAACAATAATAACAACAACAACAACAATATCATCAAGAAAGGACGTACGTGCGTCTCCCTAATTCACAGCAAGAAGTTTGTCCTGCAATGCAACCGAGTCGAGCAGGCGGGCGGTCCTTGGACATCCTGCGGTGCTAATAACCCACTTACTTATAGTTATCCCTTTGTCCTGCTGCCGTTTCTGCTGCTGCTGCTGCTGCCGTTGAAGTCCTGACAGGCCATCAATTACGAGTATTATGCGATTATTACTTATATAAATGCACAGAGGGAGGGCGACATTACTTTAACGGGCGGGGAAGTAAAAAGCGAGCAACAATTGCAATCAAATTGACCACAAGTAAAATTTTGAAAATCAAATTGAAAAAAAAACTCTGGGAAATTTCAGACTTTCCCCTATAGTTATTAACCATAACTAATACTTTTTTAATAGTCTTTTTTTAAATTAAACATAAAAATTGGCCATGCTTTTCGAATAAAACGTCAGCTGTCAAGCTAGAGGAGTCTGGGATATTGAGATATCTTGAAATGTGTCCAATTTGAGTTGTTGTAAATTTCAAATTAAAAAAAAATAAATGTTGCACAAATCAACGTGAGAAGCGTAACAGGAGAAACGCTAGGGGAAGTTGAAATGGAAAGAGGGAACAGGGAAAACGGAAAGGGGAAAAAAAGCGCAATCGAAACCGACTCCTAACCAAAAATACAACTGTGAGAGCAGCCGCACCTTGATAAGAACATATGAGTAAGGAGAGGAAAGTGAAGGAGAAGAGGAGGAGAGACAAAGATAACAGCAGCCATGTAATTAATTTCGGGTTTTGTCGTGTCAATTGATGAATGCAAATGAATTTTAACATGCGAATAAAGCAAATTTGGTTAACGTTCATAATGATTCAGATGCAGGCCGCAGTGAAAGGCGGAAGACTGAAGAGAGGAGAAGAGAAGTCAGAACCACATTGGAGGAGCAAAAGAGACAGGCGCCACAGCAGCCACAGCAAATGACCGCAAACCGCAGGCAGCGACAGAGACAGCGGCAGCGACGTAAGCAGCGACGGAAGCAGCGCTAGTGAAACCGCAGCGAAAGGATTGAGAATGTATGTGTGTGTATATGTGTATATCTGAAAGATATGCAAGTGTATCTGTGTGAGTGTGCGTGTGTTGGCCTTTTGGGCGCATCATAAATAATGTGCCCAGGTGACACGAGTCCCCAGCGCTTATCATGCGAAGCGCCATGAATTTAACCAAAAAGAATGCGAATAAATAAGCGCACAAAAAGAAGTGCAAACAGAGATGCGTACACTCATAAAAATCGTACCGAAAAAACGCCCTAAAACAGTTGATTTTTACACTAAAATATAGAAAATCGCCCTAGAAAAGGCGACTGGACAACTAAAAAATTTCTAAAAAATATTGACCAATTTTCTGATATTAAGAAATAATTTTCTAAAATTATAAAAGTTTGTCTACATTTTAAGGCGATGCCCCCTTAATATAGGATTAATTTTTCATTATTTCTGACTTTATTTTTATGAATTTAAAAATTATATCTATATAATTTTTTGGCGATTTTCCTAAATATAAAAAATATAAATTTTCTGAGTGTAAAAGCCGTACAACAATAATGGAGTCGAGTAATAAATGGATAACGATGCTCAAGAATGAGAGCTATATAAGAAAGACATCGAATAGGACAATTTTATGGTTGAAGCAAAGTATCTTTTATCTTTTAAGCCCTTTTTTTAATATTTTTTTTTAATTATTTATAGTTAAATAAATATAATTCTTCTTTTAACCAATTTAAAAATGTTTTTAATTTATTTTTAATTTGGTTATAACTAGTGCGAACCGCAGTGAAAAGAAAATAAATGCACTCTTATGTTGAAGAAAGCATAGGATATAAGCAAACAAACAACGTTCATTAATTATTAATTACTCAAAGTAAAATTCATTATTTTGATACATGATTTAAGGATTAACACTTCATTAAGCTATTATGGCAAATGCTGTATTTATAATAGTTTCATAGCTCCGCTGCATAACTGAAAACTAAATTCGCAGTTATGATCAACTAATATTGCAATATGACTTAATTTCAAATCAGTTTTTGACTACTTTATAATTTATGGAAATGTCAAGACTGCAACCCCTTTTCAACACACAACCCCTTTGCATGAATATGGATTACGGTTAAGCCCCTAAATACGCATATGTTGGAGTTAATATTAATGAAGGGTTATTTATATGACAATTATTTGTTATTGACTTATTGCCAAATGCCACGCCTTCCTCTCGCTCTATCATACGTTAAGTGAAATGCAAATAAATTTGCGACAGTTGTAAACTTCGTTCCCCTTTCATACAATATTACGGTTCCCCTTCCTCTCTCTTGGCTACAACTCGTACAACGTTTTTAAAGCGTTGCGCCTCATTAAACGCACGAAATGTGAAAATCTGTAAAAAGATTTGGCCAGGGCCAAGGACGCTGTGGTGGCCATTACCACGCCCATTAATGCAAATTAAACGCAATGCGGACATATGCCCAAAACTGGCTGAATGACTGAATGAATGACTGAATGTCTGGCTGCCTCCCGTAACTGATGTCACAGCGCATTATCATTCATAAATCAAAACATGAAAATTGCTCAGGCACATGCACATGACTTTCAATTCTATCAGAGTCTGTAGCTATATCTATGTATCTGTATCTAAATCAGAATCTGTATGTGTATCTGCATCTCTAGCGGAGGGTTGGCTGGTTTTTCAATTTTCGCCTCTTTTCTACCCCTACCTATATTTCAAACCCCTCACAGTCTAATAAACATATACAACGGTATAAAAATGTTATGAATAAATTAAGACATTTGTTTGCTGGCTACGTAAATGAGCAACGTTGTTTGTGTTGCCATCTATTAAATTCGCATTACAGCAGAGGGTTAAGGGAGGGAGGTTACAGGGTGACTCTGAAATTGAGTTGTTTCAAGCGAAATATGCACAAAAATTGCATATGAAATGCGAGATGAAAATATGACATATGATCATATAATGCGGTAGGCCAAACTAAAATACAACAACAGACAACAGAAAAGTAAACAAACTGAAATGAAATGAAATGAAATAAAATAAATATACGGATGTGGCAATCACATTCACGAACAAATCCTGTCGAGAAAATTTCAATGAAAATTCATCAGCATGTCATCAATGTCGTCTGCTCCGACATGCCTTCAAAACTGTTCCGTATTTTTCAGTTCTATGGAGATCTCTACGATTCTCTTCGGTTCGGTTCTGTTTTCTCAAGTCTGAGACGTTGTTTTCTTAGTAAGAAACGCCACCCAAAGCGTTTTCCATTTGGAAAACTCAACGGGGTAAACGTTTTTGGTGTCGCTCAGTTTTTCTCTCATATATATATATATATTTTGACAGACAGTTGGCAGCAAATGTCTGGAAGGAGCAGACGAATGGGTAAGGAAGAAGAGGGTTGCTCAGTGCGTCTTCAATTACGAGACGCGTGTTGAAAATAAAATTTCAGCAGTTTTCGCCCGTTTTGCCATATGGGAAATGTCACTTGCTTTAAAGCAAAAGCACAGCAAAGATGGAGACAAAGAAGCAGACAAAGATGGAGACAAATGTAGAGAGGTGTACGAGAACCACATATATGTAGATTGTATTGGGAAGGTGAGGGAGGTGGGCGGTTTAACAAAGTTCTGCCTACCGCAGAGAAATCAACGTCACCAAATGGACAACACACGTGGGGCCAACGATGATGATGACAGTAATGATGTTGACGATGATAATGATGATAATGATGATGATGATGATGACGGCAATGGGGGCCGTTAAAAAGCCAACGCCAAATAGCTGCGAAAAGTAAAGCCGCTCGTAAAACTCAAACGAGGCGAGGAAGCAAAAACATGGCGCCAAATAACCGCAAACATAACGGCAACCACAGCAACAACAACAACAGCAACAACAACAACAATCAGTACAACAACGAGCAGCCCCAGGAATACAGAAGCGCAGGATCAGGACATCGTTGGCGACGTTTGCCGCCATTTTGTAAAAGAAAAGTGCATATAATAATATAAAACAACAACAGCAGCAACAAAAACAACAACAACAACGATAGCTACACATAAGGAATCATGGCAAAAACAGTATTAAAACCGTAAAGAGAAAAACTTGCAAGTAAAACGAACATTTTCATACACTGCAAAACAATAAAAAGCATAGAATCAAATTGAAACAATTAAGGGTTACGGTTTCGGTTCCGGTACGTTTTAAAACAACTATTTCTGTAAAAGGTTCGTATTCACTTTTCTTTTTTCGGTTTCGGTATCAGTATTTTGAAACATTTTAAAATATTAAGGTGCCGTTTTATAATAATTATGACAACGAAATAATTATACTAATTACGATACAAGGAGTTTGGTTGAAAATAATTAAATTTTCTAAATAAATTAAATTTGAATACAGAACGAATTAAGTTGCCAAACCATGATCAAAATGAGTTTCAGCTTGAAAATCGGTACAGTTTTGCAAAAGTTATGACAGTTCAAAGTTGCTCAAGCGTCTGACCCAGCAACTTTACAAACCAAAACTTCTCTTATTTTCATAAAGAAATTGTTATGATAAAAAAAATTATTTTAATGTTTTTCATGTACTACTAAAATTTTTACTGAGATATTTTTAGAATATAACATTAACTTCTTTTTCATCAACTTCTTTACTCCCAACGATGTAAAGCCAACTGCTCAATAAAGCCAACATAGCCTGTCTAGAATAGCGCAAATAACCGTCCTAGGAGCAAAAACAGGAAAGCTTGAAATGATGGTTTGAGCACTGAAATGGGCGCCTGTGATTTGGCTTTGGTGAAAAGTGGAAAGTGGAAAATGGCGAATATGTCGCCAAGCATCGTAAAAAATTATGCCCAACGTAAGGCCTCAGTTCTCACAACGATGGACGGAGGAGAAGCAGAGAAGGAGAAGAGAGCGAGGAAGTAGAGAACATTTCCGAGTCATACGAATAAGAGAAAATGATTCTATAAACGAGAATGGGAAATCGACGGGCCATCGTCAAATGGCCATGGTCAAATGGCGTTCTTATGGCACTTTAGTGGCAAAATCAAATTAGAATTTATGTTAAGTTGGCAATCAAAAATGGCGCCCAACGTAGGGTGTATTCGATAGCCATAACCATTGATGGAAGCAGCTAGCAAAAGATTATGAACTTAAACAAGGAGATGGAGATTGTAAATGGAAGTATAACTGAAAAGATTTTTAGTTTATGTCATAAATTTTTATAGATTATTTTTAGTGGATGGCGCCCAACGTGTGTGGGGGGGGGGCAAGACTGCATACTTTTAGGCGCATTTTGGATTAGTGGCTTGTAATGTGCGCCATCTGTCGGTCACTTGAGGGCATTACTCACGCCACATTTGGCGCATTCAAGTGCTTAGCGTGTTAATTTGCACCAGTTACAGGGGTTGACTGCGAGACTACCCATCGAGAGAAACAGATAGATAGAGAGAGGGGTTGCTTGCTTGCTCTGCCCCTGGGCAGAATCTACAGTGCTAAGCCCTCACAATTGCCATTTGATTGAGTGATGCGCTGGTCTCTAAAACTCTAGATAATGTTCTTGTAGCTTAGCGATGCGCATTAACTAAAAACAACAACAATAATAGTGGAGTATGGAATAAAGATTGAGGGTGCAATATTATCATCCTCTTCAGCACTTCTGACGAGCATTAAATTAACTGTAACTGGCATTGAAGCTGCACTTTACACATTTTACATATGTCACCTAAGATCTGTTGCCTTGTTGGTTGTTGGGTGGGTGGTTGCTTTGCTTTAAGCTAGTTTGGTTGGGTAGATTCGCTGGTTGGTTTGGTTAATATTCCCTCGAGTGTAAAAAAAACACAACAAACCAAAATCAAAGCGCATGCACTCAAAAGATCTCAACTCCCGGACTCTACGTAATTCAATAGCCCAAAAGCCGACTCTCTTTCTCTCGCTCTCTCTCTATTTCACTCCCTCTTTCTCACTGCCTCATACTTCTGTGCCAGTTGCCTTTGACATGCGGTGCTGGACAGGCACTCATCAAACTTTTGACATGCAGCTGAACAGTTCAAGGGGTAGAGATACGCAGGGAAATGCAGGGAGGAAGGGGGGGCTAAAGAGAGCATTCGAGAATGCTGCTGCGCCTTTTTGCATGCAAAATGTCAGCGCATATGTCAGACTTTTGCATATGACCTGTTCCTCTTTCTATCACACGCCTAGCATCAATCGAGGGGTGTTTGTTGCATTTCCTGATAAAAAAATATGCCTATCATTTGATAATATTGAAATATCAGCACATATTGCGGATATAAAGAAAAAAGATTGCCTGACGTCAGATAAATGTTGAAGGTTCTTGAGATTATAATAAGCTAATCACCAAAAAAGGGTCAATATTCAATTAAACTTAGATTGAAAAATCACTATCAGGCTTTAAATAGTTTCCACTAAAATACAACAAGAGTTTAAATTAACCGTTAGAGATTTTTCATTTGCAACATGTTTCAAATATCAAGAAAATTCTATACAAATTAAAGAAAAATAAATATTGAAAGATGAAGTTGTAATCAAAATTTACAAATAATTGAAGACTTTTAAATGTTCTTTAAGTTAAAAAATATTCTTTTCTTTCATCTCAAAAATTCGCCAATAGACTCTCGCATTTCCAGTGTTGTGTTTTTATTCTTATTTTAAGTTTTGACCGACCTGTGTCCAAATGCATTTTGATGCAAATCTGAAACGAACTTCTTTGAGCTTTTCGCCACTTGACCCGCTCTTAATCTCATGATTTCCCATTCTCTCTCTCTCTCTCATTCTCTCTCTATTTGCATCTCTCTCAAATGTTCTATGGCATTCTCTGTGTTTGCTATGATGTCTCTGTAACTGTAATTGATGCTGACTTTTTGACAGTTTGAATGTCGAAAACGAACAGATGAAACATAAGGGAAGGGAGGGAATGCAAAGGGATGCAGTACACATTTAAGTTGAGGGTGGGGAGAGGAGAAAGGAGAGAAATGAAAGGAAACAAACCCGTAGCCGGTTGTGAACTGTCGGCTACTGTTACAAAAATGACAACTCTGATTAGTTTTGTGACAGTTTCGTGATTTGAATTCAATTATGACATGCAGATTGTGACCTGCAACTGGGCGACAATTTAACCAAGAGACAATTTATTATCAAGAGACTCGAAATTTTCAAGAGAAATTCGAGAAATGCATAAAGCTGCCATAGGTTTACTTAGGGTTGTCGCCTGCACACGATGGCAGGATCAATAAACACACCGTTAAGAGTCAATATTTTGATTTTGAACGACGTCGACAGAAGGGAAAACAAAAGGACGAAAAAGGAGAACAGCGCGCACTAAGCAAATAGAAAACTTTCTCGTTGCCGCCAACAAGGACAATAGCGATTGGGGCAGAATGGCGGGAATGGAGGTGGGGGAATTTTCAGCTAAGAAGTGTTCAATGCCTGCGCCCATTGTCAAAAAGAATCAACAAAAAACTGAAATCGGATATTAAATGCACAACAAACAGCAACAACAAGAAAGACGAACAAAGGCGAACGCTTGAAATGAATACGCCAGAATGAGGCACTGCAGCAGGAGAGGGGCAATGCCTACACTGAAAAAAAAATGCCAAGAAATTAAATTTCAAAATTAAAGAATTTTGTATCCTAACTGAAATTAAATAACATTTTATTCATTGGAATATCTATAAAAAATTGCAAAGAAACTTTATTTTTCAGCTTTGATGAAAAGGCTTATAATAATTATTATAATTGCTGAATAATAACCTCACTTTTGAAATTAAATTAAGTTTAATTAATAAAAAAAAAATAAAAATGGGAATTCAAATTGAGATTGATCAAGAGTTCTTCATTATAAATATTCAAAACCTATAAAAATTACAATTTTAAAGCTTGGAGTAACGATTTTTAATAGAAATTTTTAAGTGAAATAAATTAACTTTAACAACATATTTAATACTATTAGTAAAACAAGCTTTAAAATGAAATTTTCTCATATAATGCAACTATGTAATATTTAGACAAGAAAATCCACGTAAATGTTAACAAAAAAAGTATTAGCAAAGATTTTTTATTTAAAAATTAAAAAGTTTTTCTAAACAAATATAATATTGCTCAGTGTAATAGTGTTCGGTGTGGCAGGGAGCGGTTGTGGTGGCAACTAAATAGTTTTACTAATATGTCTACGACGATGGCAAACGGTAAAATAAAACCCACAGCACGTGTGTGTGTGCGAGATGAACGTGTGTGTGTGTGTGTAGAGAGAGGGAGAGAGAGAGGTTCGGTTTGGGAGCAGATTGTGGAGTTAAGTTGGATCCGCTGGTAATTGAGACAAAGTTAAAGGGCACAGTGTCACAGGACAACGAGACGAGAGTGCATGCACGAGTCAGAGAGGACAATGGTCCAATGGATGAGAAGGCACAACTTCAAATGGCTATTCGATATGGTTACTTAAAGGGTAATTAAATTAATTGTGCAGCAGGAGCACAGTTGCCACAGCATGTTGTCCCTGTTGATAACCAAACAAAAGGACACGCGGCACAGAACTGGGAATCTGAATCCGAAAGAAATTCTGCAACAGCAACAGAATCAAAGCTCCATCCCCTTTTAACACGAATCTCGAACCGACTCGACAACTGGTTACCACTTTTTTTCATGTTGCTGTATGCATATTTCATTATGACAGCAGGAGGTTGTTTTTTTTTTGGGTGGAGAGGGGTGGGGGGTTGGCAGACCTGAAGGGAAGATACAGATGAGAATGAGGATGAGAATGGGATTGCGACTACGGATGCTACTCGTCTATTTATTAAAGGAAGCGCCTTATCGCGTGTCAAATCATCGTTATGATTGCCGTTACCTACTTTCCGTTCAGCCTTTTCTCCCCTCATTCTCTCTCTTCACTTTTTTATCATTTGTTTAGCCAGACAACGCCTCGAAATTGATGATCAAACGATGATTAAAATGTATTTGAATTCGTTTTTTATACAAGTTGCGGGAGTTGGGCGGCGGGTTGATCTGCCTAATGATTATGTTGATTAATTATGAATCAATTACATTGTAAAATGAGAAAGGATACACACTTTATGCTTTATGCATACAATTTGAGTGGCCAGAGAAATCAAATTCGTTATGGTTCAAGGCATTGAAAGGAGGAAAGAGGACGGATAAGAAAAGATAATCCAAAAAAGTGGCTCTTATCTATAGCTTTAAAAGTAAAATGCAAGATTCAAAAGGAATCAAAAGAATTATCCTTTGATCAAATAACGAGCAAATAAATAAAACTATCTGATGTCAAATATCATAAGTTTACTTAGATATTTTGTGCTCTAGTGTAAAATTGTTTAATGTACTGAATTTATGTTTTTTTTTTTTTTTTTGAGTCTAAAATGTTAGAAGTTATAAAATAGCCATAAATATATACATATTCAAATTCATATTTCTAGATTGAATTCTAAATTCGACTTCATTTAGTAAAAATGCATTCATTCAATTAAATTCAATTCATTTTCAAATATGGAAATTCGTATATTTTGTTATATTCGTTTTAATTTAAAAATAGCATATGAAAAATACTTTTGAATATGTGAAAAGCTTTGTGTGGCAACTGGAAAAATGATAGAGAAAATTTTATCTAAAAGCAAAACAAAAATGTGGTAACTGACAGTTGGCCAAATACCAAAGCCAGTAGGGTTGCATTTTACCATGTTGATGACGCAGCTAACATAAATCCAAGAGTGGGCGACTGGGTCAGTGGGTGTGTCGCATACAAAAAAAATACTTGCGTATTCGAAAATCAAACTTATTTTTATGAATTTATTATTGAAATTTAAGAAAGTCAAAGGAAATGGAAATAAAATGAAAGATCATTGGCAAAAGTTTGATTAATTGAAATCTAATTTAAGTTACATTTGTAGAAAATAAATATTGCAAAGTTATTTCCTCTTTCTCTCCGCATTTTTTAGTTTTCCAATTATTCGCTGAAGCAATTAAAAGTAAACAAAAATTAAATTATGCAGCTAAAATAAAAAAAAGGTGCAGGAAAACACCAAGTAGATTTGCTTCCCAAATGCTTCAATTGAATTAGAGGCAAACCTAGAAGAAGAAGAAACCCCAACGGGAGAGAGAGGGAGAGAGAATGTTGGCATTGAAGTGCGGCGAATTGAATTTCTTTTCTATTCACGTTTTCGACCAAATGGCGCAACGTATTTTGGTGGGCAGAAGAAGAAAGAGTGAGAGAGAGAGGGTGGGGTGTGAGTGGGAGGACAAAATTATAGTCAAAGAAATTTGATTTTGCAGTAAATGGTAAGCAGATAGACGAAGCAACAGAGAATGGAAAACAACGTTAGTCGGCAACGTTTTGTAATTGAATTGAGCACCGAAAAGCGCGCTTCAAAAAATAAAAAGGAAACGAGAGAGACAGAGAGAGAGATTGGGAGAGGGAGAACAATGGCGGCGGTAGCTAATAAAATAAACGAAAAGCTTTTGTAAGCAAATTGAAAACATAAACAAACGAAAATTGATCAACAAAAAAGAAAATTAGTAAAACTAGCAAAAGTAGTCAAGGGAGCGAGTGAAAAAGAAGGAAATCTTCCACACAAAGGATAAACAAAATGTTTTCACTAGCGTGCCACAAGCAAAACAAAAGGCAGCTAAAATGACAATAACAAAAAAAAATAACTAAAGAATAACACAAAAGCCAACACAAGCAAATGGCCAAATAGCCAGCATAAAAAAATAAACAAAAAAAAACGTCGCTGGAGAAATGCATAATAACAAAGTTCTTTTTTAGTTGTAACAATGAAATGCGAACACATAAAAAAGTACATGTATAGCAAAAAACACGCATACACAAACATACTAAAAAGAAATATACAAATGTATATGAAATTCAATTTGTATGAAAATAAACAAAATGGCGTGGAGCTGCTCCCACTGTATGTGTATGTGTGTGTGTTGTTTGTGTGTAATAGCAACAACAAAAATTCGATTAAAACTTTTGCACTGGCCAAAACACGCACCCACACATACAAACACAAACACACACACACACACTCAAATACAGTGAAAATTAAAGAAAAACAAGCAGCGACGTCGACAGCGCACAGCATTAAAGTTTTGTTCAAAAAATTAAAGCAACAACAAGAATGCAACTGTAAAACGCTGCACTCATAAAAACGTAGAGCCAAAAAGTTATCGCGAGTGTTGAAAGTGTCCAGCAACAACAATAACAATAATAATAATAACAACAACAATGGCTGCACTTGCTCATAAAAAAGAGAGAAAATTGTACAGTTTGACCGTCACTGTCGAACCAAAGTAAACAGCCTCGGCTGCTTTACAGTTTGAGAGCAGCTGCAGTCGCTACATATATACGCACACATACATATATACAGAAAGCAATATGCGCTAGTTGTCCCGCTCACACAGTTTTGACACGCCCCTAGTACAGCATTAACGCTTGCTTGCTCTTACACACGCACCTAAAGGCCACTCACGCATTTTCGAACTGGATATTCGAACTAGTGCGCATTTCCCCTGCGAGCGAGCAGCAACGTTTACGTTTATGCTGCTTCTGTGTGTGCAATGTTAACTTTTTGGTATTGTTTTCTTTTTGTACTCACTTTATCATGTCCGGTAGGCGTTCCGGTACTTTAGGGTGGGTGTTTTTCTTTACATAGCTTGTTGATAGCGCCTCGGTGCATGCCAGCATTAGCTCCGTGGATAACTCGACCGGATGTTGTGGTGATTTTTCTTCGGGTAACTGCAAATAGGGAGACAACGGAACCAAATATGTGAAGAAAGAAAGCACATAAAAAAAATACAAAAACTATTCAAAAGTCAAAAAGTGTCAATGGACTTTCAACTTGCTATTTTTGTTGCTGTTGTTTTTGTTGCTTTAGTTGCTTGACAATTGTTGCATGCTTTGCGGCGTTAAGCGACATTTTTCGTGTGTTTTCAAATTAATTATAAAAGTTAACAGCAACAATAATAACAAACAACAACTGCGCTGAACATTCACATCAATCAAAATGTTAATTGATGCTTTTTACGCGATGTTCTTTATCTTTCTGCTTCTTCTTCATGATTACATGACAAGCGGCGTGCGCGCTGATCCATCAGTTGAGAAGGACAGGGGATAACGAGTAGGAGAAGGTGACAAAGCACGACAATAAACACGAGCCAAGGTAACAACAACAACAACAACAAACAAGGCGATTGAAAGTGCGACAGACGCGTAGTAAAAATATTTTTTATTGAATAAACTGCAAGGCAAAGCGACCACAACAACAATAACAATGAAATGAATAAGTCAATACAAGAATGCTCAACTAGCTGATACCCTGGTGACGCTCTGGAAAACAAATCATTACGTAAATATACATACAAGTGAATTCACGGCAAGCAAAGAGTGCTAGGCTTGACAGCGCAGTAGCAGCGCTGCTTCTGTTCTTTTATCTATCTTCTTAAACATATAACTTTTTCTAATAAACTATCTCCCCTACAAAGTTTACTTGCATTTAGCGACGTTTTGAAATAGGAAATAAGATCAGAGTCGATAACGCAATTGTTTACCAAAAATAGATAATAAATACCGAGAATTAACCGTTTTCTATTCAAAAATATCTTTAAACTCTAAATTGTTATGCCGAAACGTAAGGAACAAAACCGAAATTAAGGAACGTACAGGAAACAAAACCGGAACGCATATTGCTTCGGTTTGATTCTCTGCCAAAAAAAAAAAATTTATGCAAACTATGTAGTGAAAAACAAAATCTTATCATTACACCCCTTTGCAACAGACTACAGGGCATAAAATAAGAGTGGCTTTTTACGCGTTTTTACGATTGATTTAACAGCAAGCCACAAATACATACATATAAAATAAACATAAATGTAAATAAAAGCATTAAAAAAGCACACGCAAAACTTAACAGCCAAATGCTGACAAATTGTAGAACCGCCAAAAGAGAGAGAGAGAGAGAGAAGGAGAGCGAGAGAGGGAGAGAGAGAGAGAGAAGGAGAGCGAGAGCGAGAGAGAGAAAGAGAGAGGAGAGGGAGAGAGAGAGAGAGAGAAGGAGAGCGAGAGCGAGAGAGAGAAAGAGAGAGGAGAGCGAGAGAGAGAAAGAGGGAAGAAGAGCAAGAAAGAGGGAAGCGTAGGGGGATAAGAATACGGCGTTCGGAAGAGCGGCGGAATTTGCGGCTAGTTACAGACAAATTTATAGGCCAAGCGTCACAGAGGACGCGACGAAGCCGCGGCCAGTAAATAAAAATCAAATAAAAATGCCAAACAAAGAAAAACCAAAACAAAAATAACAATAAAAAAACAACAACAAAAGCGTCGAAAGAAATGGCATATAAACAGGCGAGCAAAATAAGAAAAACAATAAACTTTAAAACTTGGCAAGTTTAAGCGAATTGATGTGTGGATAAAAAGCAAAAGGCCAAACGACCTGCAAATACCCTAATGCAAAAGCTCAAAACAAAACGTAAAAAATATTGAAAACTAAATATTGCATATTACAATATAAGAAATCTAGTAAAAAATTTTAAATAAAAAAGAATTAAAAAATCATTTTTTTACAAAGAATATTTTTTTATCAGAAATATGAAACTAGTCGTCGTGAAAATACTTTGAAATGAAAAATAAAAAACCAAAAAGAATACTTAAAATATGATAATATTTGAACTAATATTCATAATTTATATTTTTTTAAAATATTATTAAAATAATTTTTGCAATAAATTTTAGGACAAAGTTAAGGGATTGAAGGCTAAATATAAATGTATGAAATATTTAAAAACTTAATTAATATTTCAAAATTATTTCCAATTTTATATATATATTAATAAATCCTCAACTCATGCTATCATAACAATAATTTAGTATTATTAACCGTATCAATATTCGCAAAGTTCATCTTAATTCCCATATAACCTACGATCTGCAAGTATTTCCATTTACTTGAAGATTATAAAAAGAGCAAGATAAACTGAGCAGCCAAGTGTGAAGTGTCTTAGTGGCAGGAGAGCGGATGAGAAAAGAATGAGACTGTTAAGGAACACTCGCCAAGTTTAAAGCGTGCGACGCAATTGGGGAATTACGAATTGGATACGTTCCATGGCGACAGAATGGCGACACTTTTATTGTGTCACTTTGTGAAAACTTTATGCCTCACCTGGAAACTCTTGGAGATGGCATCGAAGAGCGCCGCAATGGAGTTACCCAAAAGAGCATGACGTGCAATCTGTGGACAAACGGAGCATGCATTGCGATACAACTGCACAGCGAGTGTAAGGGATCTGCAAAGGTAAGGGTATTAGGTATAACTGATTGAATAAAAAGTAGGGAGATTTGGACTAACTTTTTTGAGATCTCGGTATTCTCCTCCAAGCCCTTGCTGATGACATGACTGGCCAACACGCCAAGGCCGTCCATGTTGAGGAATGCCTGGAAGTCATAGGTCTGTGCCTTTGGTATCATTCTTAGCAAGTTGCCCAATGTACGATCCAATCCCTGTGCGCCTCCTCCTTTCATCACCAGATTTAACAGCTTGGGCACGCTGCTGTCTCGCTTCAAATGGATGGGTAGTGTCTCCATGGTGGACAAGTATTCGCTTGCACTGTAAAGAGAGAAAAGACAAATGTAAGTAATCATTATTTATTTAAAAAATTACTTTTTAATAAATATGTAATGATTTTTACGATCTTTCTTAACATTATTACTTATTTTAAAGAGAAAATAAATAATAATACTCATAATTATTTTTATTTTTATTCGCTAAAAACTAAAACTGAACAATAGTTTAGGACTTCTGTGATAAACATTTCGTATAAGATTGCATATTCTAAATCTATGAGTTAATGCCTTTAATATGATATATCCCATGTCCTTTAAGGTCAAATATTAATTAAATCATTATTAAAATGCCATTCAGCATTGAAATCAGTTGAGTTTTGATCAAGCTATGAGAGTTAAAGGTTTGTAAATAAGTGTCAAGGGGAAAGTACGGAAAAATGGACAACAATGGCAAAATTTTGAATATTCCATATGTGATGCAGTATCAAAGTGCAGGTCAGATAATGATACAACTGAGATTCCGCAAAGAAATCGCTTAAAATTTGATAAAATTATGAAAGTTTTAAGTTCTTTGAAATAATTGCAAAATAAATTTATTGGAAAGTTATCTTACCACTGGCTCATGCGCTGCTTTAACTTCTTCATCTTCTTTTTATAGCTGCGGGAATGTTCTCGACTGCCGCTGACGCCTCCCAAATCGGACAACGTGGAGGAAAGATCACAGTCCTCGTTAGTGGTGCTCGTGGTGTTCCCATTGAAGAGCTCATCCTCCTGATCACCGCGTGCCTCGTCCTGCTGCCGTGTACTGGGCATGGTTAGCTCCAGAGCCCGTTGGCGAATATGCTCGATATTCTCCTCATGGCGTCTCGCCGACTCCAGTTGCTTTTGTTGTATCTTCCGTTGCAGCTCTTCGGCGGTTTGTTGCTGTTGCACCTGCAACGCGAGCAGACGCTCCTCCCGATCTCGTGCCTTTTCACGTGCGAGAGCCTGACGTTGTCGCTCCTTCTGCTCCTGCATTTTTCCGATGCGTTGTTCCTTTTCCAACCGCGTCTCGTTCATTTTCTCCAGCTTTAGCAGACGCTCCTTTTCGAGTGCTTGACGACGACGCTCGACGGCGGCTTCTTTGGCAGCTTTCTCCTCGACGCGCTTCTGACGCTCCTGCTCCAGATCCTGCAAGCGTCCTTCAGTCTCCTTGAAGGACTCGAGTAGATCCAGACGTTTGTTCTGCGCTTCAATGTTCTTGATAAAGTTAATCTCCTTTAGTTTCTTGTCCTCGTCATGCGCCTTCTCAATGATCTGACGTAGATACAGCTCGCGATTCTCCGCGGCACGTTGCAGGCGTCCCTCCATTTTCAGACGCTTGTCCTCAATGAGCTGCTTCTTGGCCGCCTTCACATCCTCGACGCGACCAAACAATTGTTGCAACTTGGCGGCCTTTTCCTGTTGCAACAATGCCCGTTTCTGTTGCGCCCGCGCCTGCTTCGCCTGATACTTCTTAAGTGTCTCCTGCAACGAACGACGACGCGATGGTGACGACAACTTCTGATGCAGCTCCTGTGCCCGTCCAGGATGACGTGCCACGTATGCTTGCAATGTGGCCAAGACCTCGGCCCGCTCGTTCCAGGACATATCCGAGAGCAATGCCTGATAACGCAGCTCCAGGCTCGCATTCTCATCATCGCTCATTGTGACAAAGACGCCAGCATCATCGAGTCCCAGTTCAGCGCCATCCTCATTCTCCTCCAGCTGCACCTCGCAATCCGTTTCATCCGTCTCGGTGTCCACATCAATCTCTGTGCTCTCCAATTCACGTATCTGACGCTCCAACGATTCCTGCACCTCCACCAGAATGCGCTCATTGCGTTCCTCTTCTCCATCATCGGCATTCTGCTCGTCATTCTCATCGCACGCACTCAGCATGGAGGACACCGACTTCACACATCCATTGGGCAGCTTGCAACGGGCAATGCTCTCGTAGAGCTCACCAATAGTCTTGGAGAACTCACAGTTGGTTTGTATCTTGATGTCTATCTTATTGTGATCGTCATTAGTTGCTGCAGGGTATAAAGAATTGAAAAGGTTTAGAAAATATTTAAGTAGGTTGTTAAAAAAGTAATGCAATTTAAAAATAATAACTAATATTAAGATTAATATTACGATTATAAAATAACAGTTTTTGTTTGGTATCTATAGCTTGATGCGAATAGGAAGACAATTTTGTCTAATTATATATACATATAAATTATAATGATACATAATCTACAATGATCTACTTTAATTATTCGAACAATCAGGATTAGGATTGTAATGATAATATTAACAAATATGTCTGTGTCTCTAAATAAGTCATATGATCAATATACTCCATAGAGTTGTTTAGCTGCAGTAAAACTACATACTATATTGTTAACTATCGTTAACTCAATACTCACACTCACAATTGCTGCCAGATGAGCTGCTATTGTTGTGATTGCTCTGCTCCTTTTGTTCCTTCTGTTGCTTGCGTAAAGCATTCTTCTCGCTGCGCATGTACTCCTTGTGCAAGGACGTCATCTTGAGTCCTGTGAGATCCGATTTTTGACGCTTGATGGTGATGTTGGAAGTGCGACTGCTTAAAGAAGTTGCCGCTGTGCTGGAACTGGAGTTGGAGTTGCAGTTACTGTTGCTGCGGGCTAATGTAGTTGTGGACTTCAACTTGTCTTTATCCTTGAGCTTATCATTGTCTTTATCCTTGTCCTTGTCTTTATCTTTATCAATGTCCTTTTCTTTGTCTTGTTTCTTTGCGTTAGCAGCTGAACGCTGCGCTGGAAATGAATTAACCTTGGCTTTGGCATTCTTAATCTCTGGTCTGGTTGCTGGAGGCGCCACAGTTTTAGCTGCTTTATTGGTGGCTTTCGGTTTGGACTCCGGTGGAGGAGCCTTAATGATGATCGTGGCCTTCGGATTAGCTGTCTTTGCCTTTTCACGTTGCTGCTTGTCCTTCTCCTCCTTCTGCTCATTGAGAAGAGCCAGAGTGGGAAGACTGGCATATCCCGTGGGCTGATTAAAACGATTCGCCCAGTGCATGCTGCTCCTGCGTCGATTCTTGACAGTCAGCCAGCCATCATTGGCATCCACCAGCTGCTTGGGCTCGGAATGTCTATCATCCAGCTTAATAGTGCTGCGTGAGCTGCTCAACTGCTCATTGCTGGCCTTCAATGTCGATGTGGAGCTGGCAATGTCTTCGCGTGAGTTTAACCTGACGCTGGGAAGGCTCACACGCTTACCAACACCCGATGAGGTCAACAATGTGCTCCGTGTTCGCTTCGCTAAGGGCTTTGGAGCCGGTACAGCTGCTACGGCATTGCCATTCATGTCCAGCATGGTTCGTGAGCGTGCCGAGAGTCTGGAAGCCACATTACTTGGCGGCCCATAACATTCAGTTTTGCTTGAGGGACGCGGTGGTACAGCAGTGCGTGTGGTACGTGCTCCAACCGGCTTCAAATTGTTGTTATTGTTGTTCACATTCGAATTATTATTGCTGCGTCGCAAACCGTTTACTGGAACTGTGGTTTTGGCCAAGTTTGGCTTACTAGTAGCCACTTTACTGTTGACTGGCGCTGCACCAGTTGTTGCACCACCAGCTGCTGCCTGTTGAGTATCTTTTGTTGTCTTTTGATTGCCACCTCGTGTTGCAGCTGGACGATTCAATACGCTGGAGTATTTTAAGGGACTATTTTGCATGACGTTCCCTGCACTCAAATTGGCCAGTGACTGTGGTTTCTTTGTGTTCTCCGGCAACTGAGCCACCGGTTTGAGCAGTGTGTTGGGTGGTGTTGGCTCCTTGTTGGCCTGTGCGCTTAGCAAGACATTCTCCATGGCATCCAAGCGGGAGACGGTCAACTGCAGAGCTGTGGGCTCCACAACAGCAACGATTGGTTCAATTGGCAGTGGTTGCTCTACGTTCAACTGTGGCCCAGCTGCTGTGTCTCCATCTGTGGGTTTTTGCTGTGGCTCTAGATGGCTTTTTATTGTTTCCTCCACTGCAGCTTCATCTCCCTTGTGAGCTGACAGATCTACAAAAGATTTTTTATTAGTAATCTTTGTACAAATACAACAATAAAGTAGAGTTATCGTTTGCATGCCGAATACTTAATATTCTTGTAGACGACTTTATAAAATAGAAATATGATTTTATTGAAATTTTGTCGGAATGTAGAAGGAAATACTAAATACCTAATACGTGTAAATGTTTCAGATACCTAAAGAAACAAGAAAGTTTTCATACCAAATGTTGATTTTTAAACGATCTATACAAAACGATCTACCAAATCGGTAAGTTTGGTTGAGATATCCTAAAAGACAAAAGAGGTGTTTATACAAAAGTTCTATATGTATGATATAAAGGTTTGATTTGGTCAGAGTCGAAATGCATTATGTCTGCAGCAAAAAGAAAGAAGTTTGTAAAGTCTAAACAGGAAAGCTTCAAAACTGAAGGATTTTTTTGTCGTAAAATCAGATGTCATACTGATCAGAATATATATACACTATATAGAAAGTGCCACAGCTGCTTCTCTTTGTTATCTACATTGCATTCAATACATTATACCCAATTAACGGATATAATAAAAGAGCACTCACTTTTAGCTGCCTCATTTTCCATGGCCTCCTTTTCAGCTTCCTCCCTTGCAGCCGCCTCCTTTTGCTCTGCCTCCCTTGCAGCTGCCTCCTTTTGCTCTGCTTCCCTTGCAGCTGCCTCCCTTTCGGCCGCCTCGCGTCGCATCTTTTCACGCACATCGGCGAGCGTTAGATGCGGATCCTCGAGATCTGTCTGTGAGTATTGTGTGCTCAACTGAACATACGATTTATCAGAGTTCAAGTCTAGCTGCGATGCTGCCGGCTCCAAGTTATTCGTATTGAGCGATGTGTCCGAGTTGGAGCAGCCTTGAGTGGAGCGCTTATTGGCCGCAAAGAGTTCCCTAACATTGACACGCATTGCGCCTCTGGGCAACTGGTCATAAGCACGCAGCAGCTTCTTGGGCGACACATGGCCATCGCAGCAGGGCGACGTTTTGCCCGAGTTGTTGCTGGGGAAAAGCAAGGGACTCGATTTGCCCGATGCCGTTGGACTGCACAGACTTTTTGTGCGCACACGCGGTGTTGGATTAGATTTGCGCACCTCCCAGGCGAGACTTTGGGGACGCTGCTGAAGCGGACGTGAGTCATAGTCCCAGCTGACCTTGAACCACTCACTGAGCGCCTTGAAGTCACGCACATAGTTCTCAAGCACTAGGATGGCCTCCTGGCAACTGGATATGTTCTCATAGCATTCGACTGTCTGATAAATCTCATTAACGGCACGTTGCAGATTGCCAAAGAGCAGGGCCCAATAGCGTGCCTGCAGCTCTGATTTCTTGTCTCGTCCCGTTGAGGCGCTGCGGACACGTGGTCCACTGCTGTTCCCTCCTCCGACTCCGCCCACGACGTTACTGCTGTTGTTGTTGTTGCTCGTCTTGGAGCGCATTGTCGTTGGCGATTGGCAGTGTTTGGGTGTCTGGATGCCGTTTGGTGACTTTGGCGGCGCAACTGGCGGCTTGCGGCATGTGGGCGACGAGTAACCTAAAAACGAAAACATTTAATTGAAATTCGAATGAAAATGACAAAACTTTCAACTTACAGTCACCATTGACTACGACGCCGACGCCGCCGCCGTCTCTGCCAACGCCAACGCCAACGTCGGCGCCTCCGCTTGTGCTTGTCTCATCGCAAAACTGGTAGACGAGCAAATTCTTTGCCTCTCGACCCTCCCGACTGAGCACCTCACGCATTTCCATTGCTTACCCTTTTTCGTCGTCTTTGTTGCTAGGCTTTTAGTTTTATTGTTTTCTCTGTCGCTGTCGCTGTCGCTGTCGCTGCTGCTGCTGCTGCTGCTGCTGCTCACTCCTACGCCTACGACGCAGTAATTGAAGTCGCAACGCAGCTGTTCACGCAGCTTTGCAATTCAACGTCTTCCAACAGGTTTAATTGATTTCTACTCACAACTATTGATGCTGCATGAATAAAACTATGACTCTCTGATATATTTTAATTAATTGCTTTGCAATTTTTTACACACTCGTGCGTACTATTTTACTGTCTTTTAACGGCTGCTACTGTTTTTCTTGTTGTCGTTGTTGTTGTTGCCGTTCTGTCTGCTGCTGGAAATTTCGCAATGACAGACAGTAACATTTTTGCGAAATACTCACGATTCGTTGTGCGTAAGGCTAAGCACACATGGGCTACTCAGCTAAATTATCGAATCTGAATAGCCAGTTGTTGTTGTTCCTGTTATGCAGGTGTTTTAATTATAAACTATAAATAATTTAAAAACGCACCAAGAATAAGAACTGCATGCCAGCCAATCAGCTGTTTTACAGATGTTTGACAATCGAACAGTGTGTCCACACTGTACGAAACAGCATACGATAAGAGTGATACAGTTTTGGATAACGATGTATCGTTTACATCAAACATCGATATATAGTATGGTGTAATTTTGCTTAGGAATTATATCGTATATTTGCAAAGCCGATAATCAATTCAAATTTATTTTTTATTTTAAGCAAAAAAATTTTTGATTCGATATCAGATTCAATAAGGATGCAGCTTTTTAAATGTTGGAAAATTGTTCTGCCTTGCTTTTCTGTGGGCGATATTAATATATTTATTTAAGTTCATTAATTCACAAATATCTAAGCAAAATTCGAACAAAAATTCTTCAAAAGATTTAACAATTCTAGCTTTAAGATTAAAGAAATTTCATATCTGGATACTTTTTGGAAATTGATCACAATATGAAATGGGCTCCGCTATCCAACCCTGCCAACCCGTTTTCATGCTACACGACATCTTAAGACAAATTGGCAGCCTTGCCGCTATACCAATCGCATTCCGTCACAAACAGTGAGACGAACCGCATACACACAGACACACACTCGCACGGACCGTGATTGCGGAGTTTTTGTTTTTGCCATTCGCTTTGAAAATTTCGATTTAACTATAATTTAAAATTAGCAATTTGCAATTGCTACAAACAAATTCCGTCTATAGTGCAACGAAAATACGTATATTTATAAAGTGTCTGCATCGGTTCTGTGCTGGTTGGCAAACTGGACAGCAACAAATTTGAAGAAATGAAAGTGGAAATCGTGTGATGTCATGTCGACGACGACGACGGCAGCGACGTCGACCGTTCTGTTAATTGAAACTTCCTGCCCTCTTCTGTCTTTTGCTTAAAGTGCCGCCGTCCATGGTGCATGTGTGCAACGAATGAGCATTTATAATTAAAGCGAGATCCTTTCAAGGACCCCAAAACGACAAGTGACAGTGAACAGTATTTGGCTTTAATTCAAATAAAGAAAAAAAAGATTCTTTCATTTTCATTCCACCTCCAGCTCCAATGTGCCAGTGAATAGCAGCACAAAAGAGAAAAGGTGAAACGAGCCAAACACACACACACACGCACACATACCCATACACAGACGTTTATTCGCACGCACACAGAGGCACACGCAGCACGCTTGCGTGTATGTGTGTGGAGTGAGTTTTATTTTCTGGAGCGGCAAGCAACAACAACAACAACGGCAGCCAAAGCACTCAAGCAACGTCCGACATCAGCAACAACAGCAACACAGTAAAAATACAAAAAAGGGAACATTTTATTTTTTATTGATTTCCCTCCAAAAAAAAAAGAGAAAAGCAAAATAATAACAAAACGAAATAATTGACGACAATTCCGCCCAAGCAACAGGAGCAGCTGCACTTGCCACACCTACAGACTGTGGTACCGTCCTAAAGCTCCAAAAACATACACACACTCACACACACACATTCCCTCCCTTCTCCTCCTACCCCCCTTTCACCCAAACAACTCCTGGAACCCAACCCCACATCATGTCCAGTCCCAGCGCCAACGATGGCGCCCAAACAGTTCTGGATCTGCGCATGGAAGTGGAGCGTCTGACACGCGAACTCGATCAGGTGTCCAGCGCCAGTGCACAGTCCGCTCAATATGGACTGTCGCTGCTGGAGGAGAAGTCGGCGCTGGAGCAAAAGTGCGAGGAGCTTGAAACTCTCTACGACAACACACGGCACGAGCTGGACATAACGCAGGAGGTGAGCTTAAAAATCTAACTCACTCTCTCCCCTCTCTCTCTCTCTTTCAGTCTTTCTTTCTTTAAGAAAAACAGTCAACAGCTGTGTGACAGACTATCTGTGTGTGTGTGTGTGTTTGTGTTGGCTGTTTCCAAGCCAATTGGCGCTTATCTACCAACACAAACACACACAAACATATGTACAGAAACTCACTTGTGGTTAGAGCAAAAGTTTCGCAATCGGCTTTCAATTTGTCTTGTTGGCAAAAACAGTAAACATTCCATTGAATGCATTCAAAGTTAAGAACATATTGGTTTTAACAAACTTTTTATACCCATAAAAATACATAAAGTTAGGTAAGCATTGACAAAGATAAAAAGATGGAATTTATATATATACTCATATATATATATATTTTGCTTAATTAAAGTTATTATTTTATTTTTTAAAAATATTTTTACACCCAAAGATTCTCAATATTCTTTTGCAAATTACTAGGATCAGAAACAAATAAAATAAAATAAGAAATAAATATTTTACTCGAGAAATGTAATTTATATTTGCATAATAAAATATGCAAGTTAATATTTATTTGTTTGCACAATTACTTGAAATTCTGTATTTTTCATTTCCATCTGTTTTTAAAAACAACAACAACAAGTCTGTCTGTCCGTCTTTTTAATGCAGTCAGTTCACATTTGGGATTTGACTGAATCGGATCTCTATATCATATAGCAGCCTTTAGTTTGGTTGTTCATTAGATATCACATCTAATCCCACAGATTGGGTATTTGAAATGTTACAGTCTCACCAACTTTAGGTAAATTTGAACCACTTTACATATCTGTGATGGAAATTATCGGTTAAAATATAATGCAAGCATGCTAAAGATACATTTTAGTTCTTGATTATGCTCTTATTATTTGAGACAACTTTTATTGCCAAATATGCTACAGTTTAGTATAGCGAATGATCACTGTACTCGCCGCTTGCTCGATGAGATTCATCTTGCCAGTTTTACGGCTCTGATAATCACGAATCATTTAACCGTCCATCTGGTCACATGTTGTACGTTCTATAAACTTGGCTTGCGGTACTTGGCGCCGCCTCAGTGAACGCCCCCGCTCTCTGTCTATTTAAACTCTATTTTCTCTCTCTCGTTCTCTCTCTCTCTCTCTCTCGTTCTCCCTCTCTCAATGCCTCTGTTTGTTTGTCTGATCACGGTCAATTTGGTCTGTGCTTTATCATCGCCATTCAGCTCAGTAGTTTGCCTTTCTTGTTGTTGCTGATTTGCGGTTTTTATTACAACACGGCCAATACAGTTGGCCATTCTGCCATTCCATTTTGCACCTATGTATGTATGTATGCTTCGGTTTCTGCCAACTGACAGAATGGCAATTAGGCACGCCAATTGTTTTGGCATTTCCGCTGGAATTTCAACGTGCAATGCGGAAAAGCCAACTACAAAGTTTGTCCTTCGCCTGTAAATCAGAAAAAAATAAGCGAGAGGGCTAAAAGAGATGTAGAGAAATATATAGCACAAAAATAGCTTTTGCCTTGCGGTTCATTACCATTTTTTTTTTTTTTGTTTCACCTCTTATTTACGGTTGCCTGTGGCGTTAATTACTCGTTGCTAAAACAAAGAATTGTTTGGGAATTGTTAATACGAGGGAATGAGTAAATAAGTTTAATTAAAGGCATTTCCCTCCAATTTTTTGATCTATTGGAAACTCTTTTTATCATTAAGATACTTAAAATTGAATAAATAAATCTAAATTAAGTAAAGTTCTTGAATTTTAGGAATATATTCTAATATCATTTTGATCATGATTTGGCCTCTAAATACTAAATATTTTGAAATTCGTTAAAATAAAAACCGAATGAAAAAATCTGAAATAGAACCTTTTACCGAAAAAGTTATTTCGGGACGTACCTGAACCACAACCGTAACCTATATTTGTTTCGACTTGATCCCTGGTCTTATCCTGTTTCTTAAATTTAATAACAGAGCTTTTAATTATAATTCAATCTCTGCTCACAGCGTACAGAAGGTGATTAATTGGCCGACAGGTGGCGCCCACCTGTCCATTAATCCGCTTGCTTGATAGTTTCCAGCTTGTTAGCTTTGAACTCAACTGAACTTTAACAAGAGTGCCGAGAGCAAAATACTACACTTGTGCACATACAAATATGCATACACACACACACACTCAACACTCTTATTTACACTCGCACACAGCTTAATGCATGCTTAAAATTAAAAGCGAAAAAGAGAGAAGAGAATTATTCGCAACGTCGTGAAATGACATCGAGCGACACTGCGGGCATTTTGTACTTGCCACATGAATGGGGCACGGTGCTTTGTGGGTGGGGGAAGTACCAAAATGGAAGACATATTTCCCCTTGCACTTTTAATCAAGATATCAGCCTGTGGGCGACAATCCTGAAATGGCAAAAATCAGAAGGGAAAACGCATCTTCCTCGTCAGACTTTTTGCACTGTGGGGCTCAACGAAATTGGCCAGGCCTAAATTAATAGAATATTTTACATTTTAGCCAGCGGCAACAACGGAAATTGGCTAACAGTTAGTTGGATAATTGTGTCCTAGAACAAGTACAGTATGCACGAGGATTGGCCAAATGCAACTGCAGTCGATACAAATATTTGCTCAGTTGGTTAGGTTTTAATTTGGTGAGGGTGGTGAGAGAGGGAGAATAGAAGAAAACGAAGGGGGAAGTTGACAGTGGTCATTTATTTATTTAGCTTTGTTGTGTGGTTCTTGTGGTAACAAGGCGTGGCTGGTCTGCTTGGTACACATGTTGTTTTGGACGTGTCTAACAGCGGCAATTAAAAACCCCAACCAAACTCTGCACTCTCCTTTCTCTCATCAAACAACAGCCATAAAATGAACGCAATGTCGTCAGTATATATGTGTGTGATATGTGTTCGCCATATTTTATGACTCGCCTGTCGGCTAGCCAAGGACATTTCGCCTAGGGACTGGCAGCCATCCTGTGTTTTGGACCCTGGCATAGTTTGTGGCTTGCGCGTTGTGTTAACTTGGTTACTTTGCTGCGGCCCAAAACTTTTTAATACTAACTTTAATAATTAATTCCGATTTGTTGACTGATGGTGGTCACTCTGCAAATTGTGAAATTTTAAAATGTTTAAAATGAAGTGTCATAAACCTAGAAAATGAAATATGAAAAGGAAATTTATCCTACAAAAAATACAATAGAGAATGAAGAATACCAAGAAAAAAAAATATATATAATATCATACACAATTTATTTAATTACATTTTCCTATACCTTTTCCTATATTCGGAATGGGCACAATTTAAAATCGTCTGTCTATCATATATAAAAACAATCTGGATCAGATATTAAAATGTAGTTATAATGCTAAAACCTAAAAAATTTAAATATATTTTATAAACGAAATATAAATATATTTTTATTACTGTCGAGGCGATTTCTTACAGGCGAAAAATGTATCAGTTTAAATACAATTTTATTTCTCCGTAATCAATTATGAGTACGTACTTAAAGAAGTGCTTAGTTGCAATTGCAAGGATATTATCCAATAATGTTATGATTCCACGACTATATACAGTTGGCAGAATGTGCAGCCAACAGTCGCTTAAAAATCCTACTGCAACAAAAATCAAAACGACAACTTAACGAACGACAAAAGGAACCAAAGGACTAAAATACAAAAAAAAAAAAAAAAAAATCCCGACAAAGAAATTATAATGATTTGACGCTGATGTTCTGTTCTGTTGGCGAAAATTGCAATTCTACGGCAATCAAATCCGGCAGCAGAAACAACAACAACACTGACAACTGGGAGCTGGCGTCAAAAGGGGGTAGCAAGTAGAGGGTGAAGGGGGTTTGAGGCAAGGGTTAAATGCTGTGCTTGAGCACTGTCAAAACATGTTTCCGACTTGGTTGCAGTCACAGTTATTGTCATTGTTGTTGTTGTTGTTGTTGTTGTTGACTGGGTCTGGCTTCAGTTGCTGCAAGGGAAATGAGCAGGAAAAATGTTGCAAGCGAGCCAGGACCCTGTCCCCGCCTCCCTGTCTGTGTGTGTGTCCCCAGGAGGCGGCTCTGCAATGAAAATGTAAATGTAAAGCATCAGTTAGGGCACTGACGAGCACTGGAGAGGCATGTGGCATGTGGCAGGCAGGCAGTCAGACAGACAGACAGGCAGGCCAGACGAGTCGACAACAGTTGAACTTTTTGTGCCACTCCCATGGTCATAATGGCAATGCAATTTATTTGCAGCAAACTTATTTGGCGCTGATTGGCTTCCATCTCGGCCCATAGACACATTTGATGGCCCATCTTTGGAGTGTTGCCAATTGTTGACCCTCGAAAAATGCAAATGTGACTGCATCTTTCAAGCTGAATTTGGTCACAGTATTACGAGTTGGCCCATTGCCTGTTAACTGCAAATGATTTTTTATTATTGTAGCTCAAATGATGATGCAACAATCTGTGGCATGACAATTTGCAACACACTTATCCCAACTGCATTTGCATACATTGTTTTCGTAGTCGCTTTTACATTTTCCCCATTTCCCCAGTTAAGAGCGCAATTTAAGTTATGGTCGCACATATTCCCCTATCCCAAGAGAGGGTGTTATAACTATGTAAGAACACTAAATCTACACAAATACATGTTTTTATGGGATGAAAAGAAGGATTTTATTAACTTTTTTAAATGTGTGTATTTTCTAGCGTTAGTTTTTTGAAAATGAAATTCAGTTTGTTTAAAAACTCAAAAAACCCCAACTTCTGAACTTTGGGTTTTTTAAAAAACTTATTTACACTTGCAATTTACAAAAATAAATATAAAAATAAAGAAAAAGTTATATATTATTGTAGTGTAAAGCTTATTAGTCAATTTTTATACATATTTAATTATTATATTTTTTTGTTTGTTTCGGTATTTATACGTACTCTTTGTTATTTACAATTTTTTTATTTTATATTGCTAGCCACATTAAAGGATTTCAGGGTATTTGTTTAACTGCTTATATATGCATAGTTTACAGTTTTCACTTAGTTGTTTTCCATTTAGTTGAGAGCGTAATTTGTGTTGCTTTTGTGTTGCACAGTTTCCATGCTGAAATTATACATTTTACTTTTGGGGCGCGTCGTTGAGTCGCATTTGCTTATTTTCATTTTGGCGACATTTAAAATTCAACAGAATAGGACAGAGAAAGAGAGGGAGACAGGGAAAGAGAGAGAGAGAGAGAGGAGGGTAGAGAGAGTGTTAGAGAGTCAAATGCGTGCATTGACATGGAGGCCACAAGTGCGTCCACATCCCATGTCCATGTTGCAAGTATCTCAGTGTGTGTGAGTTAAGAAATTACACGACAACCTACAGCAAAACAGAGGCAAATAGCAGCAGCAGCATTGTTGTTGTTGTTGTTTATATTGTTGCTGTTGTTGCTTTGTATTTGCCACTGTTGCCTGCTACTGATTGTTATTTCCATGAGGCAGGGCAAGAGATGATGGCACTGTCGTCATTGTCGCTTTGCCGTTGCCCAACAATCTGCTCAGTCATTCATGGCATACTTTATCAACATCGTCCCCCTCACAACTGCCTATAAAAAAAAGAGGGTCAGGGAGGGGAAAGGAAAACGTAAGCTAAGGTGGGGAAATTGTTATGAATCGGCCATTGCCGTTGTTGTTGGCATCGTTTGCAACCTAAACGCGACACGTCACGTAGCGCCTCCAAAAATCCGCTATAATGTGGGCAATCTGGTCTATTTTTAGTGGCCGGTAACACGGAAACGTTGCAACGACAACAGCTGCTGCCACGTTGATGCGGGCCAGCTTCATTTTAGCCATTTAGTTGAACTGCCACACAGTTTCAACCGCAAACACTATGCGTTGCACATTGGCCCAGGCAGTTGGCCAGACTGATAGACAGACAGACCGACAGACAGACAGACGGGAGGGCCACAACTAAAATGTTTGCTCGCATATTCTGCTCCTGTTGCTGCTGGTCCATCTCTTATTCCTCCCTTCATCTGCTGCTGCTTCTGCTTCGTTGGCTCGTGTGGCTGTGTTAATATTTGCTCAACTTAATTAAAAATCTGTTCCAATTTGCATAAAGTCCATGTCATTGTGTCATTTACTGCGGCTGTTGTGGCATGTTGTCTGCTGCCTGTTGCCCGTTAGATGATGCCACTGCATATTCAGATACTGATAAAAATTACAGACTAAATGTGCTTAAATATCACTCTTACTTTGGGCTCTGTTAAAGAGAATTGAAATAAATTATAACAATAATAAATTTATGACTGTAAGACCCTCTAGAAAAACCGGCAGAAGATAAGAAGATATCCAAAGACTCATCAAAATTTTTTTACATTTTTAGTTCATTTTTTCGAATTATAAAAGATTTTTTACTTCTGCTGTTAATAATTTACCCTATAAATTCAAGATAAAGTTTATAAGTAAGCCAAGTTTGTCTCTGAAAATATATAAAAATTGTGCTCTTATCATTTAAATAAATTGTTAATGGGGCAATCAACAATCTATTGTTACTGAAATAAAACCAGAAGGATGCATTCTTTTCTTATTTTATAATCCAAGAGCTCTAAGAGGAACACCCACTACATATGTGTGTATGCATATATGTAAGCTAGGTGGCGCCACTGTGATGTTTATAGTGTCACACAAAATAAACACTCGCAGCTTTTGCCTGGTTGAAAGTGACGGCATTAGAGGTCTCAAATTTCCAAGTTAGTTGGACTGCTGGCTTCGTCTTTTGTTTGCCTTCAGTCGCCTTTTCATCCACACTAATTAACGAAATGCACTTGCCAAGAGCTGAAAAAGTATGTGTAGGTGTGTGTGGGTGTGTAAGATTACTAAAGCAACAACAACAACGACAAAGACGTTGACGTCGCCCCAAGGCATTGACAATAATTATACGGCCGCAGCGACTGAAAGAGAGAGAGAGAGAGAGAGAACGGGCGTGAAAGAGAAGGAGCAAAGACAGAAGGGCTGCATTTTAAGTCTTTTTCCGTTGAAATTTTTGGGGCAACATGGGGTTGCAAGCAGCACTTGTTGTTGGCGTTGTCGTTGTCACTAAAAAAAAGATTGCTAATTACACAGCATTTAAAATTACTTCAAAGGCATTCCCCCCTCAGCTCATCCTCCATCAATTTGCAACCAGCATTCAAGATGAATTCCTCTCTATGGTCATTTGTATTTTTTTTTCACCCTCTTGCAACTGTGCTATGAAGCACGTACTTCAAATGGCCCATAGAAAACTAACGACTGCTGGGCGAGATTTCAATTAAAGCCACAACACAACACGATTACGGCCCAACCCAGTTTGAGTTTCAGTTGCAGTTGAGCTCCTGGCCATACGGACACGTTGCATGGCCCTTCAATCAGCGGCTTTTATGACCATTCTGTTAAAGGCATGGCTCGCCACACTTTATGTATTTACACTGAAAAAAAAGTTAGCTAAAGTTCTTAAAATTATCAATTTAAGTGTATTTTGAATCAAACTTAATTTTAGCTTAATAAAATAATAAAGTAGACACACATATTTACCTTAACTTTGCTTACAACAAATTTCTTTTTATACTTCCAATTTTTTGTTATGTTCAAACTATTTAAATATTTCTCTCAGTGTGGATACATATTTACCTTTTGCCACGTCCTGGGCGTATCCTGTTCTCGTTAAGCCTTAACAAGTAGGTGCGTCTGTGGTGTGTTTTCCAGCACTACCAATCGCAATTAACAGAAATCCAATAAATGCTTGTCGTTGAGTGCAAATACTTCCACTTTGGAATACAGTTGCTTCTCTTTCTCCTGTTCCTCCACTGGGAGATTTGTAATAAAAGAGAATTTCCAAAATAAAAACGCAAATATCTTGCGTTATTTAATGAAAAATGTAACCAAGTGAAACGAGAAGAGGGGGCGTCGTCAGCAAGCGCCAACCGAGCTCCCCAGTGACTAACGCCCCCATTGGTACAGTCCCTTACCTCTGCCTCTGCCTTCGCCTCCCATCTCCATCCATTCCTGCCTCCGCCTTACACATGCAAATGGCTGCAATAAAAATGGCAGGCTCGCAACTTTTATGATTGTTATACAATGGACAAATGAGACAGTGGGTATATATTAGATTGCAATGCTGCTTAGAATCAGAAAGGGAAGAATCAGGTAGTGAAGATCCGGCAACCAATATTTGATTCCCATACTAATTGCTTTTGTCTTAGTTAATAAATTCATGTTTTGATTTCTAAATAGAAAATTAATGCATAGAAAAAGTAGTTTATATATAAGCGATGTATTTTCTCGAAACTCCATTAAAGGAAATTTTATCTCTCAATACTAAATAATTTGTCTTAAAATGCTTTTTTGATACTTCCCACACACACATTGCTTTAAATTTTCGCCTGCACAGGGTATTCTACAGACATGTACATTTAAATGCCCTCAGTTTATCAGATTTTTCATAGTGCTTAACCCTGTTCTCTTTTCATTATTCTCATTTTTGACAGGCTCTTACCAAATTCCAAACCTCACAGAAGGTCACCAACAAGACCGGCATAGAGCAGGAGGAGACGCTGCTCAATGAATCTGCCGCTCGTGAAACATCGCTCAATATGCAGATATTTGATCTGGAGAGTGAGATTAAGCAGCTACGCCATGAGCTGGAGCGTGTACGCAATGAGAGGGATCGTATGCTGCAGGAGAACTCGGATATTGGACGTGACAAGACCGATAATGAAACTGAAAGATTGCGTCTCAAATCAGAGTTGAAAGATTTGAAATTTCGTGAAACTCGCATGCTTAGCGAATACTCGGAACTGGAGGAGGAGAATATAACGCTGCAGAAGCAAGTGTCCAGCTTGAGAAGCTCGCAGGTAATTTATCTCATTACAGTGAAATTTCCATTCGAATATTCTCTAAAGTATTTCGCACACAGGTGGAATTTGAAGGTGCCAAGCATGAGATTCGTCGACTGACCGAGGAGGTGGAGCTGCTGAATCAACAGGTCGATGAGCTTGCGAATCTCAAGAAGATTGCCGAGAAGCAAATGGAGGAAGCGCTGGAAGCATTGCAGGTATTTAAAAGATTATTATTATGTAAAAGATCAGTATTTCTAATTTATTGTTGTCTCCTTTTCACAGGGTGAGCGTGAGGCGAAATATGCGCTGAAAAAAGAGCTGGATGGTCATCTGAATAGAGAATCCATGTATCACATCAGCAATTTGGCCTACAGCATACGCAGCAACATGGAGGACAATGCCAGCAATAATTCCGACGGAGAGGAGGAGAATTTGGCACTGAAACGTCTGGAGGCTGACTTAAGTACAGAGCTCAAGTCACCCGATGGTACCAAATGCGATTTGTTCTCAGAAATTCATTTGAATGAACTGAAAAAGCTGGAGAAGCAACTAGAGAGCATCGAAAACGAGAAATCCCATTTGACGTCCAATTTGCGTGAGGCCCAAACAAGTCTGGATAAGTCACAAAATGAGCTGCAAAACTTTATGTCACGTCTCGCGCTGCTGGCCGCGCATGTGGATGCCTTGGTGCAACTAAAGAAACAGATTGACGTGAAGGATCCTAAGGCCAACAGCACTGATCAGGAGAAGGATGAACAGTTGCAACAACAGCTTCGTGCAATTATCTCACAATATGCCAATTGGTTTACGCTTTCCGCCAAGGAGATTGATGGCCTCAAGACTGACATTGCCGAGCTGCAGAAGGGTCTCAATTACACAGACGCCACCACCACGTTGCGCAACGAGGTGACCAATCTGAAGAACAAACTGTTATCCACCGAACAAAAGTCCCTCGATCTGCAAAGTGATGTGCAAACACTCACACACATCTCACAAAATGCTGGTCAGAGTTTGGGCTCGGCACGCAGCACTTTGGTGGCACTCAGTGATGATCTGGCACAGCTTTATCATCTGGTCTGCACGGTCAATGGCGAGACGCCAACACGTGTGCTGCTGGATCACAAGAGCGACGATATGAGGTAAAAAATGTGCTTAAATTAATTGACTTTCATTTAATATATTTTGTTCTTTATTTGTAGCTTTGAGAATGATTCTCTGACTGCCATTCAGTCGCAATTCAAGTCGGATGTTTTCATTGCACGCCCGCAAATTGTTGAGGATCTGCAGGGACTGGCCGATTCCGTCGAGATCAAGAAGTATGTGGATACGGTCAGTGATCAGATCAAGCATTTGAAGACTGCCGTGGAACACACCATCGATCTGAACAAGCACAAAGTGCGCGCCGAAGGTGGCGAGAGTAAGTCACAGCAGCAGCAATTTCAAAGAGCACACTTATTCAATGCTCTCTTTTCAGCTGTGGAGAAGGGCAACACCGAGGAGTTGGAGGAGCTGCAAGAGCAAATTGTCAAGCTCAAGAGCTTGCTGTCTGTAAAGCGCGAACAAATTGGCACGCTACGCAATGTGCTCAAGTCGAACAAACAAACCGCCGAGGTGGCACTAACCAATCTCAAGTCCAAGTACGAGAATGAGAAAATCATTGTTAGCGATACCATGTCCAAGCTGCGCAATGAACTCCGGCTGCTCAAGGAGGATGCTGCTACCTTTTCAAGTGAGTGAAGAATATATATCCATATGTTGAATAAATTTAAATGGATTTATTTGTTACAGGTCTGCGTGCCATGTTCGCTGCACGCTGCGAGGAGTATGTGACCCAGGTGGATGATCTGAATCGCCAGCTGGAAGCTGCCGAGGAAGAGAAGAAAACGCTCAATCAGCTCCTGCGTTTGGCCGTACAACAGAAATTGGCGCTCACACAGCGTTTGGAGGAAATGGAAATGGATCGGTGGGTGCATTTGGGTCGCTAAGCAAACAAATCACGATCCACATATCAAAGTCATTTATGTCTCAATATACAATATATACTACCCCTGTATAAAACCCAAACAAAAACCTCGACCACAACCAGCACTTGGTAAGCATTTTGCATGTGGCAAACGTGTTTGCATGTGCGTCTCCCCGCTAACCTGCTGCTGCTGGAATCCGCCTAACACCGATATGGAAATGAGCTTAGATTCAACAATTGAAAATTTTCATTTGTCGTTGTACTTATTTATTTCAATAATAATCATAATCATTATATTATTTAAAGAGCTTTCAATTAACTTGTTAAATTGTATATAAATTGAATATTCTTCAAATTAATTGTGATATTTATTTTTCTAATTAACACAGCGAGATGCGTCATGTACGTCGTCCGATGCCACCGCAGCGCGGCACCAGCGGCAAATCCTCGTTCAGCACACGTCCATCGAGCAGAAATCCAGCGAGCAGCAATGCGAATCCCTTCTAACATAAAATCAGCGTGCAGCGTAAACTTTTGGCTTTAGTTTATACTTTGCTTAAGTTGTAAATTCGTTGGAGCGTTGGACACTTACGGAAAGATCCTCCCTCTCCTCTCCCCGCAATTGAAAAGAAATACTGAAAATGTATTTTGTATTTGTGAACGAAGCTATAGCTATTGTCTATCTATATTTCTGACGATTCAATCCTATATAATGATATCTATTTGTATCTGTTTCTATTTGTATTTATTGAGAGTTTAGTTAGATGAAAAATTTGTGTTAAGCGAGTTACGCAACAAAAGGTTATTAACGGTTAGTTACTTAAACGTCCAATTAATTTAATTAAAATTATACATTTATAACATTTAACAAAAGTGAAAAGTATTTTTCTATACATACACTCAAAAGAAGAACCATAACAAAATATAGATGTATTTAATAACGTTTTAGTTTGATTTGAGTTCAAGTTTTGTTAAACTTTCGCGTTCTGTTATCAACGCTGTGCGCAAGCGAAACTGATGAAACTAAAACGATAAATAAAACGAAATAATGCATTGATATTGATATTGGCAAATGAAAACCATGTATTAATTGGCCTGATAAACTGATAAAACTACTTATATGAGTATTTTTCACAATCTGTGTACGTAAAGAACGAGCCAGAAATCATTGTTAAGGGCAGCCACGATAAACTCCAACAAATGGAGTTTTATTCTGACCCAAAATGTAAATTATACAGAAAAATATTTATTACAAACATATATATATATATATGGAAAGCAACTATTGTATAGCAATGGGCTGCGTCTAAAAGACGGCTCTGGCCGCCTTGAAATTGAAATTATAGTAAATTAATTATTGTTTGCAATTGAAAAATGAAGGAAAAAACTTAGTTTTTTTTGTTTGTTTTGCTTAAACGGCAGAATTAGTGTTTAATTTGTGCATTATTATTTAATTTAATTAATAAATAAATAAAAACAACTACAACTAAGAGATTATTATTAGCAACAAATGTTTTTAATTTGATTTAGCTCCTGCATAATTTATTATTTATAAAACTTGTTGCTCGGAAAACCTAATCGTTATGGAAAATGGTTGATATTTTAAACAAGTTCTTTTGATTTGCCTAGAAATACAGCCTTACAAATAGAATATTCTATTAAAACTAATCAGCAGCTTAACCAACATAAAATAGCAATAAAAAAAAGCGTTAATGTTTAAACTAATATTATTATTATCATTATTATTATAGTAGCTAATGAAAAACACACAAAAGTAGCGACTTAAAGATGAGCACGATTTAATCCAATGATATTATATGTAGCAGTTTTACACTATCCAACAGATTGTGTTTATTTCGCTTCAGTTTGTGTTTCTTAAAGTTTTGTTTCAATGGGAAAAGATCTACTTGAAAATTGAAATATACAAGTGCGTATATTATGTAAATTTACCGAGCCATTAAATTGAATTTATATTTAAGACACACATATACACATCGTCCACTCACATAAACACAAAATAATCTATATTAATTATTTGTGCGAGTTTGTAAAGATGATAAAAACGGATGCATAAAGACATTACATACTTCACAATGATTTTATTGTAATTTTACCGTCCCTATTTGCAAAACAAATTAAGAACAAACAAAGTCTATTTATGCAATACATTGAAACAATACAACCTTAAGTTTCATATCCAAACATTCTTAAATACATACAAACATAATTATTTACATCCATTCATTCATAACATACCTTAAATATACATAAATGCATCAATCAACCCAACAAGCCAAAATATTGATAGCCAACGAAAGAGCAACATATGAATAAATAACTCAAGAAAATATTTCAATTAACAAATAATAGTTTTCTATTTCACAAGAAACAAGTAACATAAAGTAAAAGCAATTGAATTTAAGATTTGAAAAATATTTAATATAAGTTTTATGATGATAAAGAAAAGGTGTGGCAATGGACAAACATACATATGAGAAATGCAAATGCAAATGCAATTGCAAAACAAAAGTGAAACAAATGAAAATAACATAAATTATACATATGTGAAGAATAAACAAATTAGCAAATAAAATTTACGTTTCTTATGGTTAATTTGGAATTTACAGATCTACCTGATTTCGACACACTCTGTGGAAATTTTATTTTCTACACGGGATCAAAGCCAATTCTTTCACTGCGTTACACTTTTATAATAATTCTGTGCATGGGGAAAATTCAATTATCAAAAGCTTTGTTCTTTTCGTGCGTGCGTCGTGTCACGTCGTGCCACGATAACAAAATCATGGCCACCCTAAACAGCGCGCTCTCAGAGATCGAATCCTGAATTGCCTAAAATTGTGTAATACAATTTACAGATTATTTCGGAGTAAATGGAACGTTATGGAGACAATATCCTTCTATTCTATGACCATTATAATGCCCAGTCTATTATCTTTCCGACGAGCGAATAACGTATATACTTATCAAACCGCTTAACTAGAAATTGAAAAATTAGCCCCAAATAAATCAATCAATGTAATAAGCCAAACGTAAGTAAAAGTCAAAACAAAGGGTGATCTTCAAATAAATCTCACTCGTTAAAATGTATATTGCTTTGTGATCTGGGAATAAAATATATTAATCGCAATCGAATTAAGAATGCCATGTGGAAGTAATCGTAATAATTTGAATTATTTACATGAAATATCCAACTCCAATGGATGACTCGCGTCACGTTATCGATACCGATTCCAATCAATGGCGATGTCAAGTCACGCGCCATCGTCACGCGGCGAGCAAAACTACCGATATTTTAGCCAGGCGAACATAAATGCGCAGATGCACGACGATGCTCTATCGAACAGTCGACAACAGACCGATACACTCGCACTCGCTGGCACTCACGTAAACACACACACACACGCGCAGACCTACTCACACACACACTCTCACACAACGTTCATACACAAGCAAACGCACACACTGCCACATGCAGAAACGAAATTTAATGCTGAGTCAGTGCCTTCCTTTGCCTTCTGCTGCCGCTGCTTTGGTTGGTGGTTGGTTGCAGCATTGTTTCTATACGAAAACCCAGGAGCGTATGTAGAGGGGGTTGCCCTTAAACCCGATTAACCGAATAATTTGATAAGTGCATAAGAAATAAATGATTTGTTTTTAACAGCGGTATTGAACAATCGGTGAACCTGTTTGCAGTACATTACAAAACATTCTACAAATAAAAAGTCTTAAATTTATTTCTGTTAAATAAATATAACTTTAATGTCTAATTTAATTATCAGCTGGATTTAAGTGGCTAGATATTTTTAACTATATTTAACTGAATTAGTAACTTTGTTGGACTCTAGTTTCGCTGCAAATTTTTAACCTATCACAGGCAACTCGAATTGTTAAGCCCCTGTCACAAAAGTGAGGGCTACGTGACTGAGAATATCGCTTTATTGGTTGGTGAGCCGTCGCCCAGTGGAACTTCGAAAATTTTGTGTTGTCGAATTGCACAAACCGAACATTAGGCGCACAGAAATTGAGACTGGTGCTTGCCATGATATAGTTGGATGGCAACTCTTATTGGCTGCCGTCTCAGCTGCTGTCGCTTGGCGCGTTCAATGCTGACGTGCGCACACACAACCACAGCCACAAGCAGTCGTATATGTGTGTCGCTGTATTGTTTTTAAATGATAGCGGCCGGGCAGTCAGCTGTTACTGTTACTGTGACTGGTGCGACAGGCGCAGACCAACCAGAAATGCTTTAAAGAGGGATAAAGACCGGCCCCGGCCCAATGGCCAGTAATCAGTTCAAAACTGGTCCGCATATTTATACTTAAGTGCTGACCGTACCGCAATATCCATTCTAGCAACAGTTCGATTAACTCTAATTCTACGTTACCTAACCTGCAATTTTTAATAAATTGTGGTTTATCAGTGTTTACACATGAAAATTTTCGGTAATTATGTGGGTGGAGTTGAAAGGCATATCGCATTGGACATTGACGTTGTTATTATTATACAAAAATAATTATCATTTCAAGTTCATTTTGATTTAACTAGATTTTTAGTCTAGCAGTGTAATTTAAACCGCATGACTTCAATTAAAATTAAATTACAGCTAAACCAACGTCAACAAAATAATTACACACGTTTGCGGCTTTTTTATCGGGCTTAAATTTAATTGCTATTAATGATAACGATTAAGCATAACGAATAATAAAAATAGCTATTTGTAAGTTTGATTAAAAAGTATGATTTGTAATAAGTTAGTTAAACTGATTAATTAGCTAATTAACATAAATCCGATTATGCTTGTCAATGTGTACACCTGTATGAAAGCACATACACTCATGCAAATTCACATTTCAATTACAGTGTATGCCTATCAGATTTAAAATTCACTTAATAGACCATCTACTGGCCGTTGAGCCTGTTTATAGGCTGGACATTGTCCGAATGCAAGTGCATACAAGCATGAATACTTATACATAAAGTATGCACTTACGTACATACATACATATATGCAGTTGCACAGGATTGCCAATTATGTGGGTGGAGTTGGCAATGTTATCGCATTGGCCATTACTGTTCCTGCTTTACCTGCTGCTGCCGTTGTTTTATTCGATGATAGGGCCGAGGCCTATTGGCGGCAGCTTAAATTGACGCTCGTTATTTGTAATTGGCTTTTTGACTCTTTTCTCTTTTCACCAAACCAAAAGGGCTGGCAAGAAGCAGCACAAGTTCACATCGAATTCAACAAGTGGGCGCCAAGTTTTCTTCACGCTGGGAAAATAGAAACGACTAGCATAATGCAACAGCCCACAAACGCACACTGTCTCATGCGAGAACTTTGAGTGTAGTTTTTTTTTTCATTTTATTTCAAACAATGACGGTAAATTTGTGTAGTGCGATTTGTTGTATCGCGCGTCATTTAACAGGCGCGCAGCATTTTCAGCCAGCTGTTTCTTGAGCAATTTCAACACGTCGAAGAGTGGGATGGCTAGTGTTCACTTTGCAGATACTGCGTGTGACAGAACGAGCTAGCAACTGTCTCGCGCGAGCTTCACATGTGGTTTGTGTCTTGACTATGTACTAAATACCAAACTTCTAAAGCAATCATGGCGCGAAATTTAAATTCATCGTTTCATCAAATTACAATTTATTGAATTTATTATTAACTACAATAATTTAATTAAAAATTTGATTAGACAAAGTTTATTAATTTTAAATGGCATCTGTGACAATTAAGAAAATAGAATAATTATTCGATAACATTTTATTGATAACTTAGCAGTAAAACTGCAGACAGTCCCTTAAAATGTCTTAACTTAATATTTGTTAACCAATGTTGGTGTTTGTGTTTGTATTTCAACTGGCCACAAAAGAGAGGTCACACAAATTGACAGCTGCAAATATTTAACACATTTCCAAATGACATTAAACAAAATTAAATACTTTAGCAGATGTTCGACCTCCATTTTAACGGAATGCGTCAATTTCTTGCCACTGATTTCGTCAAATTATTTAAAATTAAATACACTAATTCACAATCCAAATTTGAATTTAAAAAAAAAAATTAAATTATATAAACGTATACGTTGCTTGACTTTTTGTCATTATAATCAATTTGATATTCAATAAGGAATTCATTTAACCCGTGTAAAAGTGGCAAGAAACCCAACAGTTTAGTGTTTAATTGATCGACAATTTATGTCAATTTATTGTGATCGTTTGCTGTTTGTTATCTCCTAAACTGGTTGAAGGGATATTAAATTACTTGTGATAATCTTAACAGTACACGTACATTAAGATTGTTTGAATTCTTTGCTGATTTTATTTTTCAACAGCTCATCTTAGTTGGACTACTTAGCATTTAAGCTACGTTTTTCTGTGTAAAGTTCCCAATTCACATTTCGATAGGTATCTTAAAGTGATATCAAGTGATTTTTATTTGAATGAACCGATTCACTGAATGAACTTTGAAGCAGTTCTTACAAATCTATATCTAATCTTTGCAGCTCATTACATTTATTTAATTTTTTGTAAATCATATATATTTATTCAATGGCAAGATTCATTGATTCGGTGATAAGCATATGAATAGCACAAAGTCTATCAAAGTCATGGCCAGTTGCAAAATGATGGGCACAGCAATCTCCCCCGAAGAGAAAACATGAAACCGATCCAAATATCAGTTTAGTTCAGAGCGGAACCAGTCACATGCTGACTTCCCCCCAAAAAGCTAGTTTATTGTTCTGTCACGCGCTCGGACATAACGAACATAACGAACGCACTGCGGACAAACGGACAACGTCATCAAGTGGTTTTAGTTTAACATTCACTTTTTTTTTTATTCGCATCCGCGTATCTTGTGCGTCCACTGCTACTGATCAAGCGGACGGAGACGGACAAATGGATGGCTCAAGAAGTGCTCTTCACGGTGGCGGCATTACTGGTACTGGTACTGGCACTGGTACTGGTACTGGGTACGATAAATGTTGTCGTCGCCGCTCAAGGTTGAGGCAAACTGGTACTGGTATCATCAGCAGTCACAGCAACAACAACAACAACGCAGTAGCATCTGTCTGTGGAGATGCAGAGTGTTAAACGAAATAGTATCAATTTTAGTAGTAGTATCAGTTGTGGAAGAAGTCGTGGTATAAGTATAAGTATTTGTGTTAATTGGTGCTGTAATATTAATTGTATAGGTAAAAAGGTAGGAGTCACAGGAATAAATTAAAGCAATAGTAGTTGCAGTAGTAATAGTACCCTACAGTTTGAAAAATAGCTAAGTTCGAGTCCTGTTATGTTTAAAATCTGTAACTTACGTGTTCTGTTGATTCTTGAAACTAATCAAACGTATCAAATGGAAATTTGACAAAGCTATGATATTTCGAAGTTTTTGGAAATGTGTCAAGGAAAGAGTATGGAAAAAATGGACAGTAAAGGAAGAAAAATTTAGTTTTCCAATTTTAATGCAGAATGAAAATAGAGGCTAAATAATGATAAAATTGACAATCCGGAAGAAAATCGGCTAAAATTTGACAAAGTTATGACATTTCGAAGTTTTTGGAAATGTGTCAAGGGACGAGTTAAAATGGACAGTAAAGGAAGAAAAATTTAGTGCTGCTGGAATCAAGTATTTTCTACTTGGAACCGGTACCGGAACCCTTAACCGAAACTAAACGTTTCACATTTAGTATAGAAACTAAAACCGTAACCGATTAAAAATTCTCTGTCAAGAACCGAATACCGAAACGTTTGTCAAAGAGTTGTCCAACTGCAAATTGTCATAACTGGCTAAAAACTGAACCGATTTTCAAGCGAAAAGTCATTTTGATCATGAATTGGCTTTTAAATTATTTCTGCATTCAAATTTTGTTTATTAATTTATTATTTTCGACCAAGATTCGGTTTGAAATTTCGAAAACTCAAAATTTTAAATCTCAAGTTTTCACTCTTAATAAACTCGAAAAAAAAAAACATTTGTAGTAGTAGTAGTAGCATTAGTAGACGTCGTCTCAAATCTGATAGTAGTTTCTATTTTGGTTGTTATTTCTAGATATCGCAGCTTGGCACGAGTCTCTATGCATTAATTAATAACCATATCAATATTCATTAACTTAAGCATTTTTAATGAACTCAACGCTTTGTTCTTCTGCTTGAATTAACTAAAATATTTAAAAAAAATAAATAAATAAAAATTAGCAGCCTTTCGCTATCATCACAAATAATTGTAAATTGACCTTGAACTGATGCCAACAAATCGGGCAGATCAAAAGCTACCAGTATGTACAAAACGAGACGAGTGCTTGTACTGTAAGCTATAAAAATTATAATATAATAAAAATAATATTTATGTTTATGATAATGACAATAAGTACGAGTGTGTGTTTATTTGACAACGTATTCGTACAATGTCTGCACTTAGCACTTCTTCAGCTTCAACAGCAGCTTTTAGATACATTTTTCAAACTTGGATCGTTTCAGTTTCAGCTCAGGCTCTTCTTCTTCTTCTTTTTCCTCGTGTTATTATTGTTGTTGTTGTTGTTTATGATTTATGAGCAATTTCTAAAGTGCACTTGTTTGACCGCGTACTACAACAAGTCGGACAGGTCGTTGTTGTTGTTGTTTGTTGATGTTGCAGTCACTTGGGCCGATGTGTGTGTGCTTTAAAAATGTAATAACAATAATAATTTGAGTTTTACTTGGCCGACGTCTCATCTCGATGCTTCAACTCAAATCCCGGTGCGGCCAACTGGCAACAACAACAACAACAACAACTGACTTATCTGTGGTTTGTCGTTGTTGTTGTTATTGTTGTTGCTGTTGCCGCTTCTAATTCTGATGACAGATGAGGTCGCCAAAACGCCAACATGTGACGCAGTCAAACAAAAAAAAAAAACAAAATAAATAATTAAATAAAAATAACGAAACCTGGCAACCCTGAAACTGTTAAGCTTAAGCGAACTGCAGCAACAACAACAACAACAACAAAACTTACACAACGGCCAGCAACGACCCATGAACTTTACAGAACGCAACCAATAGACTGAGCTGAGGGGTGGGGTGAAGTGCGTTGCAACTTCAACTTGTTGCTGCCACTGCTGCTGTTGCACATGCAACGCCTGCAGTTTGCTTAATTTGCTAAGCATTTTTTGGCGTTTTTTATTTATTTTTTATTTTTATTTTTTTTATGTTTAAGCAGGCAACCAAGGCTGCTGGGTCAAACGATGGGTCATTGGTCTCCATCTTCATAAACGCGTCTCAAGTGTGGGAAGCCAATTTGTCAGTATGCGTGTGTGTGTGTGTGTGTGTGTGTGTGTGTGTGTGTGTGTGTGTGTGTGGGGTGTTCAGGAATTTGCTTAATCATATGTGTATGCGTTAAATCGGTTCATTGGCTATTTCTTAAACCACAAAAAAAACTCACATGAATAATATACTTTTTAAAATCGTTGCTCTTTGGTTTAATAGCAAACATTAAAAAGTTGATCTGAAAGTAGAATCCTAAAGCTCTGGGAAAAACTAGTTTTAAATTGTGCATAAATTTGTTTTACATTAACTTAAGTGGAACATCAATAAACAAAAATCTCAGACAAATATATATATTTTATGCTTACCAGAGAACAAAACCGATTAAGAATAAAACATATAATTTTGTGAGCTAAAGAACTTAGTTAAAAAAAGGAATTTGTGATTGCTACAAAATGACTGCAAACCTTTAAAATGTTGTTAGAAACTTCTCAATCACTTTCATAATAAAAATTATAATAATTTTAAATTTTATTACAACATTTGCATTCCCTTTACTAGGTTATTTAATCTACCTTTTATAGTATACAAAATAAGTTATAAAATATCTCATTAATCGTTGATCATCTACAGTCTAGTCAAGTTTATCAGTTTTGTTATTTTTTTAAATATATCATTGTACCAAGAACCTCAACTTAGGGAATAACCAAAAAACCTGTTAGTTGCTTTGTGAATTTATTCCAGAAAGGATAAAACTATCTGACAGTTATTGCAACGCTATTTTCTAAAAATATATATACGATAGATGTAAAATCGCAAAAAATAGCTTTGTGTATTCTATTCTATTCTGGTTCCTCTCACAGAATCATGTACTAATACTGATTTGCTTTGCGGAATGAGTCTAAAATATATATTTAAATAAATAATTAACTAGTTCTTTTTAAGCAATTCGTTGAAAATAATAATTGCAGTAGTTCAAAAGGCAGATCAACAAATTACGCCTTTTCGCCTGAAGCTACAAAAAGCAATTAGCACAAAACAACTGAAAAATATGATTGAAAGCTATTGAAATTACAAAGATCGAGTTCGTTGCCTAAGTCTTTTGTTTTGTTCTCATCAAAATGAACAAATCAAAAAATGTATCTGAATGTGTGTGTGTGTGTGTGGATGTGTGTAAGTACAATTTGTCTGACTAAGCATTTGTGATTTATCGGCATAGCATGGAGCCAAACATATGTTCAATAGATTTCATAAGCATGACATCGCACACGTCCCGACCTAAGGAAAATGAGAAGAAAAAGAAGAAGCAAAAGCAAAATCATATAAAATAAAATCAAAATAAAAAAGCTTATATATATATATGGATATATATGCAACTTCCTGCACGACAATGTCTGGCCGACTGACGCTGCTGATGATGATGTAAAAAGTTGAATGTAAAACACACAAATTATGCAAAGTGAAGTCTATTGCATATTCATCTACAACACACACACACTCACACAGTACTCACTGGCATTCTATATATATATATATAATATATAGTTATTTCTATGAATATGTTTATATTTATGGATTGTCGATTGGTTGCCACATCCGCATCTGCCCCCTGGTGCATCATCTTAAATATAGCCGCACAATTCCGCACACACCTACTTTTTAATGTGAATACACTCAGAAAAAACTGAGTTGGGTTTGTTTTAAGAATGTTTTCGTACTTAACATTTTAAGTCCGTTTCGTACTAATAACACTTAAATTAAATACAAATTGTACTTGATTTTAAAAATAAGGTTGTTTTTTCTTGAATCAAGAACATAATACTGAGTACAAGACCGCTTCGTACTTAAAATAAATATGCATGTTCCGTATGCATGTATTGAAATAGATATATTGAAATTTTAAGTTTTTTAAAGATCAATAAAAAAATAAAACAATAAATAAATAAAAAGAATTGTTTCTGTTTTTACTATATATATTAAATTCTATAAAATATATTCTGAAACGTGCTTGGAATAAGTACAAAAGGTTCTTGACCTTATCCCACAAGTACTTAAAAAAGTCTAGAATCAAGTATTTTGGGATTAAATAAAAAATACTTGATATGAGAACTTTTTACTTGAATTAATTTTTGGGATAGGCGCAATTCTGACATCGAACCTACTTGATTTGAGTACGGAATACTTAATTTTTTTTGAGTGTATACACTCGTGCGTTATTCATAACTATTCATTCTTATATAATTTGTCAGATTTATGGACGCTGATTAGACAACTGGCGATTCTAAATGATGCAGTTCGCAGTTTGCAGATCTCTTATGCAATTAGCCTGCGGCTTGTTTATGTTGCATTGTTCAGTCAGATATCCAGCGAGACAGAGAGGGAAGATGCGATAGACAGACAAAGACTGAGATTGACACTCTTATAAAGTCTTATAAAGCGATCCAACTGCCAGCTCATTCATAAAACAACTTAAAGATACTTTTGCAGCGAAAAGATTCTAGTTGTCTGTATGTGAATTTGTACATACATATGTGTGAAATGTGTGTCAAATTTTGCAACCATCTCAATCTGAAAAGTCTTGTGCTGTATTTCTATTTGCTGTTGTGTGTGTGTTTGTTTATATTTTTTTTCTTTTGCATATGAAAATTTTTGTCACGTTTTCCGTGACGAATTTAAAATGTGCCTGGGCACTTAATTCTTTTGTGTCACACCAACAACAATAACAACAACAACATCAACGGCAACAATAACAATAATGATAACTGCAACAAATGGCTTGCTGATGTTGTTATTGTTCTTGTCGTTTTACACAGATGCGCTAAATTGCAGACATCAATCATTTTTCCATTGCGTAATCATTCAGATGCTGCAGCTTTACAGATAGATAGATAGATTCGTCTGCTTCTTTCAGCTTGGCTCAGTTATAGCGCCAAACCAAGTCAATATATACATATATATATATATATATATATATATACACATCTTTATATAGATAATTTAGTGTGTTGGTGTTTTGACTGAATTTTTGGTATTGCTGCTTGTCTTGGCAAGGTCTTGATTAATTTGTTGCCAATCACTTTTTGTTGTCGCTTGACAAAAGCCGATGCCAAACTCAAAACAAATAAACGAGACAACGAAACTAAATGTACATAATTACAAACATACATACATATGTATGTTATGTATTTACGAACAAAATACAATTTAAATTTAAATTTCAACTAATGTGTAAATGAACATGCGTCGGCCTCTTGGGGTCACATTTGGCAACATTTCATATCATCATCAGCAACGCAACGCATTTAAAAGGCATTTAAAACATGACAGAGCTTCTTAAATACTAATTGCAATTATGAGTACTCACAGTCGTACTCACAATTGTACTCGAATTCATACGCGTCGTCCTTCACGCATTCCCAGATGAGTCTACAACTTCACCTCTGAGTCCGTCTTCAAGTCCAAACCCGCAACTAAACTCGACTCATCGCCAGCATCTCAATGTTAATGCTCGAAAATTCTACACTGTAAAAAAGAAAACTTCTAAAATCAAGAACATTCATCTTAAATATTTTGTTCTTAAAATAAAATTATTTCAAGACCAAATTACTACAACTAAGATTATGAATCTAACAAATCTTATACTCTTAATATAAGAATAAAAATTTTAAATTGTTAGAAACATATATAAACATAAAAATATAAAAATTAGATATATAAAAAAATAATCTTTATCTTTATCTTTTTTTTTTTTTTATTAATTTTATTTTTAATTTTAAGAACATTTATTCTTAAGATAAGAACTTCACCTTATTTAAAATTCTCTTAAAATAAAGATGTATTCTCGACCCATTTTTAAACCAAAAATCTAAGTTCTGAGACCAAAATCTTGATTTTAGAACATTTTTTTTATCAGTGTATGTTATGCGCCTTAACAAATTTCAGTTTGACGAGGGTCACTCACAATCTATTGAACAGTTTTATGGCTTTCAAATCGCATACTTTACGAAAATCGGATTAATGCTAATTGACATTTTGTGTCTGTCCGACAGTTTTCAGAGTATCCTTTCAAAATAATTTATAACTAGAATTAATTTTTTGCGTAGTTTAAAGAAAATTTGAAGCAACCCAATCTAATCAAATTATGCTGCGGATGAAACCGCAGGTGTGAACTGATCCATTCAATCAAAGTAATTCAATTCAATTCAATTTAATTCCATTCATTCCGATTCCATTCCATTCCAATTCCAATTCAATTCCCATTCAATGCAATAGATACCATAATTCAATCTAAGGTCAATCGCTGCATGGATGCCTCTCTCAGGTTTGTTTATTTATAGCTTAAAATTTTGTGTTGTCTAAGCAGATTGATTATATTTGTTACTCTTTATTTTTTCTTAGTTTAGTTTCTTGGCAATTAGCATCTTCATTGTTGATTGGAGTCTTTAATTTTGCGCTTCTTTTTTTCTTTTGTTGATTATTATTATTATTATTTTTTTGTCTTTTTCGGACAGCGCATTCACGGAAGCTTCAGTTTCAGCTTGAGTTTATTTGGATTTTGTTATTTTGCTCTTGTTGTTGTCTTTATTTCAGGGGGCTTCCGGCGGTTGAAACTCGTGATCTTGTTTAAATTTTTGTAGATTTGATTTTGAATTTGATATGAATCGATTTATTTAAAGATCAACGCCTATTGTAGATGATGGAATGGTCACTAACTATTCGATTGGCTTAGTCACCTGAAGGTCGGGGGCTCACATAAGACTGTCAATCAATAAAAAATCATAAGAAGCCCATGAGGCGTATGAGTAATTTGCATACAACAAACACAAGTTAACAAGATTCTCAGCGAGCTACTCGTCTTATCGGTTTTTAAATGCCATGATTAGCAACGCCCGATGACTGTTATTGAGAGCTGGATGACTGACTAACCAGGCGATCAGTTCGTGGAATCATTACTGAACTGCCCAAGGTCAAAATGGTGCGACGACTATCGCAGGAAATGCATGTAAGAAAAAACCCGCTACTGGGGCAAAAATGATTAAAAGGTCGCAAAAAATACAAAAAACAAAATACAAAAAAAAAACAAAACAAGAAAACAAAAATAAGAATATGCACAATAACAACAGCAGCAGCGGATGTTGATTTATGCAGCAGTTGCAATGAACGAAGTGCGAAAAAAAGCAACAAAAGCAACAGTGTTACTAACAACAAGTTACAAGTAACACCAACTGCGGATGTATTCAAGCTGCGAAACAAGCCAAGATCACCAAAAGGGCCATTAAAATTATTCAAGAAACGCTGAAGAAGAGGAAGAGGCAAAAACAAATTGCATAATGTTAACAAGATTACGAGTATGTATTCTATTGATTGCGTCAATTGTTATTGTGTTTGTTGTTCGACTAACCCAATCTCAGTCTAACAAACAAAACAAACAAACAAACAACCAATGTCTAAAATAAGGCTACAAACTGGTCGTTGGCAATTCTAACAATTGGAATCGCCTCGATCTATATGGGATAGCTCTTCTGTCGATTTGGAAAATCACTTGACAAAACTATCTTTACCTTAGAATTAACTGTTCATAATATTACAAAATAATTTTAATTATTTTAAAAATGATACTATTTTGAAAGATATTTTCACCTAAAATTCTACTCATTTATCTAAATTTTTTAAATACCTTTTTAATTAAAATCACCCATTTTTTTATTTTAAAGTCCTATAAACGAAAGCCTTAATTTAATTACACATAAAATAAATATCTACCCAAAAATAATAAAACATTTGCTCTTTTTAACTCATTAAAAAATAGGTTTTCTGATTTGTCGACTCAAAGATTCAAATATGTGTTGCTTTTTCATATCTTTATCCAAAATTAAATACACTGTGTTTATTTAAATGAGCTTTCAATGTATTACTGAGCAGATAATTTAATTAGTTATGAACGGTTCTAATATTTGGAATTCTTTTGAAATCAAAAGTGATTTCCGTGATTGCAAGCGTTGATCAAAAAACTCGCACAACATTATGCAATACACTAACTAAAATTCACACAAATTTCAACACAAATTAGCTAAATATAATTAATTCGAATTTGGTGTTAATTTTGTTGGCCTATATAAAAAAAAAATTAAGTAAAAGAAATAATAAAGCGTATAAAAAATAACTTTTGCACATATCTGCAATCCGAATGTGAATTTCAAAAAGATTAATTAGAATATACAAACAAAATACACAGCTGTGATTTTCAATAAGATTAATTAAAATATACAAACAAAGTACTCAGCTGGAGCTGGGATTCAGTTGAGCTATGATCTGTGATCTAAGGCTCTTGGGGGTCTCGTTTTTTTCTTTTTCTTTTTTTTTTGGGTCTTGAGGCGGCGGCCTGCAAAACGGCTAAATAAATTAGTTTTCTATTAAATGCTACTAAATGGCAAACAAAGGCGCCACCCAAACAAAAACCACAAATACACACACATTAGTTGTATATGTGTATTTTCATGGCCAATTAGCAGACAAAACAGAAATCAAGTCAGCAGTCGCTGGCCATAAGGTCAACATGAAGATCGAGCGAGTGTCACAAGTTCAGTTGGCCAAAATGTCAAGTTTGTGTGTGAGCCATTAAAAAGGATCTATTTGCTTTTATATTTAGATTTTATTGAAACTTGAACCCAAATGGCAAGTTCCAGTTTTATTTATTTATTTAGATATTATTATTTTTTATTTTGGGGCCAGAGCAGAATTCACACAATGCCGGCAAAATAAATTACATAATCAAGCAAATAAATATTCATTTGCATATTTATGAGCGAAAATAAAATGCAAACACAAATGTCAATTTTAAGAACCAAACCAAAAACTCAAAGCTCAACTCTAAGCTCCAAACTCGACTCCATTCTCAGATCCGGCTGGCACCACCAAGCACCAGCTGTTTGAAGAGGGGCAAAGATGCGGATTGCGTGTTAAAAGATATTTATGAGAGCAAATGCCCAATACGCAGCTTATCCTTTACCAGTTCATTCACATGGCAATTAATTATAAAACTCTTAAAATATATAAATCGACAAACAAATTGGAAAACGACAAATAAAAAAAAAATGGCAAAAAATAAATACTAAATAAATGAATAATCAAATATTTGACTTCTACTTTGTGCGCGTGCGATGAGCCGTGCGGAAGCCAAATCGTAGAGCCCACGGCGACATTTCGAAAGGCTTTTCAAGATCAAGGTCCAACTAACAACAACACCAACAACAGCAGCAGCAACACTTGACAAATTGATATATGAAGCAAGCCCCAAAGACATCAGAGCCGTCATCGAAATGATGCGTAAAAGGTGCGCCAAGTGTTTGCATAAATTTTGAAATACGCGGTATTTGCTTTTGAGTGCCAGGCACTCAACAATCACATCAACAACAACAACATTAACAACAACAATAACTAATGCTAGAGATAGAGCTATTAAAATTATTATGATCGTAGTACAGTTTTAGCTAAACAACAATAACAATGACTAAAAGCAGAACAGTGCAAACAAAAATATTGCTTTAAATTCAAAGTAAATAAATAAAATCGTCTGGCCATAATAAATATTTATAGACAAAAGTTGCCATTGTCTAAAGATGCTCTGAGTTGAGTTGTTCTTGTTATTGCTATAACTTTGCACAGTGACTCAATTTTGCATAATATCCTTTGTATATGTGGAATTATTATTAAAGGTTTTTTCTTTGTAAAATTTTAGTTAAGTTGTATTCGCCATTTTGAGCAGTGTATTTTTAGATTTGGCCACAATGTTGCACGTCGTTTCTACTACTAACTGAGTTATGATTTGAGATGTGTATCAGTGTGCAAGAAAGAAAGAGAGAGAGCGGGAAAGAAAGAGAGAGAGAGAGAGATAGAGAGTCTGAGATCAAGTCGAGCTTAACGAACAGCTGAGAGCGCGAGAGCTTAAGCTTTGACCCAAGTTTCGATGCTCTCCAATTGTAAGCTTGCTCTCTAGCTGACCCTCTCTCTCTCTCTCTCTCTCGTTCTCTCGCTCTTTTAGGGTCGTGAGTGTATTGAATGGGGAGTGGCAGCCGCCCATTTTGCGGATCGGAACGTATAAAAGGCGGCACAACAGCTGCCCAAGCATTAGTTGCTATTCACACTTACGTCTGGTCTCGTCTCGTCTAGTTTTGTCTCCGAAGCAACATCGGAGTCTGAGTTGGACCACAGGGGAACGAAATAGTTTGTCAGCACCGTGGTGTGAAGTTTTTAAAAAATATAGCAAAGGTAAGACGCGTTCAAGGATATTCAGTGTTATTTCTGTGTGGACTATCGAAGGACTTAAAGTCCAAGTGACATTCAGTGTGATTTAAGCTTGACAATAATATCAATATCATATCAAAAGTGATCTGTGCTGCTCCTTTCTTCAAGGATGTGACAATAATTTTGGATCTTATATGGATTTTTAAATAGAAACAAAAGCAATGAATCTAAAACGTGATATAAATTCATTAAAGTGTGCTCTTGCAAGTTCGTTGCCTCAGTCTTTTGTTCACTATTCCAATATTCCCATAAAATTCCAGACTCGATTCGTGAATCAAGTTCGTAGTTCAATTTTTTTGTGACCAAACAATAAAATCAAAACCAAGACCAGTTCATTGCCCCAACTAAAGTTCTTTTAGGAATGTTGGCTTTACAGTTAAAGTTCGTTGACTTAACCTATTGTTTTCTCATAAATCAAAAATTTTCTTTATCTTTAAATCTTCCTCTTCTGTTTTTTTAAACCCTCTACAAACAGCTATAAATGTACAACCAAAAGTAAGCTATTTAACTTTGCGCAACTTGCAACATAAAAATTCCAACACACTTAAAATTTCATCCATAAATTATTTAAAAAAAAAAAAAAAAGAAATAAACAAAATATAGTCAAATGCACGACTAGGTGATACTCAGCATCCAATTTTGCACATACACTATGAAATATAGTTTCTTAATAAAAATTTCTATTTATTTTTCGATTGTCATGAAACTTTCAGTCTAGATGAAGAGTATTTTTAAAAATAAAGCACAGTAAATATCAAGGTTACATCCACACTACGTATTATCATGATAAATTTAATTCAAAATTAACTATTTACATATCAAGTTTGACATTTCTAAATTTATCAATGACTCGACTCTTTAATGGGTAATAATTTCGAATAGATACACTTTATAGGCTTTCAATATGTTACTTACAACTACACAAAACTATTATACTCTTGGTTATAAAAACCCATGAAAACAAAAGAAATAAAATGTATGTCGACCTGGTATGTATAAATATGACACAAAAGGGCGCATACAATTATGTATTCACAGCTAAATTTGTATAGATAAATATGTTGATATAATGGCTAGTTATATTGAAATGCATCATCAGCATGTCGACTGATTGATATTGATTAACATTCATGAGCCGACGAAACAACAAATAACAATAAACGGCAAACAAAAAGCGCCGATGGACAAATTACAAAACGCAAGTTTAAATAACAAATAATAACATTTACACATACGTATACATATGCCAATATATATGGTATACATATATGCATGCAAGTTTCCCAACTGCAAACAGGCGTGAGCTTATTTGAACTTTTCACTTTAAAGCTCAAAGCGTCGAGTTTGGACTTTGTCGAAAATCGAATTAATAATCGATAGCGCAACTTTGAAATCAAATCAAATTTTCATTATGCATGAAACTCTTTTCAATTTCCAAATGCTGATAAGCTTTGGACAGCTTTGGGCAACGTTTGAACCATTAACCGATCCATTAATGATTTATGTTGCCAAATCCAATTTAATAGCTGAAGCCACAATGTCTGTCTCAGTCTCTGTCTGTCTGTCTCTGTCTTTGTGTCTGTGTGGGCAACTCATGAATACGTTGGCGATAAAGATCGCCACACCAATGAAATCAAATTAACATGCGAAATTTCAAATTTATTTTCCCCTTTTTTTTTTTGGTTTTTTGTTTGTTGAACTGAACCAACCAGACATTGAGCTTTGATTGATGGCATTGCATTAGCATTGCGATTCGATACTTGTATTCATAAGGAAGAAGCGGCGGTTGCTTTAATCGATATGCTAAAGACGTGGAAGGTTCTAGCCAGCCAATGCGAAAAAGTCAATAAAACCAGTTAAGGTCAGCTTGGCCAGCTCGGATTCGCTTGGCTTGGCCAAGTCTGCTATGGTGTGGTGTAATCAACATGTTTGCAGCAGATGCTAAATGAATTTTTATTTATGAATAATGTGACGATGCCCGATTCCGTTGATGCTGATGCTGATGCTGATCACGTTGCCGATGCTAAGCTACAATAAATATAAAGTTTCAAGTGTCGTCGTTGTTGTTGTTGTCGATATTGTTGTTGCTGTCGTCACTGAGGCAGTGTGTCAGTGGCCGCTGCTGCGACTTGAAACGCCTCGGGCAACCGGTTGCTTGACAGCAAAGCATCCTTGACATAAAAACCACGCGCACCAAGTTACATCTTCGATAAATACACACGCACGCACACACACACATGCACGCACATATATAACCAATTTTACGCACTGTGCACGAATTACTTAACAAGAATGAGCAATTTATATTCCATTTTTTTTATTTATCAAAAAAGAGGTTCATGCTAAATGTTGATTTTGAACCGTTTGCTTCTACACGTATGCCAGCTATATAATTTGATAGTCCAATTAAAACCAAATTTAGTTAGAATTTATATGAAAATAATAGATATACAATTTGGGAATTTGATTGTAATATTTTTAAAAACAAAAAGTATTTCATAATAAAGATTGATTTTTGATCTGATAATGAAGATAATAATAATAAACAAAATAATTAAAAAATAATAATAATATATTACGGATATAATAACCAAAAATTTTTGGCACAATTTCAATCTAATAATTTCTCTTTTCTTTTTACATTTTTTGTATTACAGATGAAAGTCACTTTGGCATTAGCGACTTTCTGCCTGGTGGCGGCCTGTGCCGATGCACAAAAGGGCAGAACCACAACAACCACAGCGACCAAGCCGGGCCGCTTCCTCTCCCTGCCCGTGCCCGCCAAGTGCGCCAGCCGTAAGTGTTTCTCAGCCCAATTTAACTATTAAAAATAAGTAGATATGTAAATGCTTGAATACCTTAAGCGGATGAGACACAGGGTGTACTCGTAGTTGGCAACCGTGTGACAAAAAGTAAAAGTGAGAGACGCTAGGAGAATATCAAATAGAAATAGTGGTGCGTATTCAACGATTTGCCAAGTTTGCACTTGAAATCATTTGGCAATGCGACGTGTGGGTGTAAAGACAACCACAACACAATACATAAAACAGTGATATATTTAATTGCGATATACTCGTCTTACATTGGCTAAGTGCAGATCAGGCGCGGCTGAAGGTCGCTGACGTGATCGCTGCGTTTGTTGTGTTGTCTCTTTTCTTGCATTTTGTCGCCCACGTACTTTCTTTGCTTTGCATTCATTCTTTAACTGTCGGATCAGGCAACCCTGCTGTGTTGCCACCTAGTTAAGGCTAGGACTGTTGACAGCATTTGACCGTTAAAAATAACTAGTTTAAAAAAAGAGGTAAAAATATAATAAAAATATCAAAGAAGAACTAAATAGTATATTAATGCACTCAAAAAACAACGAAAAACATGTGATCTTAATGCCTTGGTATAATTTAAACAACTTTTTAATCCTCACCGGTAGGATTCAAAGCATTTTTAACCAATTATAAAACACATAGCAACTGCAAGTCATCGTTTGCTACAAAATGCAACAAACGATTGCGAAAATGCAGTATTTAAACAATAGCGTCATCACTGCATATCCGGTATACTAATGAACACATTGCAGCTACTACTAATTAGGCAAACACAAACATACATGCATATACATATATTAGCAGAGTACATCCCGTTTGAATAGAAAATGCAAGTTATTTATACTATTTTTTTTTTGACAACGACTTTAACTTCGCAACGTGACGGCACACAAAGTTGCATAGCCAGTTTCTGTGTCTTAGATCTTTCATCTTTTAGAAATTTCCAGTTATACAAGCACAACTTTTAGTTAAATAAACTAATTATCTATTCAAACTTAATTACCCGCTATTGACGCGACTCGTTGTTTAATAACAACTTTAAGTCATGCAAACTGAGTTTGCTTGCTTATTAATTTCCATTTAAAAAAATACTGATTTTCTAATGCTAAGATTAAGATTCTGCTTAAGCAGCTTATTAAGATATTTATCTGCAGTTATTTTTGTTTTTTGTATGTATGTATGTAGCTAGTTTGGGAAGTTGTTAGCAAATGATGCAATTGCTTGGGTTTATTTTGATTTCATTTTGCAGTCAGGAAAATTTAACGAAAGAAAGTGAGGTTAATGCGCGTTAATGTGACGCCCAGTTTTATTGCCTTGACCCGCAAAGTGAGGAAATTGCAGCAGACAAGAGACGACAGACGTCGCGACGTCGGCGGATGGCAAAAAAGACAACAGGCAGCATCGGCAAAAATAATAATAATGTGCAAACAATGGCAAATAAGGTCATTATGTTAGACTTAAGCTGATTTGACATGCTGTGCGACGGTGGGATGGTGGAATGGTGGGAAGGGGAGCAGGAACGAATGAACAGGCAAAAGCAATTGCAAAAGTGACTGAGAAACTGACATGGCAGCTTTAAAGCCGCTTTAAGCGCGCCTAATGACGCGTGCCGCTCGCCGCTCGCAGTGGCAACAATAGGCGTGGCACAGGCGGGCGTGTTAAGAAAAAATCAAAAAACCAAAACAAAAATGAATGCACATAACACTCGACGACGGTCCCAAGTAGCTAATCAAATGGACGTTGTTGCACTGCAGTAGCCGTAACGGTGGCAAGCAGCAGCAGTGTTGCCAATTTAGCTATTAAGTAGCTAGACTTAGCAATTGCAAGAGCTACAAAATTTTAGTATTTTAAATTCGAACTAAAAAAAAAAAAAAACTTCACCCAAAAAAATTTTTTTTTTTTTTTTAATTAAAATTCAAAAATTAAAATTTACAAACACCCAAATTTTAACTTTTACAACTTTGGCAACATTAATCGTTTTCTTTGCGGAAACTTAAGTCACTTAATTATTTTCAAAACTCATAGCTTTTTAAGTGCAATATTTTAATGAAATAAAAACTGAATAGATTGAATAGTTAAATTCTATTCCAAATGCTAATCGTAATTTTTGGCAAAAGATACAAAAATAGAATTGTTTATCTTAAAATTCTGGCAGCACTAAGCGGTCGACAGCAACTCGAAGATTCAACGATGTGAAACAAGTTTCGTTTGTTTGCTGAGGAGTAGGAGTGGGTGTGGGGGGACACATAAGTATCTTGGGGCCGGGGAATTCCATTGTTGGCTTTACAAATTTTTTTGTTTGGCAAATGGAAAACCTTTTGACACACAGACAAAGGAAAGCAGCAGACGATACGGCATCGGCAGTCAGCATGGAGAGGAGCCAAACAGCAGCAAGCTGCATAAATTGCTGCAAAGATTGCGCAACAAATAGTGGGGGAAGTTGTGTAAGCATCCGTGTCATGTTTTGCCAATCATGAGGCACACAAACACACATACACACACACACACACACAAGTCACTCAAGCATCCATCGCATTGAACTCAAGAGTTGGCACACCTACTACTACTAAATATACCTATGTACCTATCCAATTCACTAACTGAACTTTTGCATCTTTGGTCATTTTGCAGGCCCAAAGGAGTTCTCCTATCGCGGCAAAAACATGTTCCTAAGCACCCACGTGCCGGCTCTTGCCAACAGGAAGGTCGACTGGTTGGACGGTCGTAATCTGTGCCGCGAATACTGCATGGATCTGGTCGCCTTGGAGACCCAAGAGAAGAACAATCTGATCTTCCGTGTGATCCAACAGAATGATGTGCCCTACATCTGGACCGCTGGTCGCATTTGCGATTTCGCTGGCTGTGAGAACCGTCCCGATCTGGAGCCCAAGCATGTTTATGGTTGGTTCTGGTCCGCAACCCGCGAGAAGATCCAGGCCACCAACCGCATTCCACAGGGCTGGGGCTACAATCCCTGGTCGCAGACCGGTCACAAGAAGCGCCCACAGCCCGACAACGCCGAATACGACATTAACCAGACCAAGGAACAGTGTCTGTCGGTACTGAACAATGTCTACAACGATGGCATCGCATGGCACGATGTTGCCTGCTATCACGAGAAGCCCGTCATCTGTGAGGATAATGAGGAGCTGCTCCGCTATGTGGCGGCCACAAATCCCGGCATTCGTCTATAAGTTTCAGAAGATGTAATGCTTCGTATTGTTTGTGTAATTTTAAAACTACTTTATTATAATACTCCCTAAATGAGTTTTTGTATAATTTTGTTTAATGTGTACGACGAATGCAAGACAAATAGACTTTAGAATTTATATAATTCCCCCCGATCTTACCACCTATACACCACCACCACTAGGCATACTCCAGTAAATGCCGAATTCCAAATTTACAAAAAAAAATTCTATTCTTTCAAAACTGCCACGAAACTTTACACGTTGTAAACTTTTCGACTATAAAACATACACAAATCGTATTTATATAAACAAATCTAAAATTGTTAAGTACTAGTATTCACTGGAATTTCGCTCTGCTCTTGAAATCTCTTCAGCACCATTCTATTGCCGCCCAAAACAAAGAGATTGAATAAAAAGTTGTAAAAATCCATTAAAAAAATTCATTTCATATTTAATATTTATTTAAAGTTTAAGTTTGAAACAATACTTTATTTTATTTTATGATGATAACGATCACGCGAGCGACTTTTATCGCTCTTATAACTACGTTCATGGCTTGATCTGGAACTACTACGAGTGTGATTTGATCTGGAGTCCCGACTAGAATGGGATCTGTGTTCCTTATCTTGCTTAGATCTAGATTGGGAGTCTCTGCTGCAATGTGAGCTTATTTTAGAACTGTTCACCTCTGGCTCGGGACTCTCTGACCAACGCCAGTTTCGTGATTCTTTTCCAATGTCGTTCCAGCTGCAGGCGAGGATATAGATCATGTATTTTAAACCAAAAGTTTGGAAAGATTCTTTGCACTTACCTAGGCGTCGGAGATCTAGGCGTATTACTGTGTAATCGGGCAGTACTTGGCGTGGAGTAGGTCTCCAGGTTGCCATTAAACAGATTATTTGGATTGCGAAACAAGTGGAGGTAGCCACAGCTGTAACCCTTAGGACATTTGCGTGTTAAGGACAAACCTTGAAAAAGCAACAAGTTTTGGTAATAGATACAAATGCTTAAAAATTAGATGTATGCTTGAAATAAATTGATATAAGTTTTTGTAAATTTTTGTTGTTTTGCAAAGGATACAGCTTCCGATTTGCGGTTCACGTACCGCAAATAGCACCGCGCCATCCGTTTAAGTTGGAGAACTCCACGTTCAGTCGCTTAGAGGCATAATATCGACCCTGCAGATTAATAAAGGCTTTCAGGGCAAAGCTAAAATTGATCACAAGATTAGATTAGTTGATAAGTATCTGCGAGATTTATCCACACACACCGTTCCTGCGCGTACTCCACAAAAACATGACCACGGAGATGGGGCAACGTATTGCGTACCGCACGAAAATTAATGATTTTGCCAAATTTCTCGAGTTCGCCAACAACGTCCTTAAAGAACTCATCATAGTCGGCCCGCAAATCTCGATCAGTCAGCTGCAAGTGCTCGTCGCCATTGGCATACTCTGTGCTCGTATCTTTGCCCTGCAGGAGCGGATGTGTAAAGAAGTGACGAATGAGTAGGATCTTAGCCAGCATTGGACGCTTGTGATTGAAGGTGCAAGCATGACCGTAACGACAGCAATTGGTGCGTGTGAAGAACTCGCATAGACGCTCTTCGGGATTTGTGTCAACTACACGACGCAGCTCACTTGGCGGTGCTCGATTTCCTGTATCTTCCATGTATTCGTGCATTCGTTGCATCATTGCCTCAAATTCGGCTGCAGCCTCCTCAGCCAGCCTTTCCTTGTGCTCCCGCCGTAAGCGCTGCTCCTGCTGCAGTGCCTCCAACTCTTTGGCCTGCTGTTCACGTAGTCGCTCCATTTCAGCCTCTTGCTGCCGAAGCTTAGCCCTGTCCAGCTGGAACTGACGTTGTGCCAGTGCCTCTCGACGCAGCCACTCTTCCTCCTCATCCTGTTGCACCCGCTCGGCTGCCAGTCGCTGAAATTCCTCTAGTTCAGCTTGCTGTTTAAGCCATGCTTGATACTCGGGATCTGTCTCCTTAATACTCTGCTCCAATGCCTCCTCTTTATCCCTCTCTCGAGCATATTTCTGTCGTCTGCGTTTTCTTTGTTGTTTCTTTAGCAGCTTTCGCCAAACTCTGTTATTGAACAAATTATTTTCAGTTTATACATCAATATGCCCAGCATTATTTCAATTGCAATTCAGTAAAGGAAACAATTAATTATCTTACCGCTTGGCCGGTGCTAACATGTTGTTTACGTCGCGTCGCGTCTGTTATGTTTCTTCGCCAAAGGTTGCCAGCCAAGTAAAAAAATTTCGATCCGGCAAGATTTTTTTTACCCATAAATAGGTAAATTTTGGAAAAATGTTATTCGGAAATTTTGTCTTTTTTTATTTTTTGTATAAGTTTTTGAATTTTTACAGGATTTTTGTTAGAATTATCTCTATTTTGAACTTAACTTAGCATTAATGTTAAGCTGTGTTAACATAATTACCTACTGTTATTTATTCAGTCAGCGACCTTCGACTGTATGTTAATAGTTAGTATTTTTGGTATTTTAGCGCGTTTTTATATAACATTTCTGGGTATTGTTGCATTTATCGTACACGGTCACACTGTCAGTTTCATGTTTTGGTCTATTTTTTATGTAAATACTAGAAGAATTACCAAATAAAATACACATAAATTGGACAATTTGGCGCTATTAATTCAAAACAAAAACACTTGATTTAAAATACAACTCAGTTGTGACAAGGCCTGTAACCCGCAACAATGCAAAGTCCAATGGAAAGTCAACCAAAGAGACTATCTGTTGGCAAAGTTCGCAGGCTGTACCATCAGAAATATCGTGAAGATTGGGAAAAATTCCCATCGTTTGCATCTTGGCTATGCCGAAGTGCAGACGGCAGTTCGGCGCACTGCAAAGCATGCGATGCCAATGTTTTGGCCCGACTGGCATCCATTAAACAGCATCACAACACAGCCAAGCACCAGAAGGCAATCAAGAGTTACCCATTTGGACAGAAGGTAAGCGAACTGCAACAACAACAAATGCCAGTGCCAGCAATTAAATCTTTTTTCGATTAGGATTTTTCAAGAAGCGGCCCAAAACCGCAAAAGGTTGTTAGTAAAGGAAAAACAAAACCAAAAATAATAAAGCGTATCAAGGCGGAGAAAGTCGATCAAATTATGGAACCAATGGAGCCAGACACTTGTTCTAACGATTCCCTACTGGAAGATTTATTGGGCAGTGACGATATGGAGCCACAGTATTTGCACGAGATGAACGAAGAAGACGAAGCAGAGACGGAAGCATATCAGGAGTTTAAATATGATGATTGTCACGATGACAATACAACGGACGAGAACATCATTAATGAATTCGATCTGTTTGGCAAGAGTGTTTCACTTCAACTCAATCACATGGAGGTAATTGTAATGATTGTTTTTGTTTTGATTTGATTATGATTCAAGCATACGTTTCATTTCAGCTTGAGGATGCGTTACTTTGCCAGGAGCGCCTGCAAGTAGTACTCACAGAATTTCGACTTAAAATTCTGAAACGTAAAGCTAAACGCAATTTTTAAATATGTATTCTACCATAAGTCTATTATCAAATGTATATTGGCATAATTAATAGTGTGAAATAAATTTATTTATTCCGCTTCAATTTCATCGATAAAGGCGCGACACTTTTTCTTCAACACTTTGATGGCTTCCAGGAATATTACATCGGGTTTGAGAGCGCCTACAGATTCAACATTGAATATATAGTGATCCCGTACACGGGCCATAGTGACGGCATCGGCTAGATGCGGATAACGATATACATTCCGGCTGCAACTGTCGTAGCGAGCATCTTTGACATACGCGCAATCGTTCTCATCGATACCGATGACTCCTGGGGAGAAGCAGCTCTGCAGCAGATAAGCATCCTTGCCAGACACTTCTCTGTTTAGGATGATTTGGGGCAGCAGGCGATAGTAAGCGGTTGCCACAGGTGAGAACTTGGCATGGTCCTTGCCAATGCCCTTAACAGCTGTGAGTCGTAAATCCAGTTCGTGACCAGGTCGCAATTGAGCGATTAGTATGTCATCATGTATGCAACCCACGCTGCTCTCGCTGTAGATTTGTCCTTGCTTTCCCTTTGGCAGCCACTTTAGATGACCCGAATACACCTTGTGGTTCTTGTATATGTCGTCAAAGTTGGACTGATCCTTGCTGGCATCCTTGCGACGTGTGCATTTCACTTTTAGCTCAAACTCAAGCGTGTCTTGTTCGGTGCCCTGCTCTGTGCTTTCTTCTGTGCGATAGGCAAAGAGCCGGGGATCGGCTTTCAGTGGCAACAGTCCCATGCGATGGGCCAGCACCTCATCCTGTATGATCGAGGTGTTGTTGTAGATGTAAACTTTTTCAATGGCCATGCTTGGCACCTCGCTCAGCATCAGGCGTCGAAAGGCATTTGCTATCGCTGGATATACGCCTATCAGATCGAATTCTAACCCGTGCTCCTCATCATTCCTATAAACAGAATAGTGTTAGTGAACTTATTGGCACAACACTGAAGCAATCTCACCTGACAATGACCACTTGCAACTTGCTCTTGAAAGCACCCATATTGAAGACTTCATCGGCCAGCCCATAATCCTGTGGATCCTGCTTGACCCTGTACTCCTCCAGGTAAAGCAACGGCTGATTTTTGCTACCAGACATTGCAATATATGTTTATATCAACACCTTTTTTAAATTAAATCAAAACTAAAGGCTTCCAATTTGATGCCGCACGTGGTTGTTGTCAAAACAAATGGAAATGCGTCCAGTACCGGGTACCAGTGACTTGGTCACTGTTACTGACAATACGAGTACTCACAGTTGTAGCACCGGGTGGCAATCTTCTTCACCAGTGCTGGCAAGTTTTCAGGTGACACATCAGCTGTTTCTGTCCGGCAAGCATCTTATATTTTTTGTTGGCAGTTTTGCACAGTTTTATCAAAAATATTAAAAGCAAAACTTAGCTGAATATAAATTTAAAATATCTAGATTTCCAGCTAACAGCAATTTTTAATTTTTTTAACAAATGAACTCTGAAAATGGCTAGATCTAGCTATAAAATATCCAAGGTGGCAACAGTGCAACACTGTCAACTAGCTTAGTTGACCGGCGAAATTCATTCTCCAGCAGCAACTTTTACGTAAAAGTTTCTTATAAGAAGTCTAAAACATGTCGCGTGCATTGCAACGTTTGTTTTTGGGCGGCTGCAGGCGTTGGACGCAATCAAGCAGCCGAACACAATTGCAATCACAGACATTTTCACAAAAGCTGCAGCTTCAACGTAACTTGTCAGCAGCAGCAGCAGGAAAAGATCCCACAAAAGGAAAGGGACCAATATCATGGAAGAGTTTGGCGGTAATTGGCGTTATGGGCGCTGGCGGACTGGGATTTATGATGTATGTGAAGAGTGAGAAAGATGAGGCTCTATTAAAAGAACGCAAGCGTCAGTTGGGCAAGGCAGCCATTGGCGGACGTTGGGATTTAGTGGATTCCGATGGTCAGATCCGAAAGTCTGAAGAGTTTTTGGGAAAATGGCTTCTTATCTATTTTGGCTTTACTCACTGTCCCGACATTTGTCCAGACGAATTGGAAAAGATGGCATTAGTTGTTGACGAAGTTGGTGCGTATAAATAAAATCAATAAATAAAACCCATTTAATATGAATCATCTTGCAGAAAAATCACCACAGACGCCAGCGGTTCAGCCCATATTTATAACCGTCGATCCAGAGCGCGACTCAAAGGAGGTGGTGGGCAAATACGTTAAGGAGTTCTCTCCAAAACTGCTTGGACTGACGGGTACCGTGGAGCAGATTCGTAAGGTGTGCAAAGCATTTCGAGTTTACTTCAGCGCTGGACCGCGCGATGAGGACAATGATTACATAGTCGATCACACAATTATCATGTATCTGGTGAATCCCGATGGTGAATTTGTTGACTATTACGGCCAAAGTCGAGACAAGGATCAGTGTGTGGCTTCCATATTGGTCAACATTGCAAAGTGGAATTCGTTGAACAAAAAGGGCTGGTTTTCTTAAAGATTCTTCTTCTATTTATTTCTAAAAAAGGGTTTGATACTTTCTCGCGGGATCAGCTTAGAACCAGCCTGCTTTCTCCGTATTGTTATTTTTATTTTGATTCTAAATGTCATTTTTAAAATAAATACACTCTTAGATTGTTGAAAATTTGATTTAAAAAAAAAAAAAATATAGTTTTCCAGTTTTAACGCAGAATGAAAATAGAGGCTAAATAATGATAAAATTGATAATCCGGAAGGAAATCGGCTAAAATTTGACAAAGTTATGAGTCAAGGGAAGAGTGTGGAAAAAATGAACAGCAAGGAAGGAAAAATTTAATTTCATCATGCTACTATACTATAGATTTCTTTTGATTTATTTTAAAGCTAGAATTTGGAAAATATTTTTGAGAGCTAGTATATATAAAGAACTTAAATCCTTTATTAAAATTTCCCCTTATTTTATGTAATTTGATATTTAAATTTTCTTTAAAAATCTGTTTCGCTAAATTTGGATCATATTTAAATTGTCCGTCGTTTCTTCAGATGTGTTCCAGTTGGAGCTGAATGAACTATTTATCGCTAGAAATAATGGAACTAAAAGAACAATGATATATTTCGTATCAAGTTGGCAGGGCACTTTTGTAAATAACAGCCCCGTTTATCTTATATTCGCTCGCTCTTTTTGACGTTTGTGCTGGCGTGGATATTGCAGAAATTGTTTTGTTTTCTCGCAATAAATATATAATAAATTACAAAATGGTGTGTGTATAAATCAAAATCGTTTGGTTTGACTTCTTAAAAATGTGCTGTTGAAGGCGTCAATTGGGTGCATTGTTTTGATAACAGAGGCCACTTTTGTGATTCAGTCAACAACATAACCTAGAAAGCCGCCGTGAAATACGTGCTGAATTTTTGCATTTAATTGAGAATTACAATATTCGTATTTTCAGCGTCCGTTGATGCTACAAGGCCACGAGCGTTCTATAACGCAAATCAAGTACAATCGCGAGGGTGACCTGCTCTTCTCCAGCTCCAAGGATCAGAAGCCAAATGTTTGGTACTCGCTCAACGGCGAACGTCTTGGAACCTATGATGGACATCAGGGAGCCGTTTGGTGCTTGGATGTGGACTGGGAGAGCAGAAAGCTAATCACTGGCGCCGGTGACATGACCACCAAGCTCTGGGATGTGGAATACGGCAGTGTGATTGCCTCCATTCCCACCAAATCCTCAGTGCGTACGAGCACCTTCAGTTTCTCTGGCAACCAGGCAGCTTACTCCACCGACAAGGCTATGGGTCAAAATTGCGAGCTGTTCATCATTGATGTGCGCAATGCTGATTCAACCCTTTCGGAACAAGAGCCCACTCTGCGCATACCCATGGTTGAGTCCAAGATCACGTCGATGCAGTGGGGACCTCTGGATGAGACAATCATTACTGGCAAGTTGACATCGCAATTTCGGGTAATTGCCCAATCTAATTATACTATCATTATAGGTCACGACAATGGCAACATTGCCATTTGGGATATACGCAAGGGTCAAAAGGTTGTTGATTCTGGCACAGATCACACTGCTGGCATCAATGACTTGCAACTGAGCAGTGATGGAACCATGTTTGTGACTGCCTCGAAGGACACCACAGCTAAACTGTTCGATTCCGAGTCTCTGATGTGCCTGAAGACATACAAGACGGAAAGACCTGTGAACTCGGCAGCCATCAGTCCCATATTGGATCATGTGGTGCTTGGCGGCGGTCAGGATGCTATGGAGGTGACCACAACGTCAACCAAGGCTGGCAAATTCGATTCCCGCTTCTTCCATTTGATCTACGAGGAAGAGTTCGCGCGTCTCAAGGGTCACTTTGGCCCCATCAACAGTTTGGCCTTCCATCCGGATGGCAAGAGTTACGCCTCCGGTGGTGAAGATGGTTTCGTGCGTGTCCAGACATTTGATAGTACATACTTTGAAAACATTTTCGAGTAGTTGCGTCTGCGTGATTAGTTTGTAGTTTCACAAATGTTCATGTGCATAGAGAATTTTCAAATATACGCGAGAACGAGACGAATAATATATGTTTATTAATTCAATTTGAAAAGCATATAATAATTAAGAGGCATTCGAGTAATTGCATGTTGCGTGTAACTTTATCGGTCTAGAAAAACGAACGTTTCTTTTGCTGCAAGACGACAGGTTGTCCCTGCATCGCCGCCAATTGTGCCGGAGTTGGCAAACAGCCGGGAGGCGGTGGTGGTATGAGTACAGCTCCCGAAGATGTGGTACGCAACTCGGCCCGCGAATCCACGTTCAACACACGCGACGCAGCTGCTCCAGCTGAGGTGCTGGGTCCAACTAAACCATAGCCAGCACCTTGATGCAGAGCAGGCAACTGCTGATGATGCGTCATCCCGTAATACTGATTTCGTGGAATGTGCATTTGCATCCCAGGCCCATCTGGAAGCTGTCCATAATTCGTGGGTCGTTGCTGTTGACTCTGTTCATATGATGGAGGCGGAGCTCGCTGCGCAAAAAAAATGTTAAAGATAAGAGCAAAGCTGAAAGCTTCAAGTAATACGAACCATGGAAGCGTTGTTGTCATATTGAAATGTGTAAGGTGGCACGCTAGCACCCTCGCCGCTTTTCTCTATACAAAGAGGCTTGTTGATGTTTGAGTAATTCTTTTGCAAAGATATTTCTTACCTGCACTTGGCCTGGACATTTCTTTGTGTTTACTTGAATAAAATTTGTACAATAATAGATAGTTATACGAGAGACGTTGCCACCTTTCATAAAAAGTTATAGTTTATTTGACAGTCGAAAAAGCATTAAATTGGGTCTTTTCTACATTTTTAAAATTTTTGCAGAATTTTTGTAAGAATTTTGGTCAAATTTCGAATTTTTGAATTCAAATGAAATTAAGACCATCTTTCTCCCAAGGGTGGAGAACTTTTATTTATTACGAATTCCAAAGGTCTGGCAGCGTTCAGATAAACGGCAACTTTATTTCTGTCATCTGGCAACGTGAGTGACGTCAAACTTGGAGCAAAATACACACATATACGGATCAGCTGTTTGTCAAACGAGAGGAAGCAAGAGCGCACCGTTGTTAGCCTGGCCGAAACAAAAATTTATAAAAAGAAAACAATTTGAAAAGAGACAGTTAATAAATTAATTCGTAGAAAAACGTTCGTCAACATACTGGTTGCATCATAGAGAATGGCCCACGCTACTCCGCAGGTTAGTAGATACATTTGTTTTCAACGGTCCGCGTTTTTTTGTGACGCAATAGCTTTTGCTTTTTGGCTAATATGTATCTCATTCACAGGGCGTAAAGCTTCTAAACGGCTTTAAGCGGCCCAGTCGCTTCGAAAAGGGTCTTGGAGCGCAACTGCCCGATGCCTATAAGAAGTTTTGGCGCGAATGGAAACTGACGAAGCCAGCAGCGGTCCACTACATACCCAAGGAGAGCGAGTGGGAACGCGACGAGGTGACGCATGCCATTAAACCAGTTCAGAATATACCATTGCCGCTAATTGATACACCTGAATCGCATCAAGGCATTTGGGGTGGCGAGGCAGTCATTAAGGGATTTCAGAAGCGACAACAGACAAAACGTCGTGTACCGCATTTTTGGGTGCCTACGTTGAAACGCTCGGTGGTGCACAGTCAAGTGCTGAATGAGTACATGTCCGTGGTGGTGACGGAGCGCACGCTTGACCAAATTCACGAGTGCCATGGCTTTGATCACTATCTGCTTAAGAACTTGGCATGTGATTTGCGTTCAGCATTGGCTTTGAAACTAAAGCGTGAGGTGCTCAAAGCCCTGCAACAAGGATGTCCCGCATTGGCAGCGGAACCGCAGCATCAGGGGCAAGTGCTTAAGGAATACAGCCCCTATCTGGAATCGTACACAGCTGAGGAGATTGACTGGTATGGCCATACCTACCTCGAAGCCATTCGCAAGCTGCAGAATCAACTTCGTGCCGCAGAACAGGTGTTGCCGCACAAAGTGGAGTTTCGCAGTAAATTGATCAACCAGTTGCGTGAGGCTGGCATTACCGAAGCGGGCAAAATTGAGACGAAGGATGCACAGCCAAGTGCCGAGCACAAAGATTCGGACATTGAGGCATTGACTAAACTGTAAGTATCCGTTGACATTACTACAAATTGATAGATCCATTTCACAGTGTATCTATTTTCGCTTTCAGTGAATCCTCGCCATCATCGTCTAGTTGGTTGTCCAAAATCAATCCATTTGGCAAGAAGGAAACGTAGAGTCCGACACTTTGGGTCAGCTTCTACTGGTTATATGTTGAACTAAAAAGAATAAAGCAAATGGATGTCTCTCCAGATTACCCAAAATTAACGTTAAACTTGTATCTTATTGATTTGTTTTAGTTATGATTTATTGCATGTGTATACTCGTTACATTTGGTAAAAACTACAAATAACATTTAAGGAAACAGCGCACACACAAACAGACAGACAGACAGACATCCACAGGAAAGTAGAAAAAGGAATGATTGCAAATCCCGTCTCAGTTACACACTTAAACACTATATATCTATATGCATATTGTATAAATAAAACTCTGCATGTTATGCTAGAGCTTTGTGCCAAATAATTCCATGTCGAGGTGCATCTATGCATCTATGCAACTATGCAATGGGATTCTTTTTCATCAGCTCAATGTCGGCGATCATCATGTCACTGACCAGCTCAAGGAAACTAACTTTTGGCGTCCAGTTCAACTCACGTTTTGCCTTGGAGGCATCGCCTTGCAGCAGATCCACCTCGGTTGGCCGGAAATACTTTGGATTGATGCGCACGCGCACAATATCGGTGTTGCGTTCCACGCCCACCTCTTCAACGCCCTTGCCACGCCAGGTGATCTCACGGCCGATGTGCTTGAAGGCGGCTTCCACAAATTCACGTACACTATGCGTCTCACCGGTGGCAATCACATAATCCGCCGGCTCCTCACGCTGCAGCATCATCCACATGGCCTCCACATAGTCACTGGCATGGCCCCAATCACGTTTTGAATCCAAATTGCCCAGCTCAAAGTATTCCATCTGATTAAGCAGGATCTTTGCAACGGATCGCGTTATCTTACGGGTCACAAAATTCTCGCCACGTCGGGGACTCTCATGATTGAAGAGTATGCCATTGCAGGCAAACATATCGTATGCCTCCCGATAATTGATGACTATCCAGAAGCCGTACATCTTCGCACAAGCTGTAAATATATATGCAAATTGGATATAAAAAGGTGTTGACAAAGTCTACTCGGAATTCTCACCATAAGGCGAACGTGGATAAAATGGTGTCTGTTCGTTCTGTGGCGTCTCCACAACCTTGCCGTACAACTCCGACGTGGAAGCCTGATAGAATTTTACAGATTTCTCCATGCCGCAGGTACGAATTGCGTCCAGGATGCGCAGAGTGCCAACGGCATCAACCTCAGCCGTATATTCACTTAGATCAAAGGAGACCTTGACATGCGACTGTGCCGCCAAATTGTAGATCTCTGTGGGCTTCACCATGTTGATGATCTTAACCAGGCTGCTGCTGTCCGTCATGTCACCATAATGCAACTTCATGCGTCCACCTTTGTGCGCCTTCGGATCGGCATATAAATGCTCAATGCGTGTCGTGTTAAAGGTGCTGGCACGCCTTATAATCCCATGCACCTCATAGTCCTTCTTTAGCAGAAACTCTGCCAGGTACGAACCATCCTAAAGAGCAATGTAAACAAATGTAAATAACACGTAAGCGTTGCGGACTGATTCGGCAAATAGGCGGCAGTTAATCATGCAATGATTAGGATCATACACATTTTCATATTCACCCACCTGTCCCGTTATGCCGGTTATCAGCGCCACCTTATCACGAGTTTTATCAACATCGCCTTCGCCGCTGCTTCCGGCTGCAGTTCCATTTAAATCCTTGCTGTTATGATGGTTGGCTAGGCGCGCTTGTTTGCTTCCAGTGGCCTCATTGTTTGTGGACATGTTAGTTGCTTGAATTTAGCCGTATTTCCTCTGTTTCTCTTTTTATCGGCGTTTAGCGTTTTAATGCCAACGTAGTACAAACAGTTTTCTTTATCTGTAGCGGGAAAAGTTGCCACCCGCACAAATACTATGTTATTTACAAGGTAATGCAAAGAACTTGGTGTTTCAGCAACATAGAGAACTGCGTCACAAGTTCGCTCTCTAGGATGGTTAAATGATACTACCTCATCAGTTTTATAAACCATGTAAGTGTGACCATTTGTGAAAAGCGTTTGCATCAGTGATGACACAGTCTCGCACGCGTGCAAATCAGCTGTTCGATTTACCAATGCAAACGCAAACCCGAGCGCATCGAGCAACGCGAAATCAGTAGCAGCCAGAACGTCGAACTTTAAAAATGCACTGCGAGATATAGTTGAGAATCTTTGATTTGGAAAAAAATTTATTTATTTGCTTTTAATTTTATTTATTTAATTAGAGGCCAAAACCATGATTAAAATGACAATCCGCTGAAAAATCGGTTTAGTTTTGATCAAGTTATTGTTAAATGTTATACACACTTTGGCACTGTTTAACTCACATTGGCACTGCTAAGATAACAGAGCTCTGCTAACAGACCCCACGCAGCATATAAAAGCCGGCCTTTCTGGCAGTAGGCAGGACTTGGTGTTATCTTAGCAGTGCCAATATAAGTTTAACAGTGCAAATGTGAGCTTAACAGTGTCAATCGTATTTAACAGTGCCAATGTGAGTTTAACAGTGCCAATTCGAGTTTTACAGTGTGAATGTGAGCTTAACAGTGCCAATGTGAGTTGGCACTGATTAGATAACAGAGTTCTGCTAACTGACCACCCACGCAGCATATAAAAGGAAGTCATCTCGCAGTAGGCTGGCAGTTAGTGCTCGACGCTCGAAGAAGGCGCATCAACGGGAAGTGTCAAGTGAAGTGAAGTGAAGTGACAAGTGGAACCAACTCTTGGCGGGCAACTTCGTAGCATCAGAAGCAGATCGTTATAAGCTAATTATAAAAATTAATAACCATTATTTTGTAAGCTTAAAAATTATTTAATAAGAATAGTTTTATATAATGTAGTTTTATATATAATATATATTTTTATATATTATATAGTTTTACATATTATATAGCTTTACATATTCTATAGTTTTATATATAATATAGTTTTATATATAACAAAGTTTTATATATAGTTGTTTTATATATAATAAAGTTTTATATATAATTGTTTTATATATAATATAGTTTTATATATAACAAAGCTTTATATATAATATTTAATATAGAATAGAAACCAGAGTCGAATTAAAGAGGCACAGAGTGTTTCATTCTGACGAACGCCCATACGAATGCGAGCACTGTCCGAAGGCGTTTAAAACCAAAGCTCGTTTAAAGTCGCACGTACTGATTCATCCTAACAAGCGAACCTCAACAATTTAGGACAATAAAACTGATTAAAAAATATTAAAATTAATAGTAGATTTAATCTAGAAGATTATATAAAAATTCCAAATCTTTGACATGCTGTAAAAATTTGGTTTAAATCGGATTGCCTATGGCGAAGTATTTGGTCGACAATCGAAAATTTAAATTGGGGGAGTCCACAAAATTTGTCCCAATATGAAAATTAACTTAAGTCCGCGAACTAAGCCTGCCAGCCCGTTTTTTGATGCAACCTGACTATTAAAACAAGCTGGCAGCATTTCCGAACGTTTTTCTCTAAAAGGTTGGCAACACTGACTGAAATACACAAAACGAAGACGGATTAATTTGTTTAATTGAATTTATTGTTTTTAAAAAGCAGAATACAAAATGATGGTAAGTAATAAATTCTCTAACAATTACAGATTCGACTTGAAAGCACTTGTTGAACTGCAACTAGATTACTGCACAGTTAGGAAAGCTAGGCGTACACAAAGAGCTGCTTATCAGTTAAATGGGCGTAATTAGAATATGTGTATATGATAATTATTTATTGCATTGCTTGCAAACAGGACGGCACGGATGAGTCAAACATACTAAATAGTCCCTTGGCCAATAATGGCGGTACAATGGAAATATCATCACCCAATCCATTGGCGCCGACAACAACAAACGGCAGCGGGACGGCAACTTCGCCGGATAGCTCTTCATCAGCACCAGCGACACCTGCTGTGCTGGGCGAGAATGCATTGCATGTTGAGATCTCGGATGCATTGAGCGAGAAGGAAAAAGTCAAGTTCACTGTGCATACGCGCACAACGTTGCCTGGATTCACAAAGAAGGATAACAACGTGGTACGTCAGCATGAGGAGTTTGTTTGGCTGCACGATCGCATTGAAGAGAACGAAGACTATGCGGGCTACATTGTAAGTGCACAATTATTACTTTGTCATGGTTTAAAATTAACAAACACATCAATTTATGGTAGATTCCGCCCTGTCCCCCACGACCGGACTTTGATGCATCGCGTGAAAAACTTCAGCGGCTGGGAGAGGGCGAGGGTAACATGACCAAAGAGGAATTTAAGAAAATGAAATCTGAATTGGAAGCGTAAGTAAAATACATTTATTTATACGATTCATATAAATATCTATTTACTTATAGTGAGTATCTTGCCACGTTCAAAAAAACGGTTGCCATGCACGAGGTATTTTTGCGACGTCTGGCCAGTCATCCGGTATTTCGTGTGGATAATCATTTGAAGGTGTTCTTGGAATACGATCAGGATCTGTGTGCCAAGCCACGCAAGAAGATGGCCATCTTTGGAGGATTCGTCAAATCGCTGGGAAAGACCACAGATGAAATACTTTTGAGCGCAACAGTTCGCGATGTCAATGATTTCTTTGAGAATGAATTGCAATTCCTTACCGAGTATCATGGACATTTGCGTGAGGCAGCTTCCCGTACTGAGAAAATGACACAGCGTCACAAGGATGTGGGCGATTCACATCAGAAAATATCGAATGCCTTGACACAGCTCTCAACAACCGAAAAGGGTAATGTTGAGACTTTTGTGGCGAAGGCTGCAGAGGTATTTGAGCGCATAAAGGTAAGTTAATCGATTCCTTTTCTTTTAATAATTTGAAATAACAGAAATATGCATTGTTTTGTAACAGAATCTGGAGACACGTGTGGCCAGCGATCAGGATTTGAAGTTGGGCGATACCCTACGCTATTATCAGCGTGACAGTGATGCAGCCAAGGCGCTGTTGATTCGCCGTCTACGCTGTCTGGCGGCATATGAAACAGCCAATAGGAATTTGGAGAAAGCTCGATCTAAGAATAAAGATGTACATGCGGTAAAGTTTATTTTAGAGTGGCAGCAATTAACATTTAATTTTTGTATATCTTTACGCTCACGGTGCTTGGCAGCAATTCTAATCTAATGTCTTCGCAGACAATACTTCAATAACTGTTTTAAGGCATTAATTATGATTCCCAATCTGTCAGCTTATTTATTTTACAGAATTTATCTTAAGAAGAAATTTATCGTCTGCTAGGATATCAAATCTTCGGCTTGCCGAAAACCTTTATTACCTTTCTTTATTACCTACCCAATAAGAAACAATTGTGATAGTTTAACAAGTGATTTATAATTCTTTCGGCATATTTTAATTTAGTTTTTGTTTAAACTTTTGCATTCAAATTCAACGAATTCATCACTTCACACTGCTCTTTCTCTCGCATTTCTCTTTCTTCGTGTCTCTGTGCGTGTGGTTGTTGTTTCTTCCGCTGCAGCCTTTGGAGGTGCAAGAGGTATTTGTCATTTATCGTTAACATCAATTGGTCACATTAGCCTAGTGTCTCGTAATTCTAATTCAAAATCTAATTTAAAATCACATACTTGTAGTCATATACGCGTTGCAATTGCCGCATGTTATTGTACACATCACTTATATTTAAATAATACTTAGCATGCCTTTTGCAATGTACCGACTTTATCCGAATCATCTGCTAATATATATTTCGCTTCTCCATGTAGGCTGAAACTGCACAAGCGGAGGCTTGCGAGAAGTTTGAATCAATGTCCGCCTGCGGCAAGGAGGAGCTTATTGGCTTTCGTAATCGACGTGTGGCTGCTTTCAAAAAGAGGTTCGTGTTTTGCATTCATGTTCTAAATTATATACTAATTAATAAATAACTTACAGTCTCGTTGAGTTGTCGGAACTGGAGATCAAGCACGCGAAAAACCAATACGACTATTTGCGTCAATCCCTGTTGGCCCTTAAGGAAATTGCCTGAATATAGGAAGACTTTGGATTATCGCCTGCACCTTGTTTACACACCATTTTAGCCAAACCCCCCATGGAGTAAATCAATTGGTTATTGCTAAGCAAAACAGTTTTATTATCATTACTATCTACATATATATATGTATAACACTAAGAGCTATCGCATTGTATTTATATATGCATGCAGATTACCGAATATGATTTTGTTTGTGAAACAGATCGCTTTTATATATTGTATAACGAGCATTCCTTTATCAACTTTACTAATGTACAAGTATTGAATTCTAAATATATTAAACTATATACAACAACCAGACCGAATACTGTCAAGAAATTTGGACTCGGCCCCATTGTTATTGCTCTTTGTTTGTTGCTTGGAATTCATAGCTCGTAGCCAGGACAACTAGCAACAAGTAACGCTCCAAATTATTGCCATATCAACCGTATAGATTCTTTGAAATTTTCGTTGCTATTATTTATTCGTATATATTTTATTAAAAGATTTTTGGACTTAATTTGTTGAAATCATGGATGAGTTTGGTTGCTTTGATGCCAAGATGCCGGCTGGTCCAAGAGTGCCGGATTGGCGTACATCAACCTATCGAGGACATCGTCACATTACGGACACACGGCTGGGCAATAAACTTAGTGCTCCAGTTGAGTGTACCAATAAGGGAATCTATGTCCGCGATAAGTTGATGCACGATAAACAGCTCTCCGAAGTTGCTCACAACTATACATGGAAGGTAAGCAATAGTTTTAATTTTAGTAGTGTAATCCTTTAAACTTTTCTTAGGGAAGTGGTCCTTTTCCTGCTCAATATCATCAATAAGCTAATAGTTGCAGTAACTAGTAGGAAACGTAATCATACCTTAGATACTATAAATAGAATGTACACTATAATTATTATAGGCTGACTTTAATGAATTTTGATCAGTGATGATGTTTTATTTTGGGTATATTTACAAAAATCTGACTATAATCATACTTTTAAGCGAAAAAAATTAGATGTAACCGTTATTCATTTAGTTTTATTCAGTTCATTCAGTTTGATTCGTTTATTTAATTAAAAATCACTTAATTTTTGGCTTATCATTAGATTTTGCACCCCAATATTATATAAAAGGAAAAGAAGTTATTACCAACATTTTTCATATTCTTACTATATAGATCTGTTAAATATATTGGAAGTTACTTAGTATTTTGAAAGTTTTTGTTTTATGTATTTTCCCATTCTTTATTGGCCTTTTGTAAATGCTTATAATTTGTCGGTAAGTGATAATAATTTAAATTAAACATCTTCGCAGTACTGTGATCCGCATATTTTGAGAAATCCCTCGCTTAATATGAAGACTCAGTTTATGAAGCGTTTCGAGGAGGGCAACCTGCGTTTTGTTAAGCGTAAGATCAAGCCAATGACTAGCGTCAGTCAGGACACGTATACGTACACGGAGCTGCCATTTGAAGCTGATCCGTTGCCCATACAAATGCCCACACCGGTTGAGGCTACCAAACTGGTGATAGATCGCTCAAAGGTCGGTTATACCAAGTATCTGGATCCGGGAGCCACTACTTACAATCTCTCCTATGTGCACATGTCGCCACAAGATCTTCAAGCAAGCGTTGCGGTCCACGACAACATTACTTTTTGGAACTGGTCTCAGCATTCACCCGCTGTTGTGCCAATCGCTCGTGAGCCGGACGAGATCATGTGCGATGAATCATCGGCTGCGGAATGCACCAAGCGTCGCTTGGAGTATCAGTGTCAGATCAAACGTGTTCCACATACTGGTCTCGTGACCGAGGTACAAGCGAACTACCTCGATCCCAAACTTAACAAGGAATACATCGAATATAATACGACCGATGTGAAGCCTCTTTTGATCCATGAGCCTGTGACACCCTTTGCCACCCTCAGCGAATATGACGTCTATGGATCTGGACAACCAGTTATTAAATATGTTTAGAAGTTTTAAGATTAAAGACTTGCAATTTAAAGCCAACAAAATTGTTCTATTAATTTTAAACATAAACATTAGCTTTAGTTATGAGAGGTATTTATTAAACAGTTAATCAAAGAAAGCACATTATTTATCACTAAATACCGAAAAGCTATGTGGTAACAGATTATAGATGGATGTGACCAACACCTCATCGTCATCTTCAAACGCAGGCAGTTTCGTGCTCAACTCGGGCGCCTGAGCAATGTAGATGGGTATATCCGACTTGGCGAACTCGTGAATAAACTGTCGACAGACGCCGCAAGGTGTGCTGTAACCGGATTCATGAAATGCCACCACAGCGCCTGCATTGTAGCACCTGAAACCCTCGCTGATACCCTTTCCCAGAGCCGTTCGCTCGGCGCAGCAGCCAGGAGTGAAGGCAACGTTCTCAATGTTGCAACCAGTGAAGACTCGTCCACATTTAGTGCGGAATGCGGCACCAACCTTAAATTTACTATAGGGCGCGTAGGCATTACAACGGGCATTTAGAGCATCCTCAACCAGTTCCCGGCCACAATTATCTAAGCTCGAGATAATCTTTAAATTAAATAATGTTTTAAATTTCTCGTAATTTACCCAGATCGGCGAATCGAATCGTGTACTCGGGTAACTTAATAGGATGCGGTAGCTTGAGCGATTCCCGGATCGGAAATCGACCGTCTTGCGGTCCTTGACGTTTATCCACCTCACTTTGCAGTTTATTGAGCTTTTCCATGTACATCATCAACTTTTTGTGTGTCTTTCGCTTGGAGATCTCTTTATGGAGCTCATCAAGGCATTTCATGCAGTTTTTTAGTTCCTTTCGTTTTTGCAACATTTTTCCAAATTTACTAAAAATTTTTCTCCTTACGTCTATTGGGTTCGTTCCTCTAAAATTTTTTGAATAAACCCAGGTCTAAAATTGGTAATCCCTAATACTAATTTTATTGACATCAAAACATTCGCCTACTGAGGCGTCATGTCGTGTCATAATTTTTTTTAATCAAGATTTATAAACATGGGGTCATCACTCGAGTCACCAATAAATAGATTAGATTTTCTAACTGTTGCTATAGTGGTAAGGTTTGATAACACTAATTAACAAAATACATTTAACTAATTTTGGCTAAAGGTTTGTTAGTAACATATAAAGTAAATTTTATTTTTATTAGAGGGAACCGTTATAGGAATTATTTGGAGATTTGCAGAGTTTAAGATACTCTAACAATTTACTTTTTAAAGCTTTACTCTTATTAAAATTTTATTCTAAATGTTGAATAAAATGATATAAGTAACTTTTTTATTTGTAAGAAACTGTCTACCAACTGCGAATCGTAGTTCAGACTCTTTACACCTCTTGTAATGCTATATATCTAATCTGAAAATATTAGCTAATATACCTAGAAGTAACTTCCTGCTCTCTCAATTGTAACTTTATTTGATATTGAGATAATACACATGAGTTAAAATTGTGTAGTCAGACAAATGACTATTACTATAAAGATTACAACATAAATTTTGTAAACTAGTGTAGTTTTTAATTATATTTATTGTGGCCACTGTAATACCCATAAAATATATACTATATAACAACAATTTTGGATTGAGGTAAAATTGAACTCTTTCAAAACTGATTAAGTTTAGTAAGTGTGGAAACTGTTTGGTAACAGATTAAAGATGGATGTACACAACACAGGATCATCATCGAGGAAAGGGTGCTCTGAAGATCTATCTTCTATGGCTCTTGCTATATAGATTGGAATATCTGTGCTGCCTGCAAATTCTCGTATAAATTGTCTGCAAACGCCGCAAGGTGAGGTGAAGACATCCGGTGCATAGGCTACCACAGCGCCACTCAAAAATTGTTGATAGCCCTCGCTAATGGCCTTGGTAAGAGCCGTGCGCTCGGCACAAGCTGTTGGCGTGAATGCCGCATTTTCAACGTTGCAGCCGGTGAAGATAATGTTGCTGGGAGTGGCGCGAAAGGCGGAACCAACCTTGAAATTACTGTACGGCGCGTAGGCGCGCTGGCGCACAGCATATGCTCTCAGCAGCAGCTCCTTAACTGTGTCATCTGAATTATGGTTTATATATATATATGAATTTCTGAATTTTATGATATTCTCAACTGCTGAACTCACCCAGGGTGCTGTAATTGGCGACAGTTTCTTTATGTTCTGGCTGGGAAAAGCCAATTAAAAGATGCGTCATATTAAAATTAATTAAGTGTTCAATATATGGAGACGAATTGTTATTTATAATTATGTATGTGCCGAACAAAATAGAAAAATAGAAATTGCGTGCGCGGTTCTGTGTTCCTCCTCCGAGCGTCCGACGGCAAATGGACGGTATTTGCTGACGGTCAGTTGTGGGCTCGACTTTTGTTAGTGTGAGTTTGTCACAAAAATAAACATTGGCCGAGAGCGAAAACTCACTAGCAGCAGCAGCTGTGCCTGATAACGCTTTCGGCCAGAGAGTTTGCTCGGTGCACAAGCCAATACAATGGAAATGGATTATTATACTTGTATGTGTGTGTATGTTTGTATGCATATAAAGTTAACAACTACATCTGTATGTACACATGACAACAACTCGGGGTAGTTTTACAGTTGACCAAGAACAAAATGGGGTATTCACACATTTAATATTGCACATAGTTTTCGGGACTCATTTGCCATTTTGAAAGCTGAATCCGTTTGGCAGCAATTGCAGGACACTGGTGCACAGGACACGGAGTGGCAAGCTGCTTGGCCTGGCTGCATACAGCGGTATGTCCTTGCCGTTGGTGACGAACTCTGATAAAAATTGCCGACAGACACCACAGGGTGTTGTGAATCCAGTGTCCTGCTGGGCAACTACGGCACAAGCCACAAACTCTCGTTTCCCTTCGCTAAAAAAGGAAAAAAAAGGAAACCGAAACGATTTAAAAATTGTGTTTAAGCAATGTTCAAGAACCTTCTTACCTTAAGGCCTTCACAGCTGCCGTCCTTTCTGCGCATATACTTGCGGCGTATGCTCCGTTCTCTATATTGCAGCCAGTGTAGATTGAGCCATCGGCGGTCCGAAGGGCAGCACCAACTGCAAAATTACTATATGGACAGTATGCATTGTTTCTAGCCTCTGTGGCGGCTCTAATGAGCTCCTGAACGGATGAATCTGCACAGAAGACCGTTATATCTAAATTCATTTTCAAATATTGCATTATTAAAGTTCTCTTACCTAAACCGTCGTACTCCCGGACATTGAGTTCATCTCTTGCACCATTTAAATATACCTGCGTCATTGTTCTATTTCTAAAACCATCTAATTGTGTCGTTATTAGCACATTGATTTGCGTTCTACTTTTAGTACGATTTGATCCCTCTATGGCGACTTTCTCAAGCTAGCTAACAATCATCATTTACCTTTGAGTATAGTATTTGAACATTGGTGAATGTGATAAGCTCATAAGTTTGCCGTTAATACGACGTCATAAATTCCTCAGCACACACAATAAATTCAAGACCTTATTTCCGTTATAGGAAAGTCCAACTGTAGCTGCACTCAGCTGTTTCAGAGTCATTTGAAAATATATCGATAGATATAGCCAAAATATCGATAGGCGTTTACTTTGTAAACAAAAAGTTGCATGTATGTGTGAGATTTTCCAACGTTATCAGCCATTTCTGATAATCGGGAAAATTGTTAAGTAGAAAGAAGCATATTGTTATCAAGGCGGCTATTTAGTGAGTCGTGCTAGTTGTGAATTCTTTTACTGACATTTAATATGACGACGTCATCCAGAAACCAGCAGCAACAGCAACCAGAGGACCTAGAAGCCAACATGGGTGGTGGTGCAAATTGTGTTCGGGAGAGGCTGCCGTCCATTGATTTTGACTTGGATCGCTTTCCCTACTGCATTGTTTGGACACCGATACCAGTGCTAACCTGGATACTGCCATTTATTGGGCACATGGGCATTTGCATGGCCAATGGAGTCATCCGAGACTTTGCTGGACCATATGTAGTTACTGAAGATAATATGGCCTTTGGCCGTCCCACTCGCTATTTGCGTCTACATCCCAAGAATGTCGACGGTGGCACCTACGCCTGGGACGAGGGTGTCTCCAAGGCATCTGTTCTCTACGGCACGCGCACACACAACTTATTTTGTGACAACTGTCACTCTCATGTCGCGACCGCTCTCAGCAATATGCACTATAAGGACAGCAGCAGCTGGAATATGATTATTCTCTGCTTCTGGATGTTTGTCTGTGGCCGTTATGTTGGAGTTTGCGGTTTCATTAAGACGTGGCTACCGTTTCTGGTTCTAATAACAGTTATAGTATTGCTAGTTGTATACTTTTAATAACTTTCACTAATTAAAATTAACAATGTATGTATAGACATGATTAATGTTTATTTCTATGTAGATAAGTGTGTAGTTTGACCAATAGAAAATACTAAGTACTATGAGTTAATTCGTTTTATTCCTCAAGAGCACGAGTTACATCGTCGGTAATCGCGAGTAGTTTTTTCCACTGCGAAGCCGACAGCGAAATACCCTTCTTGCCCGGCAAGACTTTTCCATCCTTCTCGTAGAACTCACGGATGTCGACCATTTTTCTGCCGCGAAACTCGTTAATGCGCACCTGACGCATGCCCTCTAATGTCCAGCTTGTGGCACCGTCTCCACCGCCGGAGGGCTCATCATTCTTATTCGATTTGGCGCTCTCCTTAGCCTTCTTACTTGGCGGCGGAGCATTGCGCTGCAAATATTGTAATTGGTCAGATTTATTAACAATTGTCAACATCATACTAAAGGCATATGTAACTCACATCGTCTGGGCCGCTATCACTGTCCGATGACGAGCTCTGTTTTTTCTTACTTATTCTTGGCATATTGTTTTATTTCAGTCTAATTTTTTCCTGAATTATTTGGCGCAAATAATGAGTTGTGTCGGCTTTTTTGACATTACTTTTACTAGGGCTGCAAAAAGAAATACGGTAAAGCATGGGTGTATCGATAGTTTTCGAGCATCGATATTTCAAATCTGAATAACGATTTATCTTGATATTCTTTTAGGTCACCTTAAATGCATTTAACAACTTTTAGATTTGTATTTACACTTTCTGCATTAAAAGTTTTCGACAAGTCTTTCAAAATTACTGATTTAGAAAGTATTGATTGAAAGTCGACGTTTTCTAAGCCCTGTTGCTTTTAAATTGAGTTGCCATTCACATGCTTGGACGCCGATAACAGTCAGTACACATCTCTAATTCGCGGAAGCATCGTATTAAACGCGCACTTTTTTCTGATATCTCGAATAAGTTTGACTCCGTCAAATAAATTAGGAGATAAACATTTAATCTGTTTGGTAAACAGTTGTTTCAAATTATTAGTTTGTGGTAAGCGTTTCTTGTTGTTTATTTACAATATAAGCAGACGGCAAATTTAAAATGTACACAATTTTTGGTGTATACTCGAAGACTTCTGTACATGTATACATGCACACATATGTATGTATGTTAAACTCTGCGCCTTTTTCAGCTAACAAAAATTTAAGCGATGGGAAAAAAGACAGACCACGATAGCAACGATGCCTCGTCCGGTGCTGAGCAAGAGGAGGAGGAATATGCAGTGGAGAAGATATTAGACCGTCGCGTCCGGAAGGGAAAGGTTTGTATTGCGCTTGATAACGACCACGGTGTACAGGGTTTATTAATAATACATTCTCTTGCTTTTTAGGTGGAGTATTATCTAAAATGGAAAGGCTATGCTGAAACAGAAAACACTTGGGAGCCAGAGGGTAATCTTGATTGTCAAGATCTCATTCAACAGTATGAGCTGTCCCGAAAGGATGAGGTAGGTACAGTTGGCAACGCAGCGCTGGAATTTGTAATTTAATACGATGATGCTTTGCGCCGAGCGTATAAACCGTTTTCTGACTGCATGATAAACAGACTTCAGCAATGATTTGAGCTAGATTCACCAAATTTCATATAATAACTCCTTATACATGTATGTACGTACATATGTGTGGACAGATTCCTGATTGTTTGTGTGTAAATGCGTTTCAATGTGCATTTATGCGCCTGGAAGTATGTACAAATTAGAGATGCGCATGAACCGAGTACTATTGGTATACTCACGCACGACAAATATTTTAGTAGGTCTGTCTCAGAATTATCGTTTGATTAACAAAAGGTGAATTTGTTATTTTCGCCATGATAATATGTAAAAAATAAAATTCAATAGGACACGAACGAGCACGGTTAGGTTTATATCTCTTTTGTAAGATGGCAGTCTCCATTATCAGTACCAATAAGCTGACTAAACCAGCGTTTTCAGCTAAAGTCTGCTTAAACATCTCTAGATCCACTTGAGAATTATAGGGATCACAAAGGATTAAACTTAGTTCGCTATATTAGTCATCATAATAGTACTGATGATAGGTACTTGCATATCCTTGATTTGTTTACAAAATGTAAACGTCTCTGACAACAACACAATCATACCAAAAATTATTCAATTCGCAATTGCAATGACAAGAAAAATGTACGGTCGATGCCGATGACTACGGCATATAAAAGCTAGGGTATATCAGGACCTTTAACGCAGGGTATCTTATGTTGTGCTCCCTCCACTTAAGTGTTTTTTGCTTCTTTTTGCACAGGCCAACACAACAGCCACATCAAAGAAAGATCGACCCGCCGTCAGCCCCAAAGGCAAGGAATCGGGTCGCACTAGCACCACAGCCAGCAACAGTAGCAAGCGTAAATCCGAAGAGCCAGCTGGTCCAGCTACAAAGTCTAAGCGGACCGAAACAGATGACAGCGGCGATTTACAGCAGGGCGGTGCCACCGGCTTCGATCGTGGCCTGGAAGCTGAGAAAATACTGGGTGCTTCTGATAACAATGGTCGCCTAACATTCCTTATTCAATTCAAAGGTGTGGATCAGGCCGAGATGGTGCCATCGAAAGTGGCCAATATTAAAATACCACAAATGGTAATACGATTCTATGAGGAACGCCTCTCCTGGTACTCGGACAACGAAGACTAAAATCTAAATGCCCCTTTCATTCCAAAAATGAATACTTTTTTCTCTTTATTTTAACCTTTTTTATGTTGAAAAAATTTAGAAATGAGCAAAAATTGAGAAAAAAGTAAATTTTTTTGTATTGTAAAGGAACAAAGACACTACATTTTTAAGGGTTAGCTAGACTGGAAGCAAACCGACCGTGGAATATAAGCTTCATAAAAATATATGCGAACAAATTTAACGCTGAATTAATTTTTTATTCTGCGGTCGTTTCGTTTACATTCTGAAAATCACATTAATTTAAAAATCATTAACTTCTGATATTTTTCATTAATTGCAAATAAATCTATGTTTAAAATGTGAAAGCGTCGCTTTTAAATGTTTATGTCTTATAGTTATCTCGAATACCGACATTTTGAATATATTTTTATAAATATAAATATAAATTGAAATAAAGTGTCCTGTTTGCTACGGCGGACATTTCCATTTGCTTAGCGGACGAAAATGTTTCATATGCTTATGTGTTGAGCAGTTTGTTTGCGACACTGCATTCAGAGTTCTCTAGGACATTACCACAGCAGGACCAATGACGTCGACCCGGATGTCCAACATGTCCATGGCCACAGCCACTGTATCCCGGCATTCGACCGTCACAGGAACATTTGATGCTCTTGCTGCCCTTGCCGGAGCAGAAGGAACAACAGTGATAGATCCCACTGTGCGGACGCACTTGACGGGAGTGAAATGTGAAGGGACTGCCCTTTATCTGGCGATCATTGATGTTAACCGTCAATATTAGCGTTCCCTGTGTATTGGGCGTGAAGGAGATGGTATAGGTGCCATCCCGATGATCCGACACATCAATGGGCAGAAACTTGGCACTCGCATCATTGTACTTAATCATGCAGTTGATCTGTAGCCCACCATGACACAAAGCCACTCCGTCTGCATCCCGTGAGAGCAGCAACAGATCCACCTGCCTGTGCAGTCTCAGCTGCGAGAAGCCTTCCCATTGCAGGGTGCATAGGGATGGCTCCACAGTTTGCATCGTTATAATGCCGTACAATGGAATATCATGCTGTTCCTTAGTGCCAGGTGCTCGGATCTTAGCCAGAAAATGCAACGAATCCGAAATCTGCAAGGTGAGATCGAAATATAATTAATAACCATAAGTTTAATGCATTTTCCTTACCTTGGGATCCACTGGGGGCTTGAATTGTTGGCAGTGCTCGAAGCGCTTCATCAGAATCCGAGCAAAGCTGAGAATTTCGACTTCCGCTCCAATGTCGCAGAGCTCCTGGCTAAAACGTATCACATCCATCGCCTGTTGCGTGCGTTTCTCTAGGAGATTCAGGTTTTATCATTAAGAATTTGCTAGTGAGACTCTAATCTTAGTAGAAGCCACTGAACTCATAATTTGAATCGATGTTTACCCAGTTCCATCTGTTGGTTAAGTATCAGCTCCACCTTGGACTCCCTAGCTCGACTGATCTGCTGTAAAAGCGTATTGCGATGTGCCTGCAAAGCCTCAAAGTAACGATTCATGAAGCTCTCCACCTGGGCCTGGATGTCATCGCACCTGGCATTGATGCCGCGGGTAATATCGTGAAGGCGTTCGATGGAATGCTCCGCATACTGACAAAGTGGACGCGTTTGCTCCGTCGCCTCCCGCAATTTCTTGGTCACCTGCAGCTGGACAACTGCCTTGGCTATGGTCTCGTGGCGATGATTACGATGTTGCAACACCAGACAGTCCGGGCAAGCCAACTACAAGGAGTTCTTAATTAAATGGAATCAACGAAACATGGAAAATGAGTCTCACCTGCTGGCAGGGTATACAGAAGGACTTGAACTCGAAGCCATGCAATCCGCATTTTATCAGCAGATGACTGCTATCTCCCAATCCTAGTTGTTGTTGCTTCTGCTTGCGAGCACGTCTCAGCTCCAGGATGTTTCTTATATGATGATTGGCCGTGCTGCGTTGTCGTTCATGCGCCTCCTTACACAGAGAGCAGAGATTTAAGGTGCAGCTGATGCAGTGATAGATTGCCTGCAGAGGAATCGATGCCTTACCAAGGATTGGCTAGGAACTGTACCATAAAAAACTCACGCTAATCTCCTCGCTGCAGAGGGAACACCAGACCCTTGAGATGACGTCATCTCCGGCTTGCAGACGCAGTGCCTCAATGCGTCGCACCAGCATAAAGTTCTGTGCCAACTGTCGAACTCCTCCCACTGCTGGGAGATTCGTTGGAAACTGACAGATGTGACAGCGAATGCAGCGTGTGGATTCTGTCTCGCTCGCAAAGCTCGCGTTTAACCGTGTGCTGGAGGAGCACGCGGATGTCGAACGCTTGGCATCGATTTTGGCCTGGAAAGGTCAATCAAATTTTGATTTCTCATAACTTTATAAAAAATTGACCAATTTTCAAGCGAAATAACATTTTGTTCATGAATTGGTCTCTTAATTGATTCTGCATTTAAATTATTATCATTTTAAAAATTTGCTATTTTTATGATTTTTATCAAATTTTCTATACCTACCCCTTGACATTTTTTCAAAAACTTGGATCTCTCATATCTTTATAAAAAATGAACCGATTTTCAAGAGGAATATCATTTTGTATAGGAAAATTTTCAGTGGACTTTGAGTATGCAAGTATTAAGGATTAACTTACCCTTAGCACCATGCGATCCAAGGACTTCTTGCTGCGCAGACTAAAGCTGGCGCCACGTTGTCTGGCTGGTGAGACAGTCGCCAGCTCACTATTAACTTCCGGCGTGGAGGAGCGTAGACTGTAGCTGGAACGATCCTCCCAGCTAACTTCATTCCTTAGGTTCTCATTGACCAGACATTGCAGGCAGAACGAGTGGAGGCAGTGCAGCGTGCGTGGATCTGTGTAGACATCCATGCAGATAGCGCACTTGAGATCCTCCGGAAAACTGATGCTCACAAAATTGGCGGCGGGACGCAGAGTGAAGCTGCTCGAGGGTGATACCAACGGAGTGCCCACTGGTGATGGCGAGTAGCTTCTGGATGCCAAGGATGCCATCGTGTCGGAGGGTTCCATGGAGCTCGGCATCAGCAAGGTGGTGACCTCCAGTTGATCGCCGCTATCCGGGGTTGAGGGGGAAACACGCAACTCCGGGGAAGCCTTCAGGCTGAGCACACGTTTTGGCTTGAGTGGCCCCGGTGACTTCAACTGGGTCTGGGATGGCAGCTGTGGCAACGGAGGAGGTGGTGGTGGCGGTGGTGCCACGGTTATATCGCTGGCACTGCTGCTCTGCACGGATACGGAAGAGGCCCCGCTAAGTATGTTGTCCAGCAGTGATTCCGGCGATGTGGAGCTGCCACCTGTGATGCTGCTACTCGGCTCACTATTGCTATCCGTGCAACTAATCGGATGCTCCGTGGGCAGACCAAGTGTGCGGGATCGTCGGATGCAGTTGCTTAACTCATAGGCTGGCAACCGTGGCACTATTTGGGCATCTCCCACTGTGGTCACCAGTTGGGGTGCAATGGAGAAACTAAACAGCTGTGGAGCCGACTTTCGACGCACTGCGTCCGGATTGGGCGATTCCGTGTGTGCAGTTTGCAATCGAATTTTGCTGGCGCTTAATTTAACCTGCATTTTTTCCGGAGTTGTTGCTGTCGTTGTTGCTGTTGTTGTTGCAAGTGGAGCTACCAAATCAGCAGCTGTCAGCTGCGTAGACTGCATCTGCTCATAAACGTTGAGATTGTTCTTTGAGCCGCGCTTGAAAGTGAGTTTTGTTTGCCGAGCTGGCGATTTATTGGCTCTACTCATTATATTATATTTTATTTTTACTTTAACTAAGTAGCTGACGGAGATGGAGTGGAAAACGTTATGCAATCATTGGTTATATTTACGGCTGACTAAACGGTGCAATGTGCAATCCACTTGACAGCTGCGCGTTTCGATTCCAACTGTTCATCATCAAGTTGGAGCGGCCTACGCGTCGTATGCTTAATCTAATTACTCGCAAAACTCAAATGCGAAATGGAAATGCAAATGGAAAAATGGTTACAACTGTGACAAGTATCTGACATGGCCAATTGTGATGTGCTTTTTCCCCTATTCACTTGGGAATGCCTCTGCCAAATCACATTATAACGCTCACATCTCAATGGACTGTACATTTTTCAGATTAACAACAAATACCACATGTCAGAACATTCTTGATTTCTGAGCTAAGTCTTCCGACATGACATTTCTGTGTTGGTAACTAAAATTACCTGAGATACAACTGATTTAATATGATTGCGCTATTTCTTAAAACTCAACTTTGTCAATACTTCACAGATGGTGGAAGTATTTTCGATAATGGCTGGATCTTAAACTTTACTCAGCATTAAAATTTTGTATGTTCAGAAAACTAAGTTTTTTGGTCCACTTCTTTTGCATAAGCTTCAAACTGCCAAAACTTAGCCGATTTTAATTTCAACGTTATTATATGAATATTTAATCTCTAATTTAAATCTGCATTCAAATTTAATTCATCTGGAAAATTGACACTTTCGATATTATTTATTTATTTTTTCTTTTTTAATTGTGAGTGTTGTGACAACCCCGATTATTTTCGAATTTCTTTATCCATTCTATTCACTCATTAAAACTTACAGTTTAAAGTAGCGCATTTAATGTTAATTTTAATAAAGGCCCATATTTCGGGATGGGTAATTGAGTTGAAATTAATCATTTTTTTAAATTAAATGATCAAATATTTCGATGAATGCACTTTATTTTCAATGTGCATCGATTCTTTAACACCGATCAACACCCACCAATACATTCACACTCACATAGCGTCGATTGTAAACATGACAAAGCTTTTACGCAAAATTTGTAACCTTTGCTGTTGCTCTTTCTCTCTCACTCTCTTTCGCCTCACGCGCACACTTGGCACTTTCAGCACGAGCGGGAGAGTGAGCTTTTGTGTGATTGGCCCCCCCAAACCCAACGCAGGCGCTCGCTCAGTGGAGGTCTCAGTGCATTTTGGTATCGTGCGGCGTGCGTACGTTGTTAACGGTTGTTTCTCTCGCTTGTGGGTGACGCGTGTCGCGACTTTTGTCAGTATTTAGCTTTTTTAAGAATCGACTCGGTTCGGTCAGCAGGCGGCACAGACACAGAACTTGTGGCCGGGCAACGTGAACAACTTTCTATTTTGTTGTTTGTATTTTTTGTGTTTTGTTTTCGCTTTCGATTTTGATTTCTGCTTTTGAGTTTTGTTTTTGGCTGCACTTTTCAGTGCGGTAATATTTTTGAATTGACTGACTTACGCATACGCTGTCAAGTGCCATACATGCAAAACAAATACAGTACAAATTACGGTACGGTGTAAATCCATTCAGCGTCTGATTCGAAAATAATTACATCTCCCTGACGTCGAATTAAAGTACTCGTAACAACAACAAATTTTCCATTGGACCGTGTTGAACTTTTGCGTGTTCCCTTTCGTGTTGCCTTTCGCATTTGACGCTCATTTCTTTTTGTTTTTGTCGGCGATTCTTCTCCTTTCGTCTTTCGCTTTCGATTCGGTAGTGAAATTAAAAACACCACTTAACATGGAAGCGGTAAGCATGACTAATTTGCCGGTATTTTAAATAGATCTGCTCTGATGAAAGTATGCAAAATACTTTACGTATCAGTTCCAAAGTTCAGTAGTGATAAAGCTCGGCTGCCCATTGCGCAAAAGGTTAAAGTCCCTGCTTGCCCCCTCAAGAGGCCGGCGGGTTTAAAGAACCCATCGAATAGCGCTAAATTGTTCTCAGGTTTATCAGGAAATTCAATTCTCGTGATAAGTACTCATAAGTATGCCACTAGATTAGTGCGTATTATCGGACATTCATCATTATCTAAACTATGATTTATTAATTCTTTTAATAATCGTGATTTTAATACACAAGTTAATTACAAATTATTATTAATAATGTAATTTCTTAAACACCAATAATAATTTAAAATAAAAAGTAATTCATAAGACATAAGACTGTCATAAATATATATTTCTTAGAAATTAGAACCTATCCAAAAGAATTAATTTTGAAATGATCTTTAAAAAAAAAAACAAAACTGTCGCAGATTTGAAAAATATAAAACTATTCTTGTTTCAATTGTGCCCAAGTTTATCATTCTGTCAGAACTAATGAATATAAGTTATTACCATCCATTTGACGACCCGTTGGAGATAAGCAAAACTTGCTTTCTTATCTATATTCTAGACGACATAAAACAAAATATACTGATTTAAATAACACTTATGAAATAAATGTTTTATTACAGGCGGATAGCTACAGATTTGGAAGCATTGACTATATCGTGTTTCTGGGAATGATCATCTTATCCACAGGCACCGGCATTTATTTTGGCTGCATAAAGTAAGTGAGTCTAATGAATATTTTACAAACATAAAAAATTGTTTTTTATAGAAAGAGTAAAAAATCTATTGTGGATGTGGAGCCAACGCTACCCACCTCAATTAGCACCACAACTACCAGCAGTACTGAGACGCGAAAACATGACTTTGGCTCGGAGAAGATGAGCGAATACCTGCTGGGATCTCGACAACTGAAAGTATTCCCTGTTGCCATGAGTCTTATAGCTAGGTGACAATAAAATACAAAATCTAACACCCACAACGCCAAAACTTATCTCTCTCTTCTGGTTTATCTACAGTTATGTATCGGGCGTTACAATACTGGGCACTACATCCGAAATATATAACTATGGCACGCAGTACTGGTTTATAGCCATTGCCATCATACTACAGGGAATTGCCGTCTCCTACATCTACATACCAGTATTTGCGACTCTTCAAGTCGGCTCTTCATACGAGGTATGTCTAGAATCAACCATAAACTTAATGATCCCTTACCTCACGTACCAGGGGTATATACAATACGATACTATGTGAATGAGTTGTTAAAGGAAATCAAAACACAAATGATAAGAAGAAACCCGACAGTGTAAGATTGTATTCAATTAAAATATACTAAGTACGTTCTTAATTGCAAAGATCGGGTATATTTGTTGCAGCCAATTAATGATTTATTGAATTTGTATTTTGTAATCGCAATTTCATAAAGATAAGTGATATTGGAGCTTAAATATAGTTAAAGAACATTTTTATAAAAAGAGAATTTTAAAATTTCGAACGAAGAAATTTGTAATTTTTATCACGGTATAAATTTTCACGAGCTTTCGATTCGTCATTGCCCTAAAAACCTTTGAAACAGAAGCACAATGTGTAGCAAACATTTTAATTAAGAAAAGACATCACAACGAGTCATTCACTATTGGACTTTGGTCAAGAATATATTGCTCGCGGTTTTGCCATGATTAATGATAAATTAGAATCGTACTTCCATGCCACTTGACAGTTGTTGTGCCCAGGTCCAGGCAATTATTTTTCTCGTTTTTTATTTTTTTATACATTGATTTAAATATTGTTCTTTAGAAATAGGTTTTTTTGTGTTATTAGCTTTAAACATTTAAATATAAAGTGTTGAATATTTGCTAAATATAGTATATTGGACATATTTTTAATATATCTAAGAGATCGATTTTAGATATAATCTATTATCATATAATTATTTTAAAATAATTTATTACATTTTCAGTATTTGGAAATGCGATTCCACTCAGTTATACGTAGCATAGCTTCATTTATGTTCATTTTGGATGAGGTGAGTCCAATCTTAAGTTATTCTGCGATGATTTCTTTAATTATTTTTCTTTCTCAGATACTTTTTCTGCCATTTGTTGTGTATGTGCCGGCCATAGCTTTGAATCAAGGTAATTTCAATTGATCTCTTAAAGAAAACCGCTTAATTCTCTATATATTTTTTTAGTTTCTGGCATAAATTTGCACGTAATATCAACGGTGATTGTAATCGTGTGTGTTTTCTACACCTTTGTTGGAGGCATTAAGGCTGTGGTGCATACGGATGCCTGGCAAACCCTTGTCATGTTCCTTTCTGTGGTGGCTGTGGCCGCATTGGGCACCTATTATGCCGATGGCTTGGACAAACTCTTTGGAGATGCAGCCAAGGGAGGTCGAATAATATTTTGGAATACAAATCCATCGCCATACGTGAGGCACACCGTCTGGAGTGTGCTCATTGGCGGCTTCTCCTATTGGACATCCTTCAATGCCGTCAATCAGACCATGGTGCAGCGTTACATGTCGTTGCCTTCATTAAAACAGGCGCGCGCCTCAATGGCCATATTCACAATTGGAGTGGCTGCCTTTGTTTCCGTCTGCTGCTATGTGGGATTGCTGATCTTTGAAATGTACCAGGACTGTGATCCACTGAGTGCAGGTCTTATCACACACGATGATCAATTACTGCCACTTTATGTGGTGCAGAGTGTGGGACACATTCCTGGCATGTCAGGACTCTTTATTGCGGGCATCTTTGGTGCAGCTTTAAGTTCACTATCCGTGGTATTGAACTCCACGTCGTTGGTCATTCTGCAGGACATTGTGCGCGGCTGCTTTAAGATGCAGCCAAGTGAGCGCGCCTCCACTGTGCTGGTTAAGACATCGGTCATAGTTCTGGGCGTGGTGGCGCTATCGCTGGTCTTTGTGTTGGAGCAATTGAGTGGCATACTGAGCATCTGCACCTCTATGACGGCCATTGCTGCAGGCACCACGTTTGGCCTGTTCACGTTGGGCATGCTGGTGCCGTGGGCCAACAATGTTGGGACTGCCGTTGGAGGCATTGCTGGTGCCCTGCTCGCCGGTTGGATATCCTTTGGTACACAGATTACCATAGCAGCGGGCGGTCTGAACTCCCAAAAGCTACATGTTTCCGTGGATAATTGTGCAGCGAATGTGACGCTGCCCGAAAATGTTTGGGTGGATGAGGAGGAGGTGTTTCCATTGTATCGTCTAAGCTATCATTGGATCAACCCGATTGGTGTGGCAACGGTTATTCTTGTTGGTGCTACCGTCTCATTGTTCACTAAGCCGACAGAGCTAAAGACTCTCGACCCGGATCTGATATCGCCAGTTATTCACAGATGTCTGCCAAAGGAATGCTTTGCCAGACGCAATCATCATGCGCAGGCGCAAACGAACCTCCTAAATGGTCAATAAATTGGATGAATATGCAGTGAGAGTTAGCTGCAATTGTACATATAGATACATGCCTCAATTTCACAGAACAAAGCAACAAAATTAAAACATATACAAGTAGTTAGCAAAATATTCCTAAACAACTACACAGATCCCACATATAATCTAAGTAGTTATAGGCTTAATTTATCATTAGTCTAGTAGTACAAATTGCAGTTCGATTTTGTAAAGGGCGCACATGTAACAAGGTACAGGAATTTATGAATCTGCATAATCTTTTTTCGTCTTATCCTTTTAGGTTTACATTCATAATTATCTTATTGCTTATGTTTATATATGTGCTATTATAATAGCTTTATTGAATTGTTGCTTTTCTTGTTTCCAGTTCAACTTATTTCTTTGGCATTTTTGTTTGTTCAATCAATTAGTCGGCAGACTGTGTATCATATTGAATGTGTGGATTCCGTGTGACTTAGCAAGCATTATGTCTGTGATAAAAATGTAATAGATATACGTACGTATATATATTTATACTAAATATATGATTATCAGAAAATGCCGTTGCGTTTGATATGAAAAGTTGATACATAATTTGCGAGCAAGCGCACATTTCTAGCATTATGCTACCTAAAGTAAGCCCCTAATTTGGCAATGAATCACAAAATGAGAATCCTTGACTCTCTGATGTTATGCATATTTACAGTTAGTGATGCTTCTGATGCTGTTGCGATGACTTCTCCCTCGCTGGACTCCGTCTAATCAAGTATTTTCGTAGCTGGAAAGCAACCAGCACAAGGCATGCAACTCCGGCACTCACATAGCTATTGAATACGAATTGTTGTGGCAACATCTTGCACTTGAACACCGCATAATCATCTGGCGTAATTGTGGCCTGAAATTGAGGGTGATAAGATTGAAGCAAACAATTGAGGAACGGATTGCTTACCAGCATGAAACTGGGATTCACATTGTTGCGCCAGCTGAACGAGGCGACCGTGTACTCGTCGATGCCCAAGCGATTGACGTTGTGGCAAAAGTAGTGCGAATGCCCGGCAAAAGCTAGACGTGGCTTCAGCAGCTCGCCCAGCATATCGGTTGCGTCTTTGGAGAGCACATGGTAACGCTCCCGGAATGCCTCAATATGTGGCGCATCGTGCTCCCGACACACCCTATCCGAGATGCGGTACGTGGGAAAGTGTTGCATTATAATGGGCTGGCTATACGGATGACGACGTGTGCGTGCGCATTCCGCCTCGTGTGGATGTTGCATGCAGTGCAACGTTCTCGATATATTCTTTAGCGCTGACTCGGCTTCTGTGCAGAACATGCAGCCATCCCCCTCCATGGCCATGGAATTGACAACCACAAAGTGTATCTGCTTAATCGTATACAAGTGCACCTTGGAATAGTTAAGATAACTCTCAAAGCGTGTCATAAAAAACGGATGCATTCTAAAAGGCAATAATTACAATAATTAATCAAATTTCTCTATAAGATTGATCACCACTCACTTGTAGTGAAATCCAACATCGTGATTGCCAACTATGCTGATGAGTGGAATACCTGCAGGTAGATTAAACATTTGCAGATAACGCCACACGTACTCCTGGAACTGTTTGTCGCTGACCATGTCGCCCTCGTCAAACAAGTCCCCTAGCACAAATACTACGTCCGGCTGGAGTAGTCTAGAGGCTGCCTGAAAGGAGCGTGTCATGTGCCACTCGCGGTACAATTTGTCCAGCCAATGTCCACGATGTGGACCCAACAAATGCGGATCCGCAATAACCATGGCTCTCAGGGGATCGTCCACATACTTTTTGCGTCGAATTTCGGGCCATTTGCACTTTTGTAATACCACAAAATCAGCCACGTATTCGCAAAAGATTAGCGCGCACAGTATGATAACAAAACAAGCGTAAATCCAACGCATTTTTCAACAATAATTAAACAATAATAATAATAATACCAAAAAGCCGGCGAACTCACGAATGCAGAAACCCGAACACAAGAACTCAGGGTTGGCGATGTACATAATCACATTCAATAGGGTTGCAAAACCACTTTGGTTATTCACGCAGCAAGGTTGTTTCGTAAGAAAACAATTTGCGTTACATTGGCGTAATTAATAGAAATAAATAAGTTAACGCAAATATTTCGTCAGATAACGGATACTTGTGTTTTTATATATTTGTGGTATGTGAAATAACGTGTGGACACTTACAGGAACTAACGTTTTCTCATTTTTACATAATTATTGACGGCGTGCGTTTGCAGATAACAAACATACATACATAACTATGGAGGAATATACACGTGAGCCCTGTCCATATCGAATTGTGGATGATTGTGGAGGCGCCTTTGCAATGGGTTGCATTGGTGGCGGTGTCTTTCAGGCAATCAAAGGTTTTCGAAACGCTCCATCGGGGACAAGCAGACGAATGCTTGGAAGCTTAATCGCCATAAAAACTCGTTCACCTGTCATAGCCGGAAATTTTGCAGTATGGGGAGGAATGTTCAGTACAATTGACTGCACCTTGGTACATTTTCGTAAGAAGGAAGACCCGTGGAATTCTATTATAAGCGGTGCTGCAACTGGTGGTATCTTAGCAGCCAGAAACGGCATTCCAGCTATGGCTGGAAGCGCAATTATTGGAGGAGTTCTTTTGGCTCTCATTGAAGGTGTTGGAATATTGTTCACGAGAATATCTGCCGAACAATTTAAAAATCCATCGCCGCCTACCGAAGACCCAGCTGCTCTTGGTGATCCTTCAAATTTCTCGTTTGGAAGCCCATCCAACAATAAACAATATCAATAAAAATGTTATTACATATTTAATTTGTATGAACAATAGAATTTAAATTAACTATAAAAGCCGAAGTCCAAATTGACTGATTGAACTTGACATGCCTATCGAATTTAACTATTGAGCTTAGTAGTTCTTATCGATACATCGATTACAGGCGGTTTGCTTTTTAAATTTCGAAACATGTATAACAAAAGGCCGACTGAAAGACGTGCAATTATTGCAGAACTATCTGATAGAACATACAAAAGCTTTTCTAGTTACTAAGATCTAGGGATTTCAAACACACACTTAACTTAAAAAATGTTTTATTTGGTTTTTCTGACTGGAATGATATTCATTTAAAAGAGATCGTAAAAATAATTCAAGCCCTGGCCCAGTTCCCAAATAGAGATGCCAGTTCCCAGCTCCTTAGCCAGCTTAATGCGCTCATTTATGGAGTATAGGGTTGGATAGAACACAATATGACGACCAGTTTCAGTTCTGTAGAATAGTTGTGATTAATTAAAAGATATGAAAATAGACTTCTTTTATATCGTACTTGATCTCAAAGAAATTCTCAACATCGCGTTCGTCAAAGGTCAGATGCTTCTTCACATGCCTGACTAGCTCCAAGTATTGACTGTAAGTTATGGGCCCACCACCATCTGGCGTATAATCATTGCCATACATGTTCAAACCCATTAGTATTTTGGCTCGTTTCGCCTCCATGTCATAACAACCAGCTGGTGCAATGTGCTCCACGGCTTTGCGAACCCAATAGAGAGGAGCATTCGCACCAGGACGCTGCACACTCGAATAGTCATAGGTCATTAGGGAGAAGGCATAGACATGCTTATACAACTTATCCATGTGCTTTTCACCAAACAAGTTTGGCATGTCCTTACGTTGTGGAGGTATCACCAATATGAGGCGTAATTGCTCCTTTTGTAGCTCCTTAGCTGCACATAAGGAAAAGTTAATGAAAATAGTAAGTATACTCGTATTAACAATAACGCACGTATTAACAACACGCACCCATTTGTAGCACCAATGTATAGAGGATTTGTTCATCAATTCGTCCCGCAAGTTGCGACCACACCTCCAGTATCAACCCATCAAATCCGTGCTCCTTGCATGTCTTGATCAGCACATCATTCATTCTTGTGCGCTCCTTGGCATCACTAAGCAACAGCTTAATATCGCGATCCGTAAAGTGGTCAAATATAAAACGTGGAAATACTACAATAGAAAAAGTCACACCATGGAGAACCTATTGATGGAATGTGAGTACTCAGAACAGCACCTTTGACTGTGCGAAGCTGAGGCTGTTGCTGCACCTTGCCCTTTCGTCGAACATCAGTTATCCAGCCGGCATCGATGTCATGAGTGCCCGCCACAACATAGGCGTTGCCTTGCTTCGTAATCTGCAGCCACACAGGTGATATGATGTCGAACTTCTTGGCAAAGATCTTGGCCACGTCATAGCCATGCGAGTTCCACTAAATAATATATTGAATATATTAATTATAATGCATAAATCTAAACACAATATGCTGCAGTTGCTCACCGGCGTAACATAGCCAAGTGTTGTGCCATTAAAATGTCGCAGGGCAGTGTCCCTGTAATATGTCTCATGATTCATTAATATGTCCTTTGGCAGCGGCTCTGATGATATCAAGTCCAAACCAAACACATCATTGTCCTGCGGACCACGCAAGTACTTGGATTCTTTGTGCTTTGACTTGGATTTACTATCGGGTGATAGTGTGCCAAATGAGTAATGGCAGCTCACCAGGATACACACTATAATGTGCACATAGGACGCGATCATTTTTTAATACAGATTAGGAACACCTAAACAGATAGATAGAAAACCAAGGAATCCTTTAAATCCATTTTACCAGACATCCACATCCCAGAAGTCTTACTTGAATGCTTACCTGGTAGCTGCACTAATGAAAATGCATAAATATTGCACATAAACAAAAAACGTCGCGACCACAAATGAGTCGCCGGTCGGGCCACACTGTGAAAACACATCCAAAAGGTTGCCACCTAGCGTTAACAATATGTTAAGTCGATGAATCCATGTCTAGTTATTTGATGCATCGATAATTCGATATTATATTGTCAACGTTCTTAAATTTAAATTAAACTTTAAGCTCGGCGCTCAGTTTGGACTTACATTATCATTTACCCCCTGGAGTTTTTCCATAAATTAAATAAAACGCTCCTATTTGAAACTTATGCATGCGTTTTGTATACACATATTTATATAGTATATTTTATATTTATATGTTTATACTGTATAAATTAGGGATTTGTAAACATAAAGGTGTTTAACTTAACATAAAATTAAATGTAAATCTAGTGCATAGACTAACAGAAAACTACTACAATCAATCATGTTTCCAATCTAATTATCACTCTTATAAAAATGAAAATAATTGATTTAAAATATTTAACATAGCGCTACGTAAAGATAGAGATAATCATAAATTTCTATTCATAATTATAATCATTTGCATTTGCATGTGCATCTGCATACGCGTGTGTGTGTGTGTGTATGTATATTTAGACAAACACACGCATTAAATCGCTACCCGTCGAGTTGCTTCCCGGCGTGGAGCTGTTGCTCTTCCATGGATTGTTACCGCCAGCTACTCCGCTTGCTGCACCACCTCCACCGCTTGTTGCACCACCTACTCCGCCGCTGTTGGTAAGAATGTTGCTGCTGTCGGACAACGTGCGCATTAATTGTTTCTTGAGCAGCTGATGCTGTGGACTTGGACTGCCGACGGCATTGACGCCGCCACTCTGCAGCTGCAGTGGCAAATGCATAGGACGCTGACGCATAAATTGTCTACTATTGTTATGGTTGTTGCTGTTGCTGTTGCCACCAGCAATTGTGCGTCGCTGATGATGCGACACCATCAACTTGCGTCGCTTCTCATAGAAACTGTGCATGCGCTTAAGCTGCTCCTGATCTTGATATTGTTGTTCATTGGCTTCGTTGTGATCCGGTTTCTCCTTGTCCTTGTCCGCAATCGTTTTTACTTTGCCCGACAGCAATTCGTTCAGTCGCTTCACCATCAGGCTGGCTCCATTGCTGCTCCCATTGCCCAGGCGACTCAACAGCGCTCGCTTGTTGCATCTCAGTCTATCCTGGGCAATTATGCTGCACTTCTGGGCATATATTGTCTTGCCATGCGCCGCGTTCCTGGGCAATAGTTGCAATTGCTGGGAGCCCACGTTTCCATTGCAGTTCCCCGTTGGTGGCGGAGGCGGTGGGCGGGCAAGTGTGCCCACAACGCCGCTGCTGCCGTTGAGCGAAAGCAATCCATTGTTGGCCTTGCGAGTCATCAGAACATTTTTGCGCAGTGTTGCGCCAATGCCATTGGGCAGCTTAACAAGGCCAAAGGTATTCATGGCCAAGGGACGCGGCGGGCCGGAATAGAGCGTCATGTTGAAGTACGTGGTATCCTCGTGATATTTGGCATTAACCAATTGGCGATGTGGCTGTGCTTGGAACTCGTTCTCATAGCTATTGTATGTGTTGTTGGTGGTGGCATGTTGTGGTTTTGTTGTTGTGGCTGGATTGTTTCCAGCTTGACAGTCTTTGGGTGGTTGGCTTCCGCGCAAACAGTCTCCAGTTTCGTAAAGTCAAAATCGCTTAGTTCATCGTCGAAATGATTGGCCACGCCTACACCATTTGCATCCGTAGTTGCTCCTGCTGCTGTTTGCAACACGTTCACGTTCACATTCACATCGACATTGTCATAGCCAGCTTGGGTGAGAAACTCGGCTATAACCTGCTGCTGACTTTGTTGATCCAACACGATCACCTGATTATTGTCAGTACTCTCATAGTATGAGATTGGCAGTATCATGTGCTCATCCGCTGCAGTTGTTGCAACTGTTGCTGTTGCTGTGGTTGCTGTTGTTCCTGTTGTTGCGTCCGCATCATCATCATCTGTCAGCGAGGGAACATTGTAAACATTGAACTGTGCCGTCACCTCGTCGTTAAGTTCCTGCTTCAGTTGTTGCTGCTGCTGCTGTTGTTGTTGTTGCTGTTGCTGATCTGCCTGCTCCAACATCTGTTGCTGCTGATAGATTAATTGCTGCAGCTGCATGGCGTCTATTGCAGTCAGTTGCGTCTGTTCTGCTTCATGTGGATTCTCCTCACTGTATACCTGTTGTTGTTGTTCCTGCTGCTGCTGTTGTTGTTGGTAGAGTCCATAATCATTGGCATCTGTATTAATGGTGCCATCATCAAATCGAAGTCGTTTTGTCGCTGGCGCATGCTCTGATGTTTCCAACTGTTGTTGTTGCTGCTGCTGCAGTTGCAACTGTTGGGGTTGCGATTGTGACTGCGACTGTGAAGTGTCCAGTGCGCTCTCATCGAAGGGAATATCCGCCTCGACAGTGTTTAAAATCTCATTGATAAACTTGCTATCCAACATATCATCCAATGTCAGCGATATGGAATTATCATCAGATGTATTATGCATGGGCAGTGGCTCCTCAGTAACACCCGAAAGATCGACCTGATGCTGGCGTTGCTGTTGCTGCTGCTGTTGTGCCTGCGTCCCCAGATCCACATGACCGGTTATAGAGGAGACAGCCTGATCCAATTCACTCAGCTGCTGCTGTTGTTGTTGCTGCTGCTCATATAGAGGCGCCAATTGCTTCTCCTTGCCAGCTTTGCTACGATGATGTGAAACAGATGCTTCTGTTGTTGCACCCTTGAGCTGCAAGAAGAGGCATAAATAATGTTTACATATAGAACATATATATTTATATATTTATGACTTCCCACCTTCTTCTTATTTGGCTGTGTCTCGTCCAGCATGCTGTTGAGTTGCGCGGTTGCGGGAGAATATGTGATGGCATGCTCATTGCCATTGCTGGCCACAGTCGCCAGTGTTGGCGTCGACGGCAGAGAGCATGACGAATTCGATGACGAGGAGAATAACGTTATTGAAGCTGGTACAGAGGCAACTGCGATTGCTGCCGTTGCTGCTGCTGCCTCCTCCTTGACAATGGCAGCAATTGGTGGTGCAACGGCAACAGATGTTGCTATGGCACTGGCACTGCTTTTCTTAGAGCCAACTTTGTGATGCACCTCCGAGTGGTGGCGATTCTTAGATGACTTCGAACGGGATCGACTTGTACTGCTGCTGGTCTTTGAGGAACTGCTACTCTTGCTGCTGCTGCTGCTTTTGTGACGCGACGAGGATGATGATGATGTTGCCGAGCTGCTGGAGGCGTGTGTGCTTGTGTTGTTGCTGCTACTACTGTTGTTGTTGTTGTTGTTATTAACAGCAGCCATTGAGCTACTGGAGCCATTAGAAGAGCTGGACGTTGTAGCTGACAGTGTATCTGTGGGTGAGCCCAACAATTCCGCTGCTTCCCGCACACCATCCTGACTGTTCTCCGCCAGTGCAGCTGATGCTGCTGCCATGGAACGTGGCTGATGTGTTGTCTCCGTGGTGTTGAGCTTGTTGGGAATACTATCCCAAATGCTGGGATGCTGCAATGCAATGTGATTGTTGAAACCGGGCTTGGTGTAGCTGCCACTACAGGAGTTGCACACGACAATGTCGCGTGTTGCCTGCTTGGGCACCATATCATAGTAGGACATGTCTGCAGCATTTAATCGCTGCACCTGCACAACATGCGTTGCTTGCTGCTTTGCATCATTGCCGCGTCCTCCACTGCCGCTTCCGCCACCGCCACGTAAATGCGTCTTCTCTGCCGCACGCAACTGTTTGATCATTTTGTCCAGATCAAAGACCTGTTGCCACTTCTGGCCCTGCATGGTAGCCAAGGCCAAGCTGGACGAAGCCAGCATGCTGCCCAGTTGAGCAGCAGCAGCGGCGCTGCCAGCGATCACATCTGATTTGGACGAGTTGGTCATGTTTGTTATTGTTGTTGGTTGTGTTGCGGATGATGTTGTTGTTGTTGGTGTGGATGGCGGCAACTTTGTGTGCTTCGTTGTACCGTTTCCGTGATCCGTGTAGATTAGTGCAGCAGCCACATCGCTCATGGGCATTTTGTTGTTGTTGTTGTTGTTGTGGTGGTTGTTGTTGCTCTTCCTAGCCTGGCAGTTGAGTGAATGATGCAATGGCAATGCAAGGTGGAAGCTGCTGGCGGCCTATGTTGATGAGGGTATATAGAGTTAGCTTGGCGACGCGAGTGGCATTTTCTGCAACAAACAACAAATTGGTGAATGTTGCATTTAACAAAATCATTGTATTCGCAATTGCGATTTGATAAACGCACAGTGCAATTCAAACTATATTCGCGATACAGTGCATCCAAAACTGTTAACCCTCCTCACCATACGCAACAGCTGTGCGTTGCTGCCAGATACGAATGCAAATACAACAAACGGGTTGGCAGGGCTGCCAACCCGACACCAACACAATTGCAAGTGTTGTTATCTCGCTCGCACTTGCACGCTTAACACACACTCACCCAACCAACAAACAAAGCCTGTTTGGAAAACTACGCACACGAAAAATTATTAACTTTTTGATCCGAAATTATAAGCTTTCTTCAATTTTTATGATTTTGACTTACATGTGCGTTAACGTTAACACAATTCCATTGTGTTCAAATGGCTTGCTGTTTTTAGCCAATTTTCATTCGCCTTGCCGTCGCCAGAGTTGTCAATGTTTTTCAATATCATCAAAATATGCAGATGAGCCAGTGTTGCCAACTTTTTAAAGGAAAAATACACTATTTCTGGACGAAAAATTACCCAGCTGAATAGCAGTGCTTCTAACTTCGCTATTTTATAGCTAGTTTGACCATTTTTTAAATATGGGCATTTTAATTATATATTCAGCTATTTCTTTGCTACTCAAACTAAATAAAAGACATTTTTTTTACAAGGGAATTAAAGCACATGAAATTTTACTACTTTTTACTTAAATTAATCGCCTGATGTACATATAATTGAGTATAATATATGTACAACCAGCCTCTTTGGGCAAAACGAACACGACGAACAAAATCTCTTCTTTGTTTTCCTTTCAAAGGAGTCAGTAGTATGTAACTGATGTGTGTTTAACCCTGTTTAGTCTTCTTGTGCTGCAGCAGCTTAAATTCCGGTGCCCACACAATATTATTTATGAATTCCCCTAAGAAATAGCATAATAAACTTAATCCTATCATTCCTCCAAACATCACAAGGCGCAGTGGCATTGACAACACCTCCAATAGGGGATAAACCCATACACCGCTGAAGTAACGTACTATGTGCACCCAAATGATATAGAGAATCATGAACGATGCATTTCCAGTAACGCCGGCCAAGCGACTGGGGAAGCAGCGGAAGCAAGTAAACAGATCCATGATGGCCAAAAGGGCAACATTTGTATGAACAACGTGATTCAGCCAACTGCAAAGGTCAATGTTAATAAATGCAAATTAGATGGTAAACAACGTTTGCACTTACCTGGGAAAGATTGCGTCAAGTGCTGCGGGAAAGATGAGCTCACGGTCCCATAAATAAATGACCCAGAAGGAGACGGCAACATTGTGAGCGATTGGAAATGCAAACGTAGCAAATAAGTAATCTCTACACTGACGCAAAAAGGACTTTGGAGCCACTGTGACCGTGTTGTCCCCAACTAGATCGTTTAAAAGTGCCACGGTGTGGTATACCGCCTGTAGTACGACGTCGAGGAACGTGAGATATTTGAACTTTCCACCCCAGCGCGTCTTAAGCTCTTCCTCCTCGTGCAGACCTTTGGGCCAATGAACTTTCAGTAAATAGTAGTAAATGCCATAACAGAATTGAGCCGCTGCCAGCAGGTGAACTAAAAAGCGCAGGTAACTGAACGCTCCACTCGTATAGGCATCGTTGTGCGTTTCCAGTTGAGCTGTGTTCGCCTGGGCTGCTTCTCTGGCCGCCTGTTGTTCGCGAAGCTGTTTTTTACTCTTGGTCATCGTTTAAATAAATAATGAGCAATAAATATACGCGGCGTTTCTCCTCACAACAGCCGTTCTTTGAAATACGTTGCCACCTGGCAGAAAAATATAACATTTAATTTGAACATCTGGCAGCCCCGAAACTGATTTAGATCACATTTCGAAAAACGATCTTTTTGGTCTTGATGAATTTTTGCTAGAATTTTGGATATTTTTTTAATATTTTTAACTTCTCTGTTAGAAAAGGAACGATCTTTAATTTTTATTCTCTAAGAAAGTTGGCAGCACTGCTAAAATTTGTACAGAACAGCTGTTTATTGTTTTTGTTACCAAACAAGTGAATAATGTGGAAAAATTTATTATTTAATACGCGGCATGTATTCAGACAGCAGCAACAAGTATGATTGAAGCACTAAATATAGAAATCAATCATTAATGAGCCTTCAATTCACAGATAAAATGTCGACACTTTGCAGCAAGGGCGACTGCACCAAAAATAGTGAATTTGGAACAAGTGCACATTGATGAGGCCATTAAACTGGAGCCGACTCTGTCTGTTTACACGCCGGAAGTGTGGAGACGTGCACACGAGACATTTCAAAATCATGGTCTGGAGACTGTTAACTTCCTGAGAATTGTTACAGGCAATCCAACAGTGCTGAAACGCACTCCACAGCGTATTATTGAAAGCTTGGAAATTTGGCGCGCCTGTCAATTTGGAGAGCATTTGTTACACCTGCTATTGACCAAATATCCGGAGTTGCTGGATGTTAACAACGCTCATCAACTGCTCAGCTTAATTGCCTATCTGAAGAGTCGCGTATCAACGAATAAAAATGTGTGGAAGTTGCTAATGAACAGTCCGGATTTATTAGCACAATCAGAGCAGAGTATTGAGGAGAAGTTTAATTATATAATTGATATAATGCGCCTTGAAGTGCCAGAAATTGTCAAATCCGCCGCAATGTCACTGCCCTTTGAGGAATTGCATTGCCGACACACGTTCCTCTTGCGTTTGGGTTTGTTTAAGCCGCGTGCTCTGAAAGCGGATCCAAATGAGCGTACAACCAACAATAGACTCTATCAGATTACGGATACATCGGAGAAATCTTTCGCCACAAAGATTTGCAATGTCACATTGCCAGAGTTTGAGGCTTTTAAGGAATTATTTTCACGTGAATTAGAACGCAAGTCACGAAAACCAAAAGATGATGAGGAACTTAGCGACGATGAAGAAGTTGTCAATTAGTACTGCTAAGCTAAGTGTTATCCCCTAAATTAAAAACAAATTAAAAATTAAACTATGTAATTTATCTGTTATTAATAATTTTTGAAACTTGTTCGTTTTGTTGGGCAAAAATTGTTAACAGCATACCCGACATGAAGGTAGCATAGCTCTGTTAAGTTGTCAGCCACGTGAACACGGGAATGCCAAACAATTTTTATCTTCATTTATTCCAACCCAGTGCTGGCAAGTTTATAAGGGGAACAATAACTGTCTCTATCTAGAAACCATCTAAATTTGTGTTATTGTGTGCAGATTTGCACAGTTTTACCAACAGTATTAAGAGTAAAACTTAGCTGAATATATATTAAAAATAGCCAGATTTCCTGCTTATAGCAATTTTGAAATTTTTCTATCAAGCGCATTTTGACAATAGCCAGATCTAGCTATAAAAATAGCTAAGTTGGCAACAGTGTTGGGAGGGCAGTGGGAGAGTTTTGTTCAAAATTTAATTAAAATTAAACATTTCGTAGTGTGGTTAAGCGCAGCAAGCATTTAATTCGCGAAAATAATAAATCTCGTTCCCATGACCATGTACATGCTGACGTCACTGAGCATACTTAACTGTGCATAACAACAAATACACCCACAAAAAAAACTAAAAATTACTCACAGCTGGAAGCCAATGATAACATGTCCGGTAATCCGTTTGATAGCGACGAGGAGCCGAGTGCCACCAGTGACGAGATACTGGAGGGCTTTCTCTGTCCCATTTGTCGTGCCGACTTGAAGTCCATTGATTTCCTAACGCAACACTTTGCCCGCCAACATGCCGAGGAGGAGGATGCCCTGAAATCCGTTTTTAAGGATATATTTACCAAAGCCAAGAAGAAAATCCTCAACAACTTTGACGATGATCGCGATCGTGGTGCATCGTCGTCGACAGTGTCCGCATCTGCGTCGGCTGCAAGCGCCTCCAATGCGGGACAAAATGGATCCAGGACGAGCAATGCGAGGACGCGTAACAATGTCTTTAACAATATGTCGAGGCAAAGTGTGGGCGCCGAGCGTTCCTACAATGAATACTTTCAGTCCGTGCGCAATCCTCGCCTGGAGCGTTACGCCAGCGAGACGAACAAACTGATAATAAGACTGCACCGACTGTTGAAGGACTTGCCCACGGATGCAGTGCAGCGCAAGCAACACGAGCAACAGACAGTGCCTTGGCTGGACGGTAGCTCCGTTAAGCTGTGTCCCAATTGCGCCAAAAGTTTCCACATTGCCCGGCGGCAACATCATTGCCGTCTCTGTGGTGGTATCATGTGCCATGACTGTTCCCGGTTCCTGCAACTGGAGAATGCAAGTAAGAGCGTCCTATAATCACATGATCTGTAATCTCTATACTCAATAATTCATTTGCAGTGCAATTGGCCAGCTTGTCCACTACACGAAGCGATCCCGTGCAACAGTTGCAGCATCACGAGGATCGGTCCATACGTCTCTGTCAGCATTGCCTCTGGCTCCTGGACACGCGTCAGGACATGCACGAGAGCCGCACTTGCCGCCCATTGCTTGCCCAAGTCTATGAGGAGATCAGGCAGCTGCAGAAGCAAGTCTCACCCGATTTGGACATGTACTTGAAGATTATCAACAGTCTGTACGAGGGCGAGTCCATCTTCACCATAGCTGATGCGGGTGCATTGCGTGGCAAGATTGGACAAGTGGCGGAGAAAATTGATCTACGGAGCAAACGTATATTGACAATACATTCCGAGCCGGGCAGCCGTGAGGAGGCACTGAAGAAGGCCATCAGGTTAAGCTGCGTTCAGGTGATCAAGGAACGCATGCTCTCACTGCCTCCCCTGCCGGATGAAGCCCTTATATGTCAGATCCAGGAGCGCAAACGCATGGAAACCGAGCAGCGCATTCTAACCGAGCAGCGGATGGCGATGGAAGCCTATGAGCGGTATGGTTCCACAATCCAAGCCGGCGTCAACATGGAGAACCGCAGCTTTGCCCAAGGCGTAAGTAGATCCGAGTATACCAGCCTCTTCTAGTAACTAACGATTGAATAACTCCACAGTCCGATCTGCAATCCTTAAATAACTGGTCAGCTCCACAAGCGTTCACGACAAAGTCGAGTGTGGATGATCCGCTGATCGAGCAAATCAACAATGTCAAGGGATACATCAAGCAGGCGAGGCAGGACATGAACTTCGAGGTGGTCGAGACGCTAGAGATGAATCTGCGGGATCTGCAGCGGGAGTTCTACGAGCGACAACTTCACTCCAATCAGAGCGCCACATCGCCCCAATCTGGCAACTAGACACAGCTTTAGTTTAATCAAATACAGTATGTCAAGTAACTCTTTTGACAAGAAATAAACATGTTTGTATTTTTCAAAATAATTAAACCCAATTAATCTTGTTTATAAATAATAACAAAACTGTTCTAAGAACCTAAGGAAACTTAATAAAATACGAAAAAAATTATAATTAATTTATTTTAATAATTTTCATATTTTATTATAATTGCTGATGGCTTAAAAATAATGTAGTGGACTGTCTTGTCAAAAAAATGTCTGGACATACTGTATGTGCTGTATTTATATATCCATTCCCGATTTTTTGACTAAATAAATGTAAATGCATTCGAAGTTTTTTTTATTTTTTTAGCTTGTGTATTTTGTGCAGATGTTTTCAATGCAGCGATTATTTTGTGCGTATTACGTATGAAAATTGAATGTCACATAGAAATTTGTATAATCTGTAATAAATCTATAAGCGCATATATTTCAATCTCACTGTTTAGGACTTTAGACCCACAGCGGCAATCAGAGATTTCACCTTGGCAATGTAAGCAGCCTGGGCGTCAGCATTGCTCATGCCCTTTATTTTGTTCCACGCCTCCCACTTGGCTTTGCCCTTGAAGTCCAGAAAGCCTGGCTTGTCTGCACATAAACAAAGTTAATTAAATACACCATATTGTGAACACACCCATTTTACCTGTATTGCAATCTCCCACTTTGGCCTGCTTGTAGAGACTGTAGAGTTCCAACAAATCATTGTCAGCCGGCGTGCTGTTCAAGTTCTTAACATCCTCAGCGGCTTGATCGAATTCCTGATCGAATTAAAAGACACGTATATCATTTATACATTTTTTTTTCAATTCACTCATTAATAATTCACCTGTAATTCAGACATGATTTAAATGAAGGTCAACAAAGTTTATCGGCTACTAAAACGTTTTTCTTCTGCGTTATTTAAAAAGCGCTGCCACCTAGCAGAAAAAAATTACAGGTCATTTGAATGTCTGGCAGCCTTGAAAAATGACCTAGTTCATATTTTCATTGCAGTGCCTTTTTTCGAAAATGATCTTTTTTGTTATTTTTCTAAATTTTTAAGTAAGTACTTTGCAATTGTTTGTAACAATTTTGTCGAGTATCTGATATTATTAACATGTTACAATGTTAGCATATTAGCATTGAAATGTTAATAATTGTTAATCTAAATTTTTAGCGATAGTTTGCACGAGAGAGCGCCACGTAAAGTAGACAGTACCTGGGCTGCCATCGTTTAATATTTGCTAGAAATGTTACTAACAAGTTGACATATTTTATTAATTAATTACAGTATTTTAATGAAGTATTTCATTATAAATTATATAATCCGATTATATTCACTAATCTGTTACCAATTTTTAAAAAAGCTAGATTTGGTGGAAAAACTGCTAAATTGGCAGCACTAGACTTAACAGTCGCCATTTCGTTAGCAGCTCCTACTTTGTTTACAGCTGTAATTTCGCGTTGAACTTGCGTTGCGAACGGACGTGCTTACGCGGGGGCGTTCTGTAAAAATCGAAATCAAATCGTAACAAAATATATAATAATAGCCCAACTAAAAAGTGTGTTTAAATATTAATTAATTTTCGCAAGTGCCAGTGTGTGTGCTGATTGCCGCTGTGCTACAAAGTGCTAATTGCGAACGCAATTCAAAATCAAAATCAAAGAGAAAGCCAAAGTGATTTGTTATTGCTAGAAATTTGTATTGTGTTCTGTTGTGTCTATTGTAGCTGACTCGGCGCGCAACGCGCTGCTTATGCAAATGTGGTATGATTATGATTTACCTAGCAACTAGTATCAAAATCATAGGCATAGACTTTATGTACACACATATAAATGCATATGTATGTTCATATATATTGAGCCTTCAGCCATGCTAATTGGCCAGCAACACGTAACTCTTTTTTAGAATTTCTACTACTTTTAAGTGTTCAAGTTTTGTCTGTATCGGAATCGATTGCTTGAAATCATTCATTCCTATGCAACGTATGCCGGCTGCGAATTTTACACCATGCGATAAATTTATAGCCTCGAGTCGAGTCTTGTTCATTGAAATGCCTCCAGCTGCTCTTGAGGCTTGACTCGGGAGTCGGATCTGTGTCAGTGTGTGTTTGTGTCTGTGTGTGCGTTTTTCAAAGCAAACAAATTTGTACTAGTGCTAGCTACTGCCAACAACAATTGAAGTGCGAAGAGCAAATAACAACAACAAAGCCAACATTTGATTTTGTTTTGTATTTATATACGGTATTCTCGTTTTCTCATTCTCATTCCTATTCCGTTTCCACTCACTCTTTACCCGGTTTCATTTTCGTTTGGCGCTCTTGTCATTGTTTGTGTTTATCTTTATTTTATTTATTTACTTTTTTTTAGATTTAATTGCCAACTAAAAATACAAACACAGACTTGCACAAAAAAGATAAAGAGAGACTTTCATTGTTTCGATTATAAGAATTTGTTAAATTTTTTTTTTGGTTTTTTATGTTTTTAAATGTTTCTATTGGAATGTTGTGGGAATTTTATTAATTATCTTCTGTACAAATCATAAAATATTTTGTATAATAACATTATTTTGCTTTTTAAAAAATTCCAAAATATGCACAAAATTCATATAAATTCAATCGCTTATATTCATGAGAGAAATCTATATTTTGTTTCTTTGTTCTCATTAGTTAGTTGAAAAATCATTTTATACGTAAAAGAGCTTTTATCTCCTATTTATTGTAAATATGCCCAAAGCAAAGTTGAAAATTTCAACTTAATAGCAACTAATACAAGCTTTATTATATGTTTTCCAAATAATTTTGAAATTGAACATATGAAGCGACCTTCGCATATACTTCATATACTCTTATTTTTCATTTCTCTTGATGTGTGTATGCAGCTGTTGTTCTATTTATAAATTCATTAACACATTTCAACTACGCTTTGCACTTTTAGTTTAGAGCAAGTCTTTTCTTTTATTAAATGCATTAATAATGCATAATCACACTTAGTTTGTTATCTCTATTTGTCAGTTGTTTACATTTCACTTGCAAGTCCCCTCTTCACCCCCTGCCATTGATAAGCTAATGTGTCACTTTCTGTTTTTTATTCCAAGTGGAATATCATTCTGATAATAGTTGACCCAGCCGTTGCCTTTGTTATTGCCATTAAGGAGTGCTTCCAACTGAATGGGCATGCTTATCAGTGGCATCCACTTCAAATGCACTTGTTTAAGGTGGTCTTCTTTGAGGTAAACCTCACAATTGTCCCACACTCTCTCTGTTGTTGTTGTTGTTGATATAGTTCCTGTCTTTATTGGACCTTAGACACTTGCGAATGATAATAAAAATATTTGTAGCGTTAGAAAGTTTTCTAATGCATTCATTGGTGAATGAGTCAATTGAAAATATTAATTTTATATATTCATCAAGTAATTATTTCAGCTATTGCCAATTGTTTATTTTTGCATTTTTGCATTTTTTCATCTGATGATTCAGATTTAAGGTTTTTGCTTTTTAGCATGTTTCTACTTTTATTTAAATATCAAAAAAAACGTGTTCATTGCACCCTTTGTACTTCCATGAATTTTTGTCTAGACTCTCCGTCATTATCAATTTAGACACTTTTTAAATAACTTGTAAAATACAGTGTATGATGGAAGGGATTTTCTCACTGAAGACATAATTTGTGTGAACATAGTCAATACCATAATTAATTATCCATAAAGTTCTGTAATTATAAAAAATAGTCATAATAAATATAAAAAATAAAATAATCTAAAAATGTAGAATATTTGTTTAATATTTATACTATTTATATTATAGTATTTTTTTTTAGAACTTTCAGTATTTAACTGAGAATTCAAAATTTGAAAGAGATTTTGCACAAAAATCTACTGTGCATTTTTTCTTCGATAACTTTCAATGTTGCAACTGAGTAGCCTTAGAATTTCCTATATCAATTAACTTCAAGAAAGGGTTTGCTCCTGTCTGTAATAAAATTTTTTTTTTGAGAAATAAAATGCAATTGAAAGAGGAGAACTCTTTGATCGATGCCAAGGAGCCGGAGGCAACAGCAACAGCAACTGTAACTGCAACTGCAGAAGTTGAATTGAAGGCAACGGATCAAGATGCGGAAATCGGGCCGGAGCTGGACATTGTGATTAACAATGTTGTGTGCTCTTTCAGTGTGAAGTGTCATCTGAATTTGCGCCTGATAGCATTGAATGGATCGAATGTGGAGTACAGGCGGGAGAATGGAATGGTCACGATGCGTTTGCGTCGTCCCTATACGACGGCTTCAGTTTGGTCCTCAGGCAGGATCACATGTACCGGAGCTACATCGGAGCCACAAGCAAAGGTTGCTGCTCGTCGCTTTGCCCGTTGCCTGAGCAAACTGGGATTTCCCGTTCACTTTCAGAACTTTCGCATCTTCAATGTGCTGGGCACCTGTAGCATGCCCTGGTCGATTCGAATTGTGAATTTCTCGGAAATGCATCGGAACAATGCTAGCTATGAACCAGAACTGCATCCAGGGGTGACCTACAAGATGATCGAGCCCAAGGCTACGTTGAAGATCTTTTCGACGGGCAGCATAACGGTGACTGCTGCCAACGTAAATATCATCGAATTGGCCATTCAGCGTATCTATCCCTTGGTCCATGAGTTTCGCAATGAGAATTCCAGAAGAGATCTAAAGAAAGTCAAACAGGATACGAGTTTATCTGGAGTTACAGAAATATCACGACCCCCAATGTCTGGTTATCGCACGCCGAACACCACGTGGCGTCCAAAGATGCCGATGTTGCCAACTGCAAAAATCCTTGACAATCCCAACTCGACCCCTATCAACACTATTAACACCTCCAGCTCCAGCCCTAGCGGGAGCAACATCTTGTCCAATGCACGGCGTCGGGCCACTGAATGTTGGGTCAACAAACTGCAGAATAAACGATCGCGTTTCAATGATGCCAATGCGATGTCTAAAGTCACTGCCTTGGCTCGCTCAGCCACGCCCAATAAGTTGCCCATGACGCCAGGATTGACATCTAATGTGCTCAATCAGACCAAGGCACTTTCTCTCCCCGGAACAGCAACAGCTGGTTCCGGGGCCGGTTTGCCAAATATTTTCAACACAAAGCGTCAATTGGTAAAGCCAACCGATCGTCAAATTGAGGATCAAATTGAGGAAATCAGCAACGATGAAATGGACTGGCAGATTTGAGATGTATATCTAAGTTCTGCCGAAAAATAAAACCAATGTGTTAAACATCAAATATAAAATCTCTGAAGCAAAGAGATTATTGAATAAATACAATAATTACATTATCAAAATAAATAATCTTAGACTTAATCTCTATGGTCTTTAAAAGCCACTAAATTGGCCAATTATGTAATTTATAAAATTCTGAAATTTGATGTATAAGGATATCTAAAACACATGTTATAGTCAGATGAGCATAGTGTCTCCAAATCGATAATAAGCTTCATGATAAATTGCTTACAAGAAGCTTTCGTATTCTTAAAAGCATATTTAAACCGTAACGATTATAATTTGTGCAATATAAATATCTTGATATTATTTGTTTTATAAACTTTTACTGCAAATCAATTTAGAAGTTGTATACTTGATAGATAAAACTTAAAAGAGTATTACTTATATTCCTTTATGCAATATTATTAATATAGCCATATACATGAGAACGCCATACGCCAACGCTTACGAAGAACACTGTTAAAATACTTGCAAATAATTTTAGTGTATTTCCCAGTTGAGCTATAGATTTTGCACGCTTATAAATTCATGTACAAACAAATTTTGTTATTGCTGCTGATTTCATGCATATATTTTTATAGGTTTTTATTGAGCTCATTTCACTTTTATGGTTAGATATTGTTTTAATCGATTTATTCATCTGATCAAAGTTCAGAGTTTTTTATGCCATTAATCGGCCATTTACAGCATCCTCAACTGCAGAGTATACAATTTTGGTCTATTTTAAACAATATTGCAATGTTTTTTTTGGATATATACCTTGGATTTATAAAACTTGGATTTATATAACTGATTTTTTAAGGGGAAAACTGATTTGTAGCATAGCAACGAATTTCGAATTGTGGATATTGATATAAAGATCCATTCATATCTATCATTATTTTTTGAAATAATATATATGAGCCGTAAAGAGCCCTATCATTGGCTGACAATGTTCGCAATTTTTGTCATTTATCAAAGTTGTTGGTTGCCATTTTTCCTATTTGCAGTAAACAAACAAAATATAGTTCCAATTAGTTTGCCACAGCTGGCCCAGTTCGTTGCAAGCCTGGCCAACAGCTTTCACTGTCAACGTTAAAAGTCATTTACCAGACTCTGATTCCCCCCACACATTGTCCGCCTACCTTTCATTTGGCCAAAAGTTGGCAAGCCAAATTTCAGTCAAAAACAACAATAACATCAGCTCGAATCGTTGCAACGGTTGGCAACCCATTGAGGCGTGCGCCTAAAAATGCGCCCTCAACATATTATGGCAGGGCTCACATACACATTAAACATTATATTGATATACTATATATACCACACATCTATAGGATATACTATACATTGTTTGGGTTAGTTCAGTAGCTTGGATCGTTTGGGTAAGGTGGAGGCAACCGCATTTATAAAACTGCAACAGCTGCAGTTATTTTTCAGCTTGTTTGTTGTCATTGATGCCGCTGCAGTTCTTATACCCTAAATGTAGAGTATTAAGCATTGTTCATAAATTTTGTGGCAAACGAAATTAAGTTACATTATTATAATAATATTGAATATGATTCATTAAGTTGATTTCTAGGCTGAGTTGCTGAAACTATATTCTTAGTTGGGAAACATTTGTGCACAAATCTGTTGTTTTATTTGCATATTGTTTAATATTTTTCTTCTAATTATATAAATTACAAACTGTTTCTAAAACAGCCAGCACATTAATAATCCACTTATAATAAAAGTATTAAAATATTTTTAGACCAGTTTTTAATCTTTTTTTTTTTTTAATATGAACATTTTCATATAAATTGTTAGCTTAATAATTAGTTTTAATTTCTACGATTTAGCTTAATATATACCAAATAAACCCGTTAGTAATTATTATTACTTAAGATTACCTAAATACTTATTCTTTATTATTTTATAGCATAACTTTATATATTTTTAAAAAGGGTATTTATGTTTTGTTTTGACAACGAAAACATTTCTTATTTGTTTGTCATTGTCAAAGTATTTGTGTTTCAGTTCAATTCAAAGCAAGACATTTCTTTTTCGATTTTTACATAAAACGAAATATTGAAACTGTATTCAAATTTAAAATGCTCGTTTGGGAAATGCTTTCAATTTAGTTTTTATAATGATGTGGAGCAGTTTGCTTTTTTTGAAGAAAGTTCTATTCAAATAAAAAACACCCAATGCTTCTGCCAGAAACAGCTTTCATTGAGAGAAACATTTACTTTAAAGGATATTTCTTTTCTTCTTAAAATATACAATTTTACTTATATTTCAACTGATTGCGAGTGGATTTTTTTGTTAGGCTTAGCCTTGAACTAGTTCCGTTAAGGCTGACACAACACTCCGACGCACCTAAAAAGAATTAACTGATTTTATTTTTGTACGCTTATCTTCGGCTGCACCTTTAACTGACCTCCTCTTCTTTTTCCTCATGCCTCACCTGTCATTCCTTGTCTATGGTTTTTGTAGTTTAATTTATTTTTGTACAGGTAGCTGGTCAAACAAAATCCTTCGGGCTAGCAGCTGTTCTAGTTGTTGGAGTTGTTACCTGTTTCAGATGGTTTTGTGGCTGTTTCGGAATTTACTAGCAACATTTGGATAGTAATCCAACGAATGCTGCGGGGCCTCAAACGAATTCCTCAACATTCAGTGCGTTGTTTTCACTTGCGTCATCGCTCACGGAAATAAATACATACACGTATGTTGTATATAGTATATTCACTAAATACATATATGTATACATATATATCTTACGCGCTTACAGTTTAAGCTATAAAACAAAGTCGAAAATGTACAAGTCTGGTTTCTTAATGTGTTTTTTTCATTAATTTGCCGTCTAGTCAAAAACTCGTTCTGCCTAATGTTCTATTACATACTCTTTTTTAAATAGAAGAAGAGTATCTGTATATCAAAGGTAGCAATTTTATAAATTCTAAAAAAATAATACTTTATATTTATGTATATAGCCAAGCCTTTTTTAATTCTTTACTTTATTTTGATTTTTTTAAAGGTATACCCTTGAACTTTGTTATACAATTATTGTAATATTTTATTTCATTATGAAATTATATTTAAAAGTAACCGAGTATCTACTAGTCGAACACACTCGCTCAGTCTGTTTCATTTTATTGCTTACTTTTTAAATTGTTTTAATTATGTGACAAACTTATCGCAAATTTTATTTAAAATGATTTTTTCTTGTTACTATTTTAGAATTTTTAGACGGCTTATCGTCAATTCTTTTTAAACTTATATATAAATATATATTTTTATAAATATACTTTTACATAAATGTGGGTGGCAAACGTAATTGAGTTGGCAGGTCTTAATACTGTATAGATTATATATTTTATAGCTATTCACATTTCTGGGGCGTCGTTGGTTTCTCATGCGTTAAATCTCAATTGGGGGCCGTGAGAGAATGCTTAGTTTTAATTTTTGGTGACGCCTCAATGCGTACGCTCTGTGCAAATTATTCAGATTTCATCTCAATTGTTCTCAAACATTGTTTTGCATTGCATACTGTAAGTATCCGTAATAGATGCTATCGATATGCCTGGGAGATCTCTCCAAGTGCTCAATGACGCATAGGCTGTCTTTGCAACGCTTCGTCGCCATGCAACAATTTATAAAAACACGCACATAAACACATATAGTGGAATATAATTCAAGATAAGCAACGGAATAACATTCGCATAGTAAGCATTTGCATAGCATTTATAATGCTAAAGCTATTTAAAAATCCGTAACATTTATATGATGTTACAAATACAGTATAGACTAGTAATCTAAGTATTTTTAAATTTGCCATATATTACTTATTCATAACCTTTACGCTTACAAAAATATAATCTGAAACTGAAAACAATTTGAATTTATTATCCAATTTTCAAGTGCAATTCGAATTCGGCTCGTGTCTGACAGACTTAGCCAGACAAATTGCCAGCGACACTTTTTTGCACTTTTCGCTTCACTTCTTCCCTTCTTTATTATCATCTTCATTTCCATGTCTGGCGACCACTTGAACTTTGTCTGGGCGCTGGCAACTTGTGTTATTTTATGCAATTCGAACTTGAATGCACTTGACAAAAGTTCTTGGCGGTGCACCCTTTAAACTGACGTCCGGAAACCCACACTATTTGTCAGGTGGCGCCATCTAGGAACCAACCAAGGAACAATTCCTACGTTCCGCGTGTCGACTGGTCATTAGTTTCACATTAATTACGAACGCTACAGACTAGCGCGCTTTGGTTTATTTTATACCCTAAAATGTGTAAGATGAGGGTATGTGAACAGAAAGAAAAATCAGCAAAGTGTGAGTGTTGGCTATAATTCGCTTTTTAACTTTTTTGATGCAGAATAAAAACATAGGTCAAATAATGAAAAAATTGATATTCCGCATGGAAATCGGTTAAGATTTGATAAAGTTACGGCAGTTTGAAATTTGGGAGGTAGGGACAAGGGGAACGTATGGAACAAAATGGACAGCGATGGAAGAAAAATTCAATTTTCCAATTTTGATGCAGAATAAAAGCATAGGTCAAATAATGAAAAAATTGATATTCCGCATGAAAATCGGTTAAGATTTTATAAAGTTATGGCAGTTTGAAATTTAGAATAAAGTGACCAGGGTAACGTATGGAAAAAAATGGACAGTGATGGAAGAAATGAAATTTGAACTGGTTAAGGATAATCACATGCCAAACATCTTGCTGAAATTAAAAACAGCAACAGTTTTGTACTTCTGTTGCTTTCGTAGTTTCATAATTTTGTTCATTATATTTACTGGGTATTTTGTAGTTTCCTTTTAATTTTTTTAGTTTTCTGGTTGTAAAACGTCGTAATCTGTGGATTATCGGACTGCGGATGGTTCGTATTAAGAGCTCCCTCAGGCTATTTATAGTTTTTGCAATTGTTTTGTCCCGGTTACTACGAGAATATTGATAGATAGCCCTGGCGGGAGAAGCGCTCGAGGTGGAGGTTTTGTGGGAATATTTGGACATGTCATGCGTTTTGTTTTTTAATCTACTTTGTTTGGCTGATGACGTCATGCATGGTCAAGTCAATGTCTCTGCAATGATTGTCAATGTCAATATACGGCCATTGTTAACCCCTTGTTGTCGTGGTGGGGTTCCAATGACCCCACCGACTGACCCATCGTTCTGATAAAAAAGAGAAGCAAACTAACAGCACGCAATAGAAACACAAAGAAATTCCATTTGATACATATATCAAACAATGTGCAAGCAATTTTCATAGCAATTAAAAAAATAAACAGAAGAAATTGTTGTTTTTTTTTATATTTTGTTCTATGTGTAACAAGCGAAAGGTCAACGACAGTTCAAAGTGTCACGAAATGCTCCATTTTAATATCGAAACTTCTATTTTTGTTCGTTAATTCAATTAAACGTGCATCGTTCAAGTGAAAATTGCTAAAAAAAAATTTAAATAAATTGTGTCATAAATCTGTGTATTTCCCTTGTAATACCCACTAATTGTGGTGCATGTGCAATGAGGCGAACAAAGATTTGGGTCAGCTTGTGGCTTTGCACATGCAACGAGCTTGTATTTTGGGGCAAGTGTGTCATAATAAAGCCCCTTTATATTACGTATACGTAAATTTCGCTAGGGAAATTAATTTCAAAGTGGTTACACCTCCTTCTCCATTGCCACTGTGGCACATAAACCAAGCTAATGGCCTGGCAAGCTGCGTCTACAGCTTCGCCTCACTCAACCTGACAAAGCATACGGACATATAGACGGATGAGTGGACAGAGAGTCGGACGGATGGACAGACGAAGGTACAAAATGCATATCGCTTACTGCTCGCTGCTCTTGGCCTACATTTATCTTTTTGGTCACCTCCTGCACCGACACAGTGGAGCAAAATTGTGAAAATCTAAAAATAATCGACTTGCTATTTAGTATCAAAACATTTTTTTTGAAGTGTAAGTCCAAAATGTGTGAGATTTTTGAGAATCTGAGTTATTAAACTCCCTGCTTAAAAGTAATTCCTACATTCGTGTAGATGCTTTAGATGTCTTGTTAGCTTAGATTTTTGTGCAGTTTTAGCTTAAATTTAATCACCGTACGTGTTCAGCTGTCATTGGAAACATATAAACTTACAGCAACTGTAGAGCAGGAGTGCACAGTTGAAGACGAATGTGTATGTGTGTGTGTGTGTGTGTGTGTGTGAGGGGGACGAATATTACACATACGACATGTGTTGCGCTTTGGCTGTTGAAATATGTGACCCATTGAGAGGACACCATGTCGACCATTGACAAACAATTTGGCTGATGCATTTTAGAAAACACTGAGTTCATTTTCATGCTTTCTTAAAGCACGTGTTGAGCATGTAATTTCTTTCCCTGTTATTCTATCATTGCTATATATATTTTTAATTTATTAAAAGGTCACGTACAAAACGCATGCTAAATGGCGACTCTTCACAATTTCACAGTTACTACGCCCAGTTAAATGTCGCCAGAACAGTCGCGGGACATAACAAAGTGAATTTTAATGGATCCTAATAGCTGGCCAACTAGCAAATGTCATGGAAATGAGCTTGAAACCGAACGGAGTTGAGGACACACCTGACGTGACTCTGTCGCATCCCTTTTTACATTTCATTAAATTTTGACTGTCATAAAAGTTTGTCAGTTTTACGTGGAATTCGCCAACTAATTTCATTAGGTAGTTGCCCCCTTTCAAAAAGAAATTCCATTTCCATAGACGAAGTACATGCTCGTTTATCATACGCATTCATCTTCATATATCTGTTGGGCTGGTCAGTCAGTAGTTTTTACTATTATTTCTTCTTTTCTTAAATGACACGCAACAGTCATTCTTTCTTGCCTTCACCTGTCGCTTCTCTATCTCCTGTTCAGTTGAGGAATGTGTCAATGACAGCTAACTGTCAAATGAGTGTCAACCAGGCGAGTGGCCTATGGACTAACATGAAGCCAGTCGGAAAACGTAACTTAATAGATAAATTGACATGTCAACAGGTTCTACAAGTAACAACTACAAATATATACGTGTAGTTATTCATAACTTTACTAATAATAATGTTAATTTAGTAACAAAACTAAGCTACTTAATATTAAATAATCATAAACAAAAGGAATAAAAGAATGAATCAGTCTGTTAATTGTAATACATTATGTGAAATTTTTCTTGAAAAGTACGAAAGTATTTGAAGTTGACTGGGGTGTATATTTAAAAAGTCATAGGTCATCATTCCCTGAAATAACACAAGTTTTTCTCACATTTAACGAAAATTTTCATAGTCAACAACAATAAATATTTGCGCATTTTGGATCATAAACCGTTGCTAATTGGCATTAAGACTCGTTAATCTTTACAGACAAGTACTTAGAGGTTATATGTACATATCAAGTATACGACACATGGGACGCATTGACTCATAGTTTAGGGGCCATGGCATGCACACAATCTGTTTGTCATTTGACTAAGTAAATGTTAATGTTGATTTCAAGTATTTTAATATGCAATTTATTGCATTCCACCCACAACATGAACAAGAACACGACAAAGAAAAAGATGCCAATGAAATGTCCAATGTAAAATGTGTGCCAAGTAAACAAGTCAAGTCGAAAGCCAAAGAAACAAATATAAAGGCAATGATAACATATAAGAATGCACACGTTGGCTGAAAGTATGCTAGACTACCAGATACTCAGCAGTTAAAACAGAAGTAGACTTAAACCTCCACTACCTATTTACTCACATTACAGGGTATGCAAATGCTTCTTATATTCCTTAATCGAATCGATATATGAAACAATAAACATTTGACTTGAATTTGTAATCAAAGTAGCAACAGGCCAAATAGTCATTGGTGGCTGATAGGAAACATCTGGCAGAGCCCGAGAATATACCACTAACCAGATATAATATACCGTATATAGCATACATATTCAAGTGTCTATTTATGCTTTTCATAGTCAAATGCGATGCGTGCACAGCAAATGAATTGCTGTCAAATAACACGCATCAAGTCTGGAAACAATTCGACATTTCATATACAATTCTGAGTGGTTCGGCACTTCGCCTGGGCGGGGGAATTGGGGAACTGCGAGAATGAGGGAAGAGAAATGGGGCCATTGCTATGATTACTCAGCCAAACGACAATATGACTCCATCCAGCAGCACTCAATATTTACTTTGAGTCGCAGCGCAACACGTGCCCCATATAAAGCTTTGATGAGTGCCACGAGGCGTCGATCCTTCAGTGCCACACCTCCACCGAGTTCACATCTGTGCACATACATTTAGAGGCGCCAATTGTATTGCCTGATTCTATGCAAATAAATATACTTTATATTTATTAATCATCGTCACATTGTCAGAATTTCAGCAGAAATGGCGATGATGCAATAAACTTGTATTATTCTTATTAGTTTGGCTTTATTTCAGAAAAAATTCTCACAACAAATGTGTCTAATCTGCTTCAACATTTTAACGTTAATATATCTTAAAATAAGTATTTCCTAAGCAAAACAATAAAACAATAGAGAATTAGAAGTTTTCAATATATATTAAGTCAAAAATTATAAGCTGAAAGAAACGAGTAATAGATTACGTACTATTTTCTTATCTATATGCATACACAAGCATTCATTAAAGAATTCTATTTTAAATAGGTCAAGTACAAAATGTTCTTAAAATAAATAGTTTTCAAATTCTACACAGTATTATTCTTAAATATAGAATGGTAAATAACAAGTTCTCAAACTAAAATAACAACTAAACTTTCGTAATAGACAGATATGTAAAAATATTTTATCCTACAGTATTTTTAACTATTTACTGAAATAGAAAATAGCAAGTTCTTAAAATAAAGTAAATTAAGTTATTTGCCATATTACTAGTATACTACTGTATGTAGTTTGCATTAAATGAACAGTTGTCCACATTTAGATTTATATACAAAATAAAGTAACCATGTTCACGACCGTTATTTAGTAAGTCTTTGCTAATGGTACTTTGCGGCTTTCATCTGACCGGAGAGTATTTTTTAACAGCTTTATCATGGTACAATGGTCATTTGTGGTTACATTTAGTTCACTTACTTATAGCTGTCAGTGTATATTCAGCTGGTATGCCGCACCCACCACAGCAGTCTCATTATTGCGCCATTAGATATCTGCTTGCCTACTACTAAAGTACTTTTTCATATGCCTACTATTTTTTACGAGTATTGCCCGCCTCTATTTGCTACTTTTTTGTGTCTGTCTAGTCGCCGTCTGTTTGTCTAAATGTGTTGAGCTTTGCCGGTTGCTCTCTTGCCCTCTCATTCTGTCTATCTGTCTATGTGGGAGAGTGGTTTTGAATTGAGTTCTTTTTTTTCGTTCTCTCATTAGCCCATATTATGTTGATGTGTTTGAATGGAGACGTCGACGTCGGCGTTTACGGTGATGTTGGCATGCAAAGCGGAACACACAAACACAATTACTTTTGCTACACATATTCATTTTTGACAGGCATTTGTGTGTTTGTTGCTCATTTTAAGCGAGAAAATTGAAGAATTATAAACTTTTGTACAAGTCAAACTGACGTCATTATTGCGGTTTGTTTCCAATTTTGTTGTTCTTTCGTGTTTGTGCCTTTGAAATTAACTAAAACTTGTTGAGTTGTGTGTTTATAATACACATTTTAAAATAAACTTTCACTTTCCATACTTAATTTAAATATCATATTATTTTAATTCATTCAAAAATGTATTAATTTTATAAATGAAATGTATATATTTTCATAAAATCGATGCACCCTTATATTTATATACTTATGAAAACTATTTTTATGTAGAATAAAGTCTTATAGAGAATCTATCTATTTACATTTGTCCTATCATTTTAAGAAATGTTTAAACTTTTATGTTGTAGATTTAAAGATTTATTCTATCCAATATTTAAATTAACGAAATTTTGTTTGAGTTATCTTTATTTAGAATTGATTTTTATGTAGTTTTCAACTATGTTTTCCAAAGTACAAATAAAGTGGAATTTGCATGAACGTGTTGGACAACGATTGACTTTTAACTGTAATGCTTACCATTTCTTGCAATCCTCACTAATCATCCACTTGTTGGGCTTCTAATGTTTTCCGTTTGGTAAGGACATGCAAATAAATGCCACATAATGTGGCAATGAATGTCGATTACACACGTTTATCCACAAGGCAGGCAGGCGGGCGAACATGTCCTGTCCATGTAACTCTGCCTTGTCCCATGTTTATTCTTTCTTCTGTCAAGTCATGAAATGGCGCACAATTGCTCGACTAATAAAAACGCCTTGGAGGCGAATTCCCGGCACAAGGCAAAAGCGGAAAAGGAAAATGAAAATTGAAACTAACCCAACCCAAGTTGGAATAGCGTGTGACTACTGTCTTTATGGGCAGGCGACTGCCACGCCCACTAATCGTGTCTACTTATCGTTGTGAACGCGCCCAAGTCTCGACTGCCAAAATTGTTTGCTGTTCTTACTGTTGGCGTTGGTTGTAATTAAAACCAAGTTAATGTTTATAAGTCAAAGATTAAAAAACTTGTCCTTAAAGCCGTCAAAAGAGACTGAAGTAGGAAGAGGACGCAACAGTGGAAGTCACTTGCTTGGCTGCACTTTCTGTTGCTTCCTCTTGCCAGTTGCCATTAGGCGCGACATGTTCTGACAGTTGGTGTCACCGTTCTGTTCTGTTCCCGCCCATGTGGCTTGGGGCATGCTACACCCACAAGTAAACGCCTTATCTAATATAATTTCTAATTTATTTTCTTCTCCAGCTGCGCTGCGCTGCGTCCTCACACAGCGGTGGCCAAACAAATTGCAGCTGGTCTGAAGCGTCTGCAAGTTTTATGAATGAGTCGGACCCGGGGCACAGACACAGGATCAGCCGCAACGTGAATAGCAGCAGGAGAGGAAGCAGCCACCGTACATTAAAATGGCCTTCAGCTATGCCTGCCTCGTCCTGCAGCGAGTCGTCGTGCCGGCGGTTCTGGTGCTGGGTAAGTTTACACTTTGCAACCATGTTCAGGCTTTATATTATATATTTATACCCGTTATACAAAAGGGTAAATGGGTTTTATAAATTAGTGTTACGCAACGGGACATATCTTAGATATACTTTTTAGGATAAAGTACCCTGGAAGCAGGTCAAACTAAAAATTTTACATTTTAAATTAAAATAAATGTTAAATTTTAATTTAAAATCAATCATTTATTCAATTTATTTATTACAAAAATAAATTTTATTTTTCAATGTTTATAGAAAAAAAACTAGTTATGTTGTCTTAATTGAATAAATTTCCCCTTGACATTTTTTCAAAAACTTTGATTTCTCATAACTTCATCAAAAAATAACCGATTCTCAAGCGGAATGTCATTTTGATCATGATTTGGCCTCTAAATTAATTCTGCATTTAAATTTTTATCATCTAAAAAATTTGATATTTTGTCGATACTAAACCTTCTATCATCCAATTTTTTATACTTACCCCTTGGCATTTTTTCGAAAACTTTGATCTTCCAAGTTGACTTTTACCTCTTAAAATTTGAGTGAAGTCGGATAAAAGAAACAGAAGCATTTTTAAAACTTCATTATAAATATTAAAATATCTTTGGGCTGGGTGCAGAGCGTCTCGAAGTCGAGATCACTCGACTAGAGCTTTTGTTTATTGTTGCAATTGCATCTAATTTTGAGTTTTAATCTTGCAGCTTCACTTATGCGACCAGTGGGCATATCGTTTGTGTACCTGCTAATGTTCTTCATGTCGCCCTTCATCCCGCTGGCCACACGTCGCAACTTCAAGGGCTCCGTGACTGCGTTCTTCATAATCTTACTTGCATTGAGCTCTCTCGTCCTGCTGGGTCACATTGCGCTCCAAGTGCTGGCTTTGAGCACCACATTGCCCATTTACAATTGCTCCTTGAGCGAGCGTCTGTTGCGGCACATTGGCTTCATAAGTTTCATCAATCTGAAGTGAGTCTCAAGTGGAAATTGTTTTAGATGTTGCTAAAGTTCTCTTGCTTTCTTTGCAGACCCTTGGCCATTATTGAGTGGTTGGCTCCAGAGGTGCTCGTTTTGGCCACTTCGCTGGGTTCCTTCCTCACTGTGAGGCGAGTGGCGACACAAACTGTTAATGCCGAGCAGCTGGAGAATGGCGAGTTGCCAGAATCTCAGTCGGAGCAGCAGGTGGCCATTCAGGATGCCAATGGCGGAGATGTGCAACAGGCAACGGCCACAACGCCTTTGCAACAACAACAACAGCAGCTGAGGAAACGTGTTTCCATGATCAGCCAGCACATACACTTTGAGGGATTGATCAAGATATGTAAGATTTGTATATTCTATTGATAATATCTATAAATAAAATTTATTGCTCACTTTTGATTGAAATGGTTTTCAAAATATTACAAGAGTACATCTTTTTAGTTGTAATTAAACTTGTTGAGAATAATAATATATGCAATTTATTATCAACCATTTATATTTTAATTAATTTGTGTTAGGTTGATAAGAAAACGGAGAGCAATATTTATTATTATTAATATGTAGAAAATATCTCTTTATTTACTTTTCTACTTAGAATTTTATAAAAAAAATTTGCTATATTTATTGAAAATATATTTTTAAATAATAAGCGCGTGTATAAAATCGATCAGTTATCTGAAGCGAAATAAACAACTAATCCTGCACTTTTATTTTGCAGCTCCTCTGTTCTGTTTGGCCACGTTGTTCTTTGCCGCCGTGCTGCGTCCATCAGTGCCAGGTGGCTTCTATTTTCTCATCTTTCTGCTAGCGGGCACCTACTGGGCAACATGCCAGACTCTGCAACGGTGTGTGACCCTCATAGATCCTGATACAATCAAATCAATTGTCTTCTGTACTATATGTCTTTTTCTTTCTTTGGTTTTAGAGGTTTCGCATTGTTGCTGCGTTGCGTGATGTTCGTCCTTGTGCTGCATTCGCTGTGCATTGTTTCCTATCAAACGCCCTGGATGCAGGACCATCTCAACCACACTAGTCTCGCGGCCCGGTAAGTCCCACAATGCCGGAGCATTCCACTTTTATTTATTCAATTTAATTTTTTTTTAACTATTATTGATAACATTAAAAATCAATATTAATTTAGATATAAGTTGAAGTAAATTGACATTTCTTTAAAATTTAATTTCATTATTTATTTTTGGTACATAATTTGAAAAAAGCTGTTTACGTTATTTAATTAATTAATTTATTTAACGTCAACTTAAAGCCATTGACAGCAAAATATTTAAAATAAATTATAATTTAAACTGAAATGATATAAAAGTTGAATGCAAATTATTTTACAATGAATTATAAAAAAAAATAAATTATAAATATATTTGATTAGCTTAATTGGGTTAGAGCCGCTTATCGAATCCGATTGCACGCTGGATATACGTGTCCTGCTGTACAATAATACGCTCTCCCTGGACTCGTATCTGAATCCTTTTGCCATGCTCTTTGCCTATTTTGCGATGGCGCTGACCACAAAACACCTCATCAAGCCACGGGTAAGTGACGACTATGGTCAATACTGTTTACTTTTTTTTATTCCTCTTTTACTTGGTTTCGTACAACTAACATGGATTGCTCTTTGATTTTTCTGCTCTTCTTCTGCCGCATTTGCTACCATTGCATTGGATGCAACTTTATTTCAACAATTTGATTACCTAACACGATTTTCTTAAACCAACTCAAATTTAAATTTAAACTTGTACTCAAACTTTTTGCACGCATACGATAAAAATACATTTAACAACAAAAACACTGATGCGTCACTAACATACAAAAAAATGCTATCCTGCCACCTGGCTTGCCACCTGTCGCCTTACCACTGCCCCAGCTGGAGCCGAAGCCTGCCACCGCCTTTGGACAGACGCTAGAGTGCAACAACAGCAGCAGCAACAACGCCAACAACAAAGTCAACCGACAACTGTCGTTGCTCACTTCGCAGACAACACGCAGCGGTGGCGTCTCCGGCAAGGATAGCTCCGGTGTCGCTGCCACTCTCGCTGTCAGTGGCGGAGGTGCCACAACAAGTCGCACACAACGTCTGAGTGTAAGCGTGCGTGTGTTTCTATTTGTCTGGGCGGCAGTGTGTGAGAGTGTGCGCGTGTGCGTCTGTGTATGTGTGTTTGTGAATTACCTGTTTGCCGTAGCAGAAGCATTGATAACTTTACCTTTGGCTTCTACTCTTTGGTTCAGCGAAATGCCACAACACACAAAGAGTGTGCGGCTGTTGTAAGTTTCCCAAAGCGAATTCGCGGGTCTTCAGATGTTGTGCAATAGAGCAAGGATGGCAGCAGGAAATTGCGGTCTTTGTATGGGTGTAATTAAATACCTGTGCTAAATTAACAAACTAACTGGGAAACTAAATAATATAGAAACTTTAAGAGATTCTGAAAACTTTTAACAGAACCAATGTAAAAAGTTATAATTGATTTACATATTTTACTTTCAATGTTTTAAAAAATTTTTTAACAACTTTTTCTATTAAAAATTTAAAATGGAGTTAAACGATTAAATATATAAAGCTTAAGAACAGGTTTAAATGCATATAAGAATATAAAGATTACAACAATTTTGAAAGTAAGAATAATAAAATATATTCAATAAAAGTTTTCGGAATCCAGTAAAAAACTTTAAATATAATCTAATATTAAAACTTATGCTTAACTCCAAATGAGCAATTCAAAGACCCGCTTCGTAATATGTTCCTTAAAATAAGCTATACTTCCCAATAAGCTTGGTGATTTCAACTAATATATAGTTGTTGTGCCCTGCTTTTACCTAAAATTTGTCGAGCTGCGCTTTGTTGTCTTTTTCTTTTCACTACCTTTTTCACACTCTCTTTTTCTTTTTCTTTAAATTTTTTTTTGTTTTTTATGTTGATTTTTCTTTACGCTCTCTATTTTATTACTTCTTCTGCTTTAGGTTTCTTTACGGCGTGAACAGCGTGCAACGTTAAATGAACCAACTGAGACGACGCCTGTACGTAAACTAACTCCACTATTCGCCACTAAATTGCCTTTTCCCCCTCTCCAAACCTAACCAATTGTTGATCATTAGATTAGCTCTATACAACATTTCTATATCTATCTCTACATTACATATATATGTACATATCTATCTTTATCTCTCTTTAAACTGTTTCGTCATGCTGTAAATGTTATTTGTAATTGTCTAACATCGATCTTACTAATACTGCTTTGCCTAGCCAAATCGTTCAGTTATTAGTTATATATCATAACGTTAATTCGTTACTTACATTATTTACTCGTATCTCTCTAACAACACTTAACCCTCAACATATGTATATCCTGCGTAAGTGTTTATATACTCGTATGTGTGTGTGTGACTTTGGGAATAGTCTAAAACTAGTCTGTAAATTGCTTAAAAGATTCACCTAGATTTGAATAGTACATTAACACTTGTAGCATGTGTCTGACCCTCCCCTGTTTCACCCTCTATTTATCTCACTATCTACCTCTCTCAATCTAAGTTTTAATTATTTCAAATACTTTGATTGAAATCTAAATTCCTTGACATTTCTTTAGCTGGTGCGTCAAAGCACTCGCAAGGCTCGTACTCCTCCGGCTGTGGAATCAACGGGAGCTACAACAACGGCACCAAGTGGTTCACGAGGAGTTGACATCCAGCTGGACTCGATGGATCGTCGCTCCGAGCAGGAGAATAATACCACATCCATACTCGATCAAATATCCTACGGTTTTGTCAGCGTCGGTGGCTTTATCTATCAAAACAGCTATATATTCACCAATATTCTTATGATGGTAAGTGTGGAAATTAAAATGTAACTACATAAGTTCAACTACTGAAATCACTTTACCTTCAGTTTCATTTAAAATATTTGTTTAGGAGCGTTTACAATTTAATATCAAATGTTTTATTATTTTTGTTTGTGGTGAAGAGATCTTATTTCAACTTCAAATCTAGATTAAAATTCACAAAAATATGTATAGCATACTTTTTAGCAAATTTGGATAAATTATGCAAACCAAATCCTTTTTAAAAATGCTCTAAGTTTGTTAACTCAACTTTATTTTCCAGGCCTGGTCCATAGTCTACCACAGCTGGTTGACCTTTGTGCTCTTGCTGTGGGCCAATGTGCTGTGGATGATACCTAATCAGCGTAAGGCAATGATGCGTTCCAGTCCATTTATAGTTCTCTATGCAGAATTGCTGCTGTTGGCCCAATATATCTACGGCATGGATCTGAATAACGATGAGCTGCCAACTAAAGTTTCTGTAAGTTTGTCTTATTTAAATCCTTCCAGAATTTTATAAGAGTTTATTATTTGTATTATTTACAGACAGCGGGCATTAATTTGCAGCAAATTGGTTTCGAGCGACCCATTGAGAATCATATGCGTCCTTGTGTGCCGCTTATTGTGAAAACCGCCTTTGTGCTGATGTTCTGGGTGACATCGCGTCAATTTTTCAAAGAGAAACGCGACAGACGCAGAGATAGCACCTTGGCGGATATTATTGCACCGCTGCAGATAACGGTCGGTTCGGCTGGATCAAGCTACCTCATCAACGATGGCAAGAAGTCCTCAAAGTTCCTAAAGAAAGCCGGTGATGTGATTAAAAATCTATTGGTGCGTCTATGGATTTGGCTGCTCGTTCTGGTCATCTTTTTGTGCGCCATAACAGGCGAGGATATGACGGGCTTTCGCATTTGCTATATGGCATTGTTCCTATTCTTCTTGCTTGTCTTTCAATCATCGTCCAAGGCGTGGGTCAAGATTATGTATGGCTTTTGGCTGTTCCTAATATTCTATGCCATGTCCATATTGATATTGATCTATACATATCAATTCGATAAGTTCGATATCTACTGGAAGGACTATCTCAATGTGTCCCAAACACTGTAAGTAGCTGTAGTGATTTCAAAATCAAAATACTTTTGAAGCTATGTCCTTTTAATTCATATCTCAGTTTTTGTTTTGAATTTGTAATTCGCTTGTGTTATCAGCTATTTACGTATGCTAATTATATCTTTTTGCTCTTTCAGTCAAGCTGATATTGGCCTGAAGATCTACGAGACTAAGGATCTGTTCCTGCATCTGGTATCGCCAACAATTATTGTCATACTCACTGTGATACAGGTGCACTACTTCCACAAGCGTTTCATTGCCTCCTTGCAACAACAAGGGCCGTCTGGGACCGCACAGCAGAGGCACACAGAGACAAGCGCCTTGGAGCCATCGGCGCCATCAAAGCGTCGTGGCAGTGCCAGCTCCATGCGTAGATCGGTTGGACCCACGGCCGAGGCAGCGGCTGGTGCTACCACGACAGACTTTGAGACATCTGTGCGTGATTTGGTGCGCATATCATTTCGCAAGATTAAAAACAAATCCGAATACATATTCAAGAGATTCAAGACCGTCTTTTGGCGCTTTCTCGAGCTGCACATCATGAAGGCCGTTTACATTGCGGCCTTTGTGTGCAGCGTTAGCGAAGTCTGTGTTCTTCACATTGTCTTTGTGGGCTTCTGTGTGCTGGGCGCCACCTCACGCAAGTCCGTCCAAGTAGTCATTAGTCGTCTGATATCGTTTATCGTAACCATCATTGTGCTCTCCAAGATGATATATCAAATTGAGTATTTGGATCACAAGCAGTACAGTGTTACCTGTGTGAGTATAACAATCGCTACTTAATCCCAATTCCCAAAGAAATAGGATAAACCTTTCAATTCATAATATAAAAATAAATATTAAATTAAAATCTAAATTAACAAATTTCAAATAGTAATTTAATTTTAATTTTTAGTTTATTTTCTTATCATTATTTCATAATTTTTTTATTCAAATCAAAATTATTCATATCTGAATTTTTTTTATTTATTTGTTTATGTTTGTTTCTTGTTTAACTTAAAACCCTTTATTACTATCTCTGTGGAAAGTGTTTTCTAAACCATTTTAAACATTTGCACAGGCCGACAATCGCTCCACCAACAACGCCGAATGGATTGGCCTGAACAAGGCGGATAAACTGGAGGGTGGTTTGATGGGTTTGCTGCGCACTTACATCATCTACATGGTCATTGTGACCATGCATGCGGTCATCTCACTGCGTCAAATGCAGATGCGTGCCAAGATTGGCGAGATCAGCGCCAATCAGCCAAAATTGCTCTTCCAGAATATTACGCGTGCCGATGCTGAGAAAGACTTGGTTGGCCTGGCCAAGTATCTGCTTAACTTTGGCTTCTACAAGTTTGGCATTGAAATATCGCTGATTTCACTCGTTGCGACTATAACATATCGTCAAGATATTGTTGCCGTGGCCTATGCCCTCTGGTTGGTGGTGCTGTTGCTGCTTAGGCGTTCGCAGTGTGCCAAAATGTGGGGCGTATTCCAGGCATTCTTTGCCATCTCCATATTATTGCAATACATTGTGCTGGTTGGATTACCACCTAGCTGGTGCATGGGTAAGTTTCAATACTTGGTAAATAATTCATAAAGAAATTATTAATTTATGGATTATCTTGCAGTTTATCCATGGGATAAGGGCTCGTTTGGTGAGAGTATACAACGCTGGACAATGTTGCCGGGTGCCTTACATTTCAATCATGTGCCAAAGCTAATCTTTGACTTTATTGTGCTGATCATATTGAATCGACAGAAGAGCATCTTCTGTATTGAACAACGCTATGCCACCAATGATGATTATCCGGGTGGCAGCAATCGCAGCGTCATTGCCGATATTGCCCAATTGGGACGTGTTCCTTTTGATAACCCTACGCATGATTTCTGCTCCTACATTCGCAACTATGCGGACATCTTGAAGAATGGCACTTTATGCGGCTTCTATTGGTTCACTTTGGCTGTGGTCTTTTTGGCGGGCACAAATATTGCGGATCTGCTTGCACTGGGTTATCTGATTGGTGCCTTTATCTTCCTTTGGCAGGGCTCCGATTTCTATCTGCGTCCCATTAATACCATCATCAGTCGCTGGAAATGGCTGTTGGCCTTCAATGTGGCCAACATTCTGATCAAGACGAGCTTTCAAATGGCCGGCTGCCTGTTTATGACGCCATTAACCACCAATTGCTGTTGGCTTGTCCATATGTTGGGCATCACCTGCTCCAGCAATGCGATAAATCAGCAACTACAGCCGCCGGATGAAACGGATATTATCTTAGGTCCCGGCGAATGTCCTAAAATAACGCATCATGTGGTGCTGCTCTGGGATGCGATTTGTTTTGCATTTATTATCTTTCAGCTGCGCATCTTCAAGTCGCATTACTTCTGTCACATCATCACGGACACCAAGGCTAACAATATACTCGCCTCCAGGTGGGTTTAAAAATTAAAATAGTTTTTTTCGGAAGCGAACTAACTATTATTACCTTTGCAGAGGTGCTGACATCATTGAGAGCTTGCGGCAGAAGCAAATTGCCCATCGTCATGACCATGAGAAGCAGGTGCTGCACAAGATCAAGCGCAAGATGGAACGCATCCGTGCCACACAACAGAAGATGCTGCGTCCTTTGGACAAACAAACCCACTTCGATGGTAAGTTGGCCAGAAGAAGCTGCATTTTTGCTTTGCTTTTCTTTTTTTTTTTTGGATTGGGATTCGCGTTTTTTTGTATCGTTTTTTTGTGCCCAATTTTCCAAATTTTTGAATTTTGAATTCTGGAAATTATTGTGTCGCGCGTGTGTTTGTGTAACCTTGATTAATCCTTGACTTAAAAAAAGGGCAACGCACGCCCTTGGAGCAATCGCTATCGGAGGCAGCGCCTTTGGCACATCAGAGCAGCTTCGTTTCCTGTCAGGGCTCTGGCTATCAGACGCCTGATGGTCCCAGCTGCCATAGTAGCTCTGGAACATCCTCGCCAGCTCGTGCCTCGATGCTGTCGAGCAGCAGTAGCAGCAGCGCCGAGAGCGTCGATAGCGCCGATGCGGCTGTCATCATTGAACCAGAGATAAATATTATGCTCTGCGATGATGCTATGGATTATGCTGATGTGCAGTCTGTCAGTGAGGAACCGGATGAGCCGACTACGCTGATGGCACCTAAAGCTACTCCAACAGCTGTAAGTGATGACGGTTGTCTAAGGAAAAATCCATTAAAAAATGCATCTTCTCGAAGCCAACGACTCCAAGTACTGAAGCACTTTCAACACTGCTTACTGAGGGATTTCTGGAGCCCAAACGCATCTCGTTGGGATTGGCGCTATCCGAACAAAGTGGACAGACAACAATGCAAGCTTTGGTGCCACCTTTGGCGGCATATGCAACAGCGATGGTCTCTGCCAATCTTACGCCCAATCTGCGACGTCAGCATCGACGACAATCTTCGACGAATGCAGCTGTGTCCTGGAACGAAACAGTGTCCATTAAGCACTCCCCCTTAAAACAGGATGCGGTAAACTGGTTTAGTAATTAACGCAAATCAATGTTTGATAACTATCTATTCTCTCTTTACTTGGAGCAGTCGTCGGAGCATGAGGAGCTGGTGACAATGCGTGAAAAGTCGCTGCATCGTCGTCATCTGAGCATGGGCAATGCCAGCTACTCGTTGGACGAGGCCCAGTCCCGTATTCGGCGTGCCAGCAACTTGTACGGAGCCAAAGATGAGGCTGCGCTAAGATATGCCCAACGTCCTCATAGTTGGGGACCCGTCGGTACGGCCTACTATATGGAGTCTCTGATGTGCGCCTTCTATGAGCCCGCACTGCTGCATGGACCATGTATTGGATGAATCTTATTATTCTTTACATTTTTATAAAAATTCCTATACTTTTTGTACCTCTTATCTGTATATGAAACTGAAACATTGTATAAAAACTTTTGTTTAATATGTGTGCCCTTTTAGGGGGTAATAAAAACTCATTGAGGTCGTGTGTAGCAGGCCTCAAGCAAAATGCCCACTTTAAACTGAATACATCTGTAAATATCACTTATTTAGCGGTCTTTCTCTTATTATTATCTATATACTTCATTGATTGATAACTTTAATCGATGCTCCATAAGCGTTATCAGAGTTATGCGCGCTTCTACAAGTGTAAAATATGATCTAACTTTAAGACTAAAACTACATTTATTTTACTACATCTTCTATCTGTGTTACTTGAGCTAATAATACCGTATAGTGCGTGCTACGTGCTACATGCTACATATTTTTAATAATGTTTATTTTTGCTACAGTCTGCTTAAAAAATATTGTGATATTAAGATCTTATATGCATAACATTGATCGGTTATTAAATATCTCTTACTTTTTTTGGTTACAAAAATTATAATTTTTGTTATAATTTATCAACAGTTATATGATATATCTGGCTGATAGGAATTAAGTCAATATCTTATAACTTCAATCATCGGCCAGTCGCTAAAGTTACATATTATATTTATATTTTACTTTAATTTTAATACTCTACTATTATTTAGTTACTATTTGCTTTTGTGTTTAATCTATATGATTGATTTGTGTGTTTTATTATAGAACTTCCTGCACCAACAGTACGCAGAGGGAAGGATATTAAATTGCATCCACATGGTAAAGTTTATTATTTTGTTTGTTGTGTTTGATTTCTTCATCTTCATTTAAAACAAATACAATTATAATCAACATTTATATCTATACATCTATCCGATATATTGCCTTGTATATATTCTTAGAGCAGTTTAAACATATATTTAAATATATAAATATCGAAGCTGCATGCATTTTGTTGCTATCAGCCGAAGTTTTGTGTGCTCTTTCTGTAAATTATAATCATTCAATAACTATAACTATATATATAACTACTTCTGAATGTCGTCATTAGCTCAATTGATTGAGATAAACAAATTGTCTAATATTATTTTAATTTCTATTATTTTTAAAATAAAAGCCACGCGTGCTGGTGACTATTACATGTTTGAGGAGATGGATGATAAGTTTGAGCTGGATTTAATACATGATGAGATTGATTTTATGGAGGAGGAGAACATCACGGAAAGCGAGATGAAAATGCAGCGACGCAAGACTTTATATGATGTTAGTATGAAATTAGAAATATTATGTTATATATAAGCAAGTTGAAATGGATAACGATTAGATAATGAATATAGTGGACGATGATAATGTTAATCTTTATAATCAATAACCAATATGCATGCTTAATGCATGTACCATCATTTGTTATGAATTCCTTTAAACTTAAACGCGACATTGACTTGAAAAGGTTTGGAAGGATCTAAATGATGCCGAATATCGCCGTCATATATATATGCGTGAACGTTCCTATGCCTCCGAGCCGGGATCACGTATTGCCCTCAAGCTGGACGCTGAGAAGGGGATCAATGAGCTGGATGAACTGGACGATGATCGTAATCGCGATGCTGATGATGATGATGACGATACGATTGAGTGTGACATTGGCATACGAACATCGACATTCTCCGAACCTCTCGACTTTGGTCGTCGCAGTCAGACGCTACTCGAGACACAATCACCGCCTCTCTGTGCTCCGCAAGCTCTCGATCCAGTTGTGAGTGTTGTGCAGCAACAACTGACAAAATTCTTTAATTGGCGCACCAATAAAAAACAACAAGTGTTTCTTTAATTATTTCACCCGTTAAATGCGCTGCAAACAACAACTACAACAACAAGTTGGCGCACTCACTTAAACTACTTAAAATGTACAAATTTCTCTACATATATTTTATATTCAACTTTATTTCGTTCTTTGCGTGTCGATGTTGAAATGTGAGAGAGAAACATTACCTAAGTTGGCTAATATGTTTTTCTATTGTCCCACACAGAAATCAAGGGATGCGCCCACAGACTTCTTCCCCTCGACCAGCAAAGGCGTCTCCAAGGAACGCGATGCGGCAGCCACCAGCATAAGTACCCCAAAAACAACGAAGGATATAACCGATTTGCCAACAACTGCAGCATTATCGACGGCACCACGTGAAGCCACCTCGAAGGAAACCTCGGATAGTAAATCCAAAATGGAACTTGATAGTGCCGATGTTACGGCTAAGGACTCTGATGAGGATTTCGATACGAATCCTATTATTCGACTACTGGAAGGCTTTTTGGTTACATTAACCATACGGCTGAATCGATTTTCCAGAAACTATCGTTTCGTCAATCGCATTTTGGCGGGCGAAAAGAAAACTCTGAAGGTAGGCTCAAGAAATCGAGTGATTACTGTATTACATACTCAAAATTCAAATTTATCTATTCACAGGAATCGAGCTCACTGAATCGTCTGGGTCTGTCCAGTGCTGCAGCAATGTTCCATTTTCTCAAATCGAATCTCGAGAGGTATTTAGATGGCGTCACTATCTCTCTTTGCGGAGTGTGCGCCGCTTGCGTTAAATACCCTACAATTTTTGTTAAAATTTATATATTTTTTTTGTGTCGAGACTGGAAACGTGCGTTTTAGCGTAGCGAACGTTTTTTGATTCTTGATTGATTTTGGATTTTGGTTAATTGTTCAATTTCAAATACCATAAAATATTTCATTTTGCGTTTTGTTCAAGTTTGTGTTGATTTTATTGAAAGCAACAAAATTTATTTATTCTTTACATAATTTTTTCTCTTCTTTTTTATTTGCATATGTTACCTTTTGTGTTACGTGTGTTTGAAACTGTGTACCTGCTTCTACAAAAAAAAAAAAAAATAAAAAAAAACACAACTCAAAACTCACCCCCTCACCTCATCATGTTGTGTTGTGCCTTGTCTTGATAGTGATGAGAATGGTGGTCAGCCTGTTACATCATCAACACCGCGCCGATCACAGGTCACGGCAACAACAACACCGCCAACAACAACATCAGCTACAACAACTACAGACAATCTCACAAATGAACACTATAGCACACCACTTAACACAAATACAACAACCACACCGCTCTCACCGCAAGAACCACCAGCAACTAGTACACCACACCACCACGAAGATATCATCGATTTACCCGTAGATACCGTTGATGCAGCAACATCTAGGTAAAAAATATTTAGCTCACCATACCTTCTAATTCCAATCCAAGCATCGTTTTAAATTTTCTGTACCCAAAGCTACAATTTAATAGGAAAACTTAAGAGGAGTAGAGTAATTATAATAGATTCAGTTAATTAAGAGGAATCAAACCGAAACCAATGTCTGTTAAGGTTTCGGTTCCGATACGTTTAGTAACAACTATTTCAGTAAAAGGTCTTACTTTAGTTTTCTTTTTTTGGTTTCGTTATCAGTACCGATACGTAACGGTACAGCAAATCCATTTTGAAATATTTTAAAATCATAAAATGTTGTTTTTTTATAATTTTGACCTCAAAGTAAATACCAAGATCCAGAGGAATACATTTTCTTAACGAATTTACAAATGCAGATTATTTTTGAAATATATTCATTTGACTTTTTTAGGTTTTTTTTATGTTTTTTGTGAATGATTAAGAGACCGTAAAGGTTAGAATAGGGAAGCTTACAGCACAGATATTTATTTATTTTGCAAGCAAGTTGTTACCTTAATTGCTTAAAAAAATAACCTAAGGGCTGGGTACAGGGTACATTTTAGTTTAGTTTGGTTAGTAGTTAACCCATATTAAATGGCTACCGTAAGACTGCACACATCGCTATTGTTTTTTTAAATTTTTCTTTAAAAATTATTATCATTAATTGGTTTGATTTGAAAATTATTCGCAAGTTCAAAAAGCAGAAAAAATAAGGAAAACTCCAAAAAAGGAAAACAAAATCTTTACTAATTTCTTTTTCTTACATTTTACATTTAATGCGCGCATTTTGATCATCTGAATTTTTGTTTTTAGAAAACAATCAATCAGTTCATCGCCGCCAACAAAAGGGTAAGTAAATTTAAATGGATTTAACATTATGTTCACCAATATTTCAATAACGAATGCGTTTACTAAAATAAAAACCTGTCTCTACGGGCAACTAACACACACAAACACATACATATACTTACGTACACAAAAACACACACAAATGTGGTGTGTGTTACTGTTACTCTTTTATGACTCTTAAAACAATCGTCTAACACTTTTAATACTTGAGCAATGATTTCCATTTCTCCTACTCGTATAATACTATACTCCAACTGTACTACTATTATACTGTGCATTTTGATACACTCACACATACACACACACACGCAATACATTGGTGTTAAATACATATCCATATGTGTAGCCGCAAATCGGATTGTGGCTTGCCTGAAATACGCATTAAAGCGCCATCTATGGAGCGTGGCGGGCAACAGCAGCAGCAAACGCCGCATCATTATATGCAATCGCATTCGCATCCGCATCCGCAGCATTCGCATCCGCATCCGCATCATCAACAGCAGGCGAGCATTGGTTCGGGTTCGATGAGCAAAAATTGGTCCTACGAGCACGTGGACAGGTATTGGCCACGCCCACACGCCCACAGTTGCAATTAAACGTAGAGCTGTTGCTGTTGTTGCTGTTGTTAGTGTGCTAATTAACATGTATACGCATCGTTGTCTGAGTCTAACCAAGGGAACATGCTATTGTCATCTATACTAACCGCTCAATCTGTCTCTCTCTCTCTCTCTATCTCTCTCCCTCTAATCTATCTTTATCTCTATATCTGTCTGTGGCTGTCTTTTCAATTAATTTGTTGTTGTATTTGCTGATTTTAATTTCAAGTCAATGCCAATCTATGTGCGTTCTTTGCTAGTATGTATGTATAGTTGTTTGGCTTCTATCCGAGTTTATTAGTTTATTACACCTTCCCCTCTCCCACAAACACATACAAAGACACACGCATGTAGACTGCATAGCATGCAGCGCACATGAACCCTGCACTGAGGCATGCTTAGTTCCTCCCCGATTCCTTGCCACAACTTGTTGCAATCTTTGCTAATCTTTTGCTTGCCACTTGCAGCGCCGGGGAATTCAATCTGGAGGAGGAGAATTTTGCCCAACGTGATCATCACATTATTGTCGAGGTTTTAATCTCTTCTTGGTACGCGCTGTTAGCCAATACGGATCTCATTTGTTACATCGTGGTGTTTATCAATCAGGCAAGTTTAAGAATCATTTAATCAAAATCAATTTTTTATTGATCCCCATTCATCATTTGTAGGTGGTCAATGCCAGCATCATCTCGTTACCGCTGCCCATAATGGTGTTCCTTTGGGGCACACTGTCCCTACCGCGTCCAACGAAGACCTTTTGGGTCACATTGATTGCCTACACTCAGGCCATAGTGCTGATCAAGTGCATCTTTCAGTTTAAACTGATATGGTCCAACTATCAAAATGTTCACAATCAACCTTTGACTGCTGCCAAAATCTTTGGCGTTGAGATGAAGACTCATTATGCGGTCTATGATTTGATATTGTTGTTGGTGCTCTTTTTGCATCGATATCTTCTTAAGTCGCAGGGTCTTTGGAAGTCGGGCTACAAGGATGTTGATCAACAGTTCACCAAACCCACGACCAGCATGTAAGTGGATTTAATTTTACTTGGTACTCTTTAAGCACAAATTTATATTGAAAGTAAAGCTTATATATTTTGGATCATCTTCGATTAACGAATCCCAGAGATAATAACAGAAAGAGCTAAGAACGGTAATAAGAGTCGTATTATCCCCGCGGAAACTCGATTTGTTTCCCGTTTATCATTATTAAAAATGTCACTAAATCGCATAACAATCGGGGTCAGAAACACATACGCCTAAGTGTATACTATAATTTTGATCGTGTCTTGATAACACCTGATAACATATATATCAACTCTTAATCAAGTTGACTCTCCTTGCTAATTTTCATTTTATACTTTTAGTGATGAGCGCGAGGATAGTGATAATTTGTCACAGCCGGATTCACGTCAGGTCAATGAGGATGCTGCCCAGAAATTGAGCCTGCAAGTTAGCCAGGTTTCCTTGCCAGGTTCGCCGGAGTACAGCAAGTCAGCCATTAATCAACTGGAGTAAGTAACTAGTCGGCCGGTGCTACAGTCGAGCATACTCGACAGTCGGAGACCCCGTACTTACTATGGAAAAAACTTATAATGGACTAAAAATAATTTAGTTAACTTAAATGCAAATGTTATCAGATTGGTTACGATATCTCATAAAACAAAAATGTTTTACATACTTAATTTTCGGAGGCCCCTCTTCCAGGCCCCGCTCCCAGACCCCGCTCCCAGTCCATCTCCTAGTCCCTCTCCCAGTCCCGTTCCCAGTCCCGCTCCCAGTCCCGCTCCCAGTCCCTCTCCCAGTCCCGCTCCCAGTCCCTCTCCCAGTCCCTCTCCCAGTCCCTGTCCCAGTCCCGCTCCCAGTCCCTCTCCCAGTCCCGCTCCCAGTCCCTCTCCCAGTCCCGCTCCCAGTCCCTCTCCCAGTCCCGCTCCCAGTCTCTCTCCCAGTCCCGCTCCCAGGCCCCGCTCCCAGTCCCTCTCCCAGTCCTGCTCCCAGTCCCTCTCCCAGTCCCTCTCCCAGTCCCTCTCCCAGTCCCTCTCCCAGTCCCGCTCCCAGTCCCGCTCCCAGTCCCTCTCCCAGTCCCGCTCCCAGTCCCTCTCCCAGTCCCGCTCCCAGTCCCTCTTCCAGGTCCCTCTCCCAGGCCCCGCTCTCAGGCGGGTGGGCGTTGGCGATATAGGGGGCGTTGCAAAATTTTGACAAATTTGATCTGCCTGCAGTATAGAGGAACCTACATAGCAAGTTTGGTGTCTCTAGCTCTTATAGTCTCTGAGATCTAGGTGTTCATACAGACAGACGGACAGACAGACAGACGGACATTGCTATATCGACTCGGCTATTGATGCTGTTCAAGAATATATATACTTTATAGGGTCTACCACGCCTCCTTCTGCCTGTTACGCACATAGTCGATAAAACAAACCCAATAGACCCCTGTACTTTTTTTTAAGTACGGGGTCTAAAAAGCTTTTTTTAAACTATATTGGATATCTTTATTAAGTTTCTTTATCATCCCTTTGCAGACGCACCAAGTACACATCCTCTCTGCACAAATTCTTCTTCAGTTTGGTGCACAAATCCCGACTGGCCACCGATGTCTATGCCTTGATGTTCCTCTGCGACTTTGTCAACTTCTTTGTGCTGCTGTTTGGCTTCACAGCATTTGGCGTGAGTATAAATGCAGGAATCTTTAAGATCTTTATTTAATCTTTAATCATTCCATTTGTAGACTCAACAAACGGAGAGCGATGGCGGCGTGCAAACATATCTGGCAGAGAATAAGGTGCCTGTACCCTTCCTGATCATGTTGCTGGTGCAGTTCCTTCTCATTGTCATCGATCGTGCGCTTTATCTACGCAAAGCCCTCGTCAACAAGATTATATTCCACTTCTTCTCTGTGATTGGCATACATATCTGGATGTTCTTTGTGGTACCAGCGGTTACGGAGAGAACTTTTAATTCCCTGGCACCTCCAATTATATTCTACGTTATCAAATGCTTCTATATGCTGCTGAGCTCGTATCAAATCAAATCGGGTTATCCCAAGCGTATTCTGGGCAACTTCTTTACCAAGGGTTTCTCGATGGTTAATATGATTGCGTTTAAGGTTTATATGCAAATACCGTTCCTTTACGAGCTGCGCACGATCCTCGATTGGGTGTGCATTGATAGCACCATGACAATCTTTGACTGGCTTAAGATGGAGGACATTTTCTCGAATATTTATCTAATACGTTGCACACGGCAATCGGAAACCGATTTTCCGGCGATGCGCGCACAGAAAAAGGCTGCAATTTCCAAGCTTATCATGGGCGGCACAGTTGTCCTGCTGATTGTGATTTGCATATGGGGACCGCTCTGTTTGTTTGCACTTGGCAATGCCGTCGGCACATCCAATGTCCCATATCAGGTGTCGTTGTCCATACGGATTGGACCCTACGATCCTATCTATACGACCAACAACTATGATAGCATTTTCGAAATCGATTCCAAGATGTATGGCGATATGACGAGTACCTTTGCAAAACAGAGCAACAAAAAAGAGGCGTTACCCTTTTTAGCTGGCTATGATCCGACGGATGTGGCAGCTGTCAGGCTGGCAGGAAACTCGCCCTCGCTATGGAACATTGCTCCTCCGGACAAGCAGCGCTTAACCAACGATCTGCGGAACAGTAAGTCGTCCAACTCCGGAGTGAAACACTACTCATCACTATTTTCTTTGCAGATCATACGCTAATTGCCCGCTTCTCCTATTCGCTGACTCGCAAGGCGCCGGCCAAGGGTCTGAAGGAGAATGTGGGCGATGAGCATATTATAAAGCTGGATGAATCATTCCAAGGACGCGCTGCGCTTATCAATATGTTGAACGAAACGCAGGATCAATTGGAGACCAATAAAGGCAATGGCACTACTCCCACCGGAAATGGCACCGCACCCACTGACAATAGCATCACGCCCACTGGCAATAGTACGAACGAGGTGGTTGTTGTGCTGCCGAATATGATACCCAAATTCATCAAGGTGCTGAATTCGGGTGATGCGTTTGTGGTCACCGTGCTAAGCGGCAAGGAGCAGGAATATCGACCCCTCATCATTAAAATGCATCGTGACAACGAAACCAATGGACTCTGGTGGGAGATCCGTGATTATTGCAATGACACCTTTTACAACACCACATTGAAGGACTTGCCCTACAGCGACTGTAGCTCCGGCATTGTCATGTACACATTCAATGACAAAAAGTTCCCATCCACCTTTAGTTTCCTCACAGCCGGCGGGTGAGTTTGAACTCCACTTGAATCTCAGCTCATATTAAATTTACATATACTTTTAATTCACTACAGCATCATTGGTCTTTATACAACGTTTGTGTTATTGGCCTCGCGTTTCATGAAATCCTTTATTGGTGGACAGAATCGTAAGATCATGTTCGAGGATTTGCCCTACGTGGACAGAGTGCTGCAACTATGCCTGGACATCTACTTGGTAAATACTTCACTGATAAAGCTGAGAATACTGATAAAATATTATATTTAAACTATAATACAAATTGAGATTGAATTTACTAAAATAAAATAATACTATCTGGTTCCTTTCAGGTGCGTGAGGCATTGGAATTCGCTTTGGAGGAGGATCTTTTTGCCAAATTGCTCTTCCTGTATCGCTCGCCGGAAACGTTAATCAAGTGGACACGACCCAAGGAGGAATATCTGGATGATGATGGTGATACCGACTCTATACCAAGTCGGATGAGTGTACGTCGTCCTGAGCAGCTGCAGCAACATCAATATCAACAGCAACAACAACAATAACATAGATCATTTACGTAATTTAAATGTTTGAGTTACCTAGGAATTTGTTTACGTATTTAGTACGTATAATGCGTTAACGTAGGTTTCATAGTCTTTTTTAAATTTATACAGCAGTTAGTTAGAAATGAAGAAACCCAATATATGAATAAGTGAAATTTGGAAATGAAAATATGAATCACAAGAATAATTAATACAGCATCCCAACAAACACTTACAGTTAATTACATTAATAATTGTGTAGTTAAATGATGTCAAGTACTGCCGCAATGTGAAAACTAAAAGTCGATGAAATTGTACACCAACTAATTATAACTAGTGCATGTTTTTAGTATAGCAGTTGTAACTAATGAATTAAGTGAAAAGTAAGCGAAAAGTGTTTCTGTTTAACTACTTTAATTGTAATTGCCTAATCGAATTAATAACGAACTAATTAATAATTTGTCTAAGTTATTAACTAAGTCATACTTATATATGTATGTGTGTATAAACTCTATAATAATTATTGTTATAATTACAATAATAATGAGAAATCATATTCAGGGATTTTTAGCATTTTACAAACCTTTAAATTGTAATTGTAAATCAATAAAAAACAAAATAACACTTTCAAGTAAAAACTTAAACTACGCATGAAGCATTCAAATGTTTTATAATAATAATAATACTTATTAAACATAAACGTAATTCGTGTCGTGTGCGCAAGCTTAATTTTTTTTTCATTTATGTATTTATGTTGCCTTTGAAGAAAAATGTTGAAATGATATTATGTATGCTTATGTTGAAAATGTTTGTTATAGAAATTATTGAACTATATTTATATATGCACATATTGTGAAACGTGCGAATATGTTGCATGCATATTTATATAAAGCGTTGAATTTATTTATAGGCATATCACATGAACATATTTTTGTATATCGAATGCAAATTGTATTATTTGCTTAATGGATAAGCGGCAATTTCATATCAAAATGCAATTATCAAAAGGCTTACAACGCACTCTGCTTATTCAAAATTAAATTGTCATCAAAAAATACGCCTGCGTATACTTAACATGCATCTCGAATGGGCAATCTCCAACTAGAATTAGATTAAACACCCATCTAAAAACACCAAAACATTATAACACACAGGCCAACTTAAAATATTATGTGCTATTTTATACATATTTAAATGAATTAAAAAATGAAAATCAACTAATTTTTGTACCAAGAAGCGAACAATATAATCATAAATGTAAAAGTATATTTAACATAAACAACAACTAAAATGTACCTATTTTTAACGTTTAATATTTAAAATTAGCTTACAAAAAATCAAAATAATTACAATTACTACAAATAGAGAATCAAAATTTATTGTATTAATTGATAAATACATTTGCATTATTTTGGAACTTTTGGGAACGTAAGAAATTTCATGAAAGCCAAGAAAATCTTAGGCTGATGAAATAATTAAAAGTGTTTGGTAAGATTTCTCTTGTTGGACATCAAACAAACCACTTGTTTTTTTAACACATTTTTGAGAATTAAACTCTTACATTAGAAAGATGCTTTTTATTGAGAGATATCTTCTATTCAGTAGAACTGGATAGTTGTTCATGCACTATCTATAAATTTAATATGTATATACCCTTTAGACGGTACAGCTCCGCCTGTAATCCATTTCATTAAATCTGAGTCTTAGAGCTACAAAAATACAATTAAACCATTAATTGTATTGCAATTTAACTGCATTTAATAACTTAAAAATAAATATATATTTTTTTTACTGCTTAGAAAATAGCAAAAATATAAATTTAAATATACGTGTAGGCTAGTGTCCAGGATGAGCTCAGGTAATGCGCGTTGAGCAATTGCGATAGTGCGTAAATTTGTTCTCTGTTGGGTCCAAACTGGAGGCGCTTTCGTTGCTCTGCTGGCGACTGAATTTGACCGCTGGATAAACCTCTTCCCATTGGGATTCGCTGCGACTGAGAACGCCACGTCGACGTGGTGTCGTACAGGAGTTTTCCTGGTTTTTAGTATCCATCGGTGTGACGTCTGTGTTAACAGTAGCAGCTGGTAAAGGATTATTCAGCATCTGTGTAACACTTTTGGATAGTCTGATAGATTGTATGCGATTGTATCCACTATTTGTGGGCTTATAGCGTTCTAGTTTATGCGTTAAGCGCGCCATTTCATTGCTCATCCACTCGGGTGCTCGCATTCCGTCAACTGTTTGAAACGTAGTAAACCGAGTGAAGAACAAACAATGGGCTTTTATAGATGTGAAGGTAATATAATAATCGATACGCCTTGGTTTGTCTGACATTGCATAAAGCGAGTTCAATAATATTGCAGGGGTTTCCCACCCCCAAAACGGTACTGACCTATTGACTAATCATTGACCGTAGATGTAACTATTCTGTTTTTTGCAACAAAGTATAAATATAATATAATAGTATATAACATTTAATTAACAACTATGGCAAAGACAAGAAAATAAGAGTACACATACAATAAAAATAGTTAGAACAGGCTACAAATTCGAGCTACTTTGGATAGTTTAGTTAATTTTTGTTTATCGTATTTTTTGATTCGTCCCAAAGGTGGGTCAATAACGAGGATATGCCAAAATGTGCTTTGTACATGGGCTCCGCCTTAGGACACCTTGCAATTGTCATCATGCAAATGGTCGCCATCAAGCTGCACATCATCCTCGGCCGTGGAGAAGACGCCGCCCTGCAGCACTTTGTTAACGGCAGCACGTGCTAAATACCCTGTAGTTTCAGAGTAGGGCAACGAGTAGAAGGCTGTCAAATCCTCCGGCTTGTGCTCCGTCGACTCTGGCTGATGCTGTATGTTGTTATCCTTGCAGTACATGGCAAACGCTTCCGCAATAATGCCATCCAAGTCGAGCGCTTGCTTAAAGTGCAGTTCGGGATTGCTAAATGGAAAATTAAATAAATATAAGTATAGATATATCTTCTTAAATCATTGCTAACTTACCGATTTAGAATGGTGGCCACAATGCAAAGCAACTCGACCGTAATCTGTCTTCTTTCGGGTCGATCAATGCAAATTAGTGTTTCCTCCACAAGCAAGTTAAATGATAATTCGCCGCGACTCATGCTTGTAAGTGTGGGCGTGGCAGGTAGATGATGACCCTGCGTCAAGATGCCCTGTGGCGTGCGTTGAAGAATCTCCCAGATCTTGTTATAAAAGTGCTTCGGCACGCGGCACAAACAGCCTTCCAATTGTCGGCGTTGTAGGGTTGTCAATCTAAAAGAAATCAAAGAGGTGATATACGAAATATAAATAACAAGAATTGACAGCTTCACTTACTTCTCTTCCACAGCCCACTCGCTAACTGTGAGCACCTTCTGCAGCAGAATGCGCACTTGGAAAGGCGATAAATTGTCCACATCGATGCTCTGTTGTCCTGAAATTTGCAGATAGATGCGCATGGCTTCGAGTACCCAACCAATGCGGATTTTCAATATTCCACGGAACATAGACGGATTGGTGGCAATGAGACGGCCACAATATAAAACCACCTCCTGTTGAAGCACAGCCTGTATCACATTATACGGCTGTACGCTGGTATACATGACATTTTGAATCTCTGCCGGCGTCATTGGCTTATCGAACACGGTTTCTTTTTGACCAATGATGCCAACGGTTAGTTCCTTGCCATTGACCAGCACCGTGGTAATAAACGGACTGATGGAGTCCACAATGTGATGCAATAACGAGGAACAATAGCGCACGGCGCGCCAATAACGCAATGACCCAGCGCGATGATAAAGCTGCGTCAGAGCTGTGTTAACATTGAGACCATTCACTTCAAAGTGTGGTCCTTCACGGTTCAGTAGAATGCCCCACAGCTGGCAGAGGCAATAGATGGAATCAGTGCTGCGGAGGGCATTGATAATATCCGGCGTGGGCTTACTGTCATAATGCTGTCAAAAAGATATATTAAAGTTAGTTGAAATTGGGATGTATCGGTTGCTTGACTTACAGCAAAGGAGATCTTCTCCTCGACATAGGTGAGGGCCTTGGGCACATCTGTTAGTGATTGATAGCCAATATACTCGTGATTGATTTGTGAGAATGCATTCTCATTGTCGGTCAGATCGCTTTGGTTCATGAAATCCAAATGCTCGATGCAGGAGCTACTGATGAGATTCTGCAGGCGACCAATGCGCACCTTCATACCATCGCAATAACCCTTCTTCAGCATGGCAAGTAGATCCAACATCTCCTTGAACTGCGGATCACGCATGTGCTCCTCTCTTATCAATAAACAAACTGTTGGTCTGCCCGAAAGTCGCCAATATTTGCCCACAAATTGCAGTTCCGTCTTGATGTCGTCGATTAGCAATGCCATATCGCGATATAAATAAAAGTCGGAGACCTCAAAGATCAAGGGATAACAGAGCACGGTCATGCCGCAGATGCGATAAACTTTGCTGGTGCCCAGCGAACCAACTGGACGGGATGGACGACCCGACAATCCAACTTTGTTGTTAACACCCAGGTGCTGATAGACTTTGATAAGCTCAGTGGAGCTCCAGATTTGCACAGGTTCCACCTAAAAAAGGAAATATTAATAAAAAAAAAAAAAAATTAAATTTTTTTTTTAAAAAAAAAACACAAAAAAAACAAAAAAAAAAAAAAAAAAAAAAATCAAAAAAAAAAACAAAAAACTTCCCAAAACAAACCAATTTTCAACAAAAATATAATTTAAAAAAAACAAAAAAAAAAAACAAAAAAAAAAAAAAATTTTCCCCCCTTTCCCCACCTTTTTTTTTATATATTTTTTTTTTTTTTTTTTTTTTTTAATTAACTTTTTTTTTTATTTAAAAAATTTTTTTTATAAAACTATTTGTTGTAGATAATTACTCACCTCATGTGGCGTCTGGGTTTGTATGCCATAGGTGGCCATCATGGCCTGCAGCCTCATGGACTCGGCAATAAGCACAATTTGCACCACCAAATCTGTGGCAGTGCCCTGTAAGGATGCACAATAATGAGCATTAGTATTTATGTAAAGTAAATAGAAAGAGATAGCAGTTCAAAAAGTTAGAAAATGCATACAGCCAATTAAATACATTTAATTATCAGGGATTTTAAAATAACTAATCAAATGCAAAAACAATTGAAGGATAATTGGATGTAAGGTACAGGAAAAAGGTGAGCATGTAGAGCAAACAAGAGAGTCGGACTTTACACATGCCGGACACAAACAATAACACAAAGAAAAAAATAAACGTTAACAATTTTCATAATATTACTTACAGTTAAGATAAAAAAATAATGAAGGATACAATTTTTAGTTAAGTTCAGGCATCACAAATAATAAAATAACTCAACATTTTTTAATAAATTTAAAATAAACTGTTGAAATTGAATTTTTAACTTCTTTTGCCTTTAGCTGCCAATTTTTTGCCTATATGGAATAATCTTTTTGAATCAATCCCTAATTACCTTCTTGGCATCCAGTATAAGGGGTATGCGTGGTCTCTAAATTCATTTTATTTTTAGTTTTGTTTTGGTTTTAGTAAGAAATAGCATGTAACATTTGGCAATTGATTAGTAGGAAAATTTTTTGGGTCGCAATAGTTGAAAATCTTTCGTTTAAGCGCTGCTGCTCCGTAATTTGTATATTTTAATTTTAAAAATAATAATTAAGGTTTTTTTATTGTACTAACTATTAAGTGCTTGCTTGTAAAGGTTAGCTACAAACGGTTAATAAGAATAGCAGGCCAAAAAGAAAAGGCAATTAACTGAAAACTGCGTTGAAGTAACCATACATCTGGTAGTGATCCATTACTTACAGTGCCCGGTTTAGCCTATGTATATAGAGCGTGTGTAGGAACAAAATATGCAGTAGATTTATAGACAAGAAACAGTACCGAAAAGAGTAAAGAAAAAACTTTTGATTTAGATACAAAAATAAATAAGCAACAATTTGTTTGTTCTTTTTGTCACTATATACAATTAAACAATAAACACGGACATAAAATAATTTAAAATAGTTTGCAACAAATATAAATAATTGTGATTTTTACATTTATGTATGTGTGTGGTTGTTTTTAGGGTGTACCCCAGCAGAAAATTTAAGTTTGAAATTTTCAGCATTTAGAATTAACAATTTCTATTAACATGACTAGACTAGAAGTTTTAAACAAATATTTTTTTAGCATAAAACTTAAGAGCAAACAATATGCCAATACACTTCACTGCAAAAGTAGTGAAAAGCATAACTTTCAGCTAAAATTGAAAGTATAACATAAGAATTAGAACTTTTGTTTTACACTTGCTGATATTTCCTGCTGGGTTTGGATAGTTATATGTATGTGCGAGTGTGTGTGTGTTGCCAAAAAATAATAAAATTTGCATTTAAATAATGTTCTAGTGTGCAAAACATATAAAAACAAAGTGTATTTTTATATAAATAATACAATAACTTTGAAAATTATCTATTTAGATCAAATTGAATACGAATTTTGTTGGGAATATCAATTACTTACTTTGTTTTTATCATCAATAGCTTTGCCCTGTTTTCAATTTTGTATGCCAACCGATTAAAATATGTTTAGGATTTGGTTTTGTTTTGATTATGGATTGTAGGTTTGGTATACAGTAGTATTTGGTAGTAGTATACGATGGTAGTAGAAAATGGACAAAATATATATATAAAGACATTGTATATAGTATTATAGAATTATATTAAGAAGTTCATTTAACCCATAAGAAAGTAAAGATTAACTAAAAAACAATACAGTTAATTCGAATACCAATTGGACAGCGAACGCAGACACACACAGCACAAAGAGAAACGCAGCAGCGGCGTCGGCAGTTAAGCTAGGACTTTCTCTGAGACATTTCCCAGTAAAGAAGTCAATAATTTTATGGTTATGGATTTTCCTGACTTCAAAGATAACTCACCTGAAAGGCTGAATAGCGACCAGCTCGCCTGGGTCGATTATAACTTGGCAAATAGCGACGTATGGGATCCAATTCGTTGATATGCAGCAATCCTGCAGTCAGGAGCTGTGCAATAATAAAGAAGGATTGGCCCCAAAGGAAGAGGGATTGCGATGGGGCACGCATATAGGATCCCTCGCCATCGGGTGCATAGTACATGGTGACTACGGGATCACCATTGACATCGGTGCGCAGGCAGCGCCGCAATTCGTTCTGATACTCTTCAATCTGTTCGGTGTTATTCTTAAAGACACCATCGATAATCATCGTGATGAAGAACAACGGCCATTCACATTCTAGACCCTCGAACTCCTTTAGCTCGCCTGCCTGATAATAACGACGTGTCTTGTCCTCCGTTTTGCTAAGGAAAGCCATCGCGGGTAAAACGTTTGAAGCCCATTTTGCAGCGCAGACGATTGACAACATTCTGCTTGGTCTGCTCCACTAAACGATCCTCATGGGAGGCAAAGGCCGGGAAAGAGAGAGTCAACAAGAGGGAAGCATCCACGCCCTGTAAACAAGACAGTCTTTATATTCATAATAATATATATATCTTGTTTTACGCACCTTGGAGCTGGATTCACGTGGCAGCATTGTCTCGAAGATGCTGCGATTACGATTGTGTGCATCTATGTCCACATATACAACGCTCCAGGAGGCGCCTTTCTCGCCAAACAAATTGCAGCCATTGATGGCCTCCAAAGCGGATTTGGCCATGCCTATAGACGAATATATTGGCAACAACAAAAAAATATATGTATTCCAGACTAAACTTGCCTATAGAAGAGGCATGTATCTCTGGTGTGCCGTTGTTATACTTGGAGCCACGTTCCCACATGCCAAAGTCTGGTGTGCGATATGCACGCTCCACGTAGTAGACAAGATTCTGGACAAAAGCCACCTCATCGTGTGTGTAAATGATTTGCAATCCTGACGTGATCATCTGCACCAGAAAGAGCAGATAAAGTGACACCTGTAAAATAGAAACATATGTGATGAAACGAATCGGAATAAAGATTATCTCCACTCACGCAATCAATTTGTAAATGATTGTAGAACTCATCTGGATAGATCTTTTCGCCCGTGTGCAATTGAAATTTGCTATGCAACGCATGTTGATTGGATTGTCGCTGCTTGAAAAGCTCCACACGGGATGCTTGCTTCACCCAGCACTCCAGAATGCCACGCATGCACTTGACCGTGCTCTGGCCAAGCTCATAAGATTTGCCACGATCATCATCGATGCGTCTGTAGGCCTGATACAAACTCCATACGGCGGCGGCACAGTAAACACTGTCACGTACTGAACCCACCACTTGATCGGTGCTCATCACCGGAAACAGACCAGTGATGGGGCTCTGATAACGCAACAGCTGACGCTTGACTAAAATTAGATCAGGGTAAGGATTAACAATCATTTGTAAATATTAGAATCGAAAAAATGTTATATTTTCTAGATGATAAAAATAAAAATGCAGAATCAATTTAGAGGTCAAAACATGACCAAAATGTCATTCCTTTTGAAAATCGGTTAATTTTTGATTAAGTTATGAGAGATCAAAGTTTTTGAAAAAATGTCAAGGGGTGATGGTGGAAAATTTAATGATAAATGGCTTAGAATCGATAAAATATCAAGCTTTCTAGACTTATTTTGTAAGAAAAGAAAACTAAAAATTAAAATAAGACAAATATTATTTCCGACAAACTTAAAATACCCTTGCGAATTTCAAGTACCGGGTCTAAAAACGAGATTTTCAAGTTTCATGTGCACCAAGCACATGTTGCGGCTTGTTGACAAATAAATGCAAATAAACAAACGAAAAATACTGAGAAGCTTTTGTTTGCCACGGAGAGCGAAAGAATGCGGAAAAGAGAGAGAGAGAGAGAGAGAGATGAGCGAAAGCAAGAGAGAGAAAGAGTTCAATCAAGCAAACAGCTGCCGATATTTTGCGACTGTTTATAAAAATAGAAATGCGACGACGCAGCATCAATTGATGCTAAATTGGCTGCCCTAGACAGTTGCCCCAAGGTTATATAAAGGATTGCAGGCCACATTGCAACATACCAATGCCATAGTAAATATCCAGCTGCTTTACGGTATCCTCGTAGTTGATTGTCTTTAGAAATTGATCCAGATTGATGTCCTCCAGGCTATTGTGCCGCCCACTTGTCGATATGCCACTGTCTGTGGTTCCTCCCGCAGCGCTTCCGCCTGGCGTCGTAACTAATAGACCGAGTCTGTAGGGTGAAACGTTGATGACATTTTAGTTACATTTTTGAAATATTTGTATATGTGTATATTACGCACGATTTCGGCACATTACGCATTTTAGTTGGTGTCAATTGAACGCGTTGTGTTGTTTTAATTACCAGCAATTATTGAAAAATGTATACGCAGAGTGCAAAATTAAAATATACCCTTCAAGAGTCAAACGCGTAATGCAATGATGAGACCAGCTGTTGCCAACTAAGCTATTTTATAGCTAGTTCTAGCTATTTTAAGAGTTCGTTTGCTAGGCAAATTTGAAAATTGCTTTTAGCTGGAAATCTGGCTATTTTAAATATATTTTCAGTTAAGTTTTCTATTTATATTTTTGGTAAAACTTTGCAAGAGTCCCACAATAACAAATTTAACAGAAACAGCTATTGTTCCCCCTAAAAACTTGCCAGCACTGAAAGAATGACACTAGGTGCAAAGGCTGCCACCCTGCAAAATCGTCCGATCTGGCAACATTCTAAAATTGTTCTCTATGCTCTTTAGAGTCACCCTGTGGCTTGGCACATTGAACAGCTGTGCAAAAACAGCTGCTCGCTCTAAGCAGGTTTTTTTTTATGTGATGTCGCACCTTTTGAGGAACGACAGGCAGCTGCTGTCGGTGTCGTTGAATTAACTAAATCATAATCATCATCTATCAACGAGCCAGTGAGATCATCGACCAAGCCACTGCCATTGTTGGCCGTGAAAATGCTGAAAATGTAAGCCGCAATTCGTCAAGAAAGTGTGTGTGTGAGCCAACGAACGAAGTACTTAAAATAATACTAAGCATAGTCTTATGATGATGCTGCAACTGTTGATACTCAAGGCGCTGCTTGCGCTGGAGTTGATCTCCAGTTCGAGTTCGACTCTTGCCGAAACAAAGCCAGAAGTAAAACATACACTGACATTGCCAAATCTACCGTCCGATCACCTCATACGCTACCTCAACACATTTCCAATGCTCAAGGTACAGTTGGCAGGGAATGCGACGATCAGAACGGAATCTCGCGCCTGCTGGGGACACGAGCGTAATTGCAGTCCAGAGGCGCGCTTCCAGACACCCCATTGTCCGGGCGATCACACCGGCTGGGTGCAGAGCAAGGAGGCACAGGTGGAGACTTTCTATTACCAGGCCGACTTTGGTTACATTCAACAGCAGCTGTCGGAGCTGACGCCTCAATGCATGCCCAAATACTTGACCGACTCATCGCTGGAATGCACACGTTATTTGCGCTTCTGTCGTGGCCGCAATCTACTCGTCGATCTGCGGGATGTGGCCAAGCGCAAGGAGCGTATTCGATATCACATGGATGTGCTGAGTCCTGGCCAGATTTTGGGTCATTGTGAGCTTAATAGAACGCGTCTCAATGACGAAATGGATCACATTGGATCGGCACTGCAGTCCTGGGGCCCGGAGCTACGTAATTTCGATGTGTCGCCTCATCCTGTGCTGGAGAGCGGCGCCTGCGACCTGGTTGTTAATGCACCCACATTCATTATGAAAATCGATGCCACCTACAATATGTATCATCACTTCTGTGACTTCTTCAATTTGTACGCCTCGCTGTTTGTCAATCAATCGCATCCGGCTGCCTTCAATACGGATGTGCAGATATTGATATGGGAGACATATCCATATGATTCTCCTTTTCGCGATACATTCAAGGCATTCACACAGCGCCCCGTGTGGACACTGAGCGATGTCCAGGGAAAGCGTGTGTGTTTCCGGAATGTTGTGCTCCCGCTGCTGCCACGCATGATCTTTGGACTCTTTTACAATACTCCTATTGTAAGTGAATTCAGTTAAGTCAACTTTCGTAAATTGTAACTCCTTTACTCTCTCTGCAGATCCAGGGTTGCTCCAACAGCGGTTTGTTCCGCGCCTTCTCCGAGTTTATTCTTCATCGCCTGCAGATTCCGTATCATCCGCCGCTGGCACAACGCAAACTGCGAATAACTTACCTCTCCCGTCGCACAAAGTACAGGCAGGTGCTGAACGAGGACGCCCTGCTGGACCAGTTGGAAGATAACGAGGACTACGTAGTGCAACGTGTCTCCTATGAACGGTAATTAATATACACTACAATCATTTTACCTTTATTTGATTTATTCATTCTTAACATAGTCTGTCCTTTACTGAGCAATTGGCCATCACACGGAACAGTGACATCCTAATTGGCATGCATGGTGCTGGCTTGACGCATTTGCTCTTTTTACCCAACTGGGCATGCATTTTTGAGTTGTACAACTGTGAGGATCCCAATTGCTACAAGGATTTAGCTCGTCTGCGTGGTGTGCACTATGTGACATGGGAACAAGCCGACTTGGTCTATCCGCAGGACAAAGGACATCATCCGGAGGGTGGCGCTCACGCCAAGTTTACAAATTATCGCTTTGATCCCATTGAGTTTGGACGACTGGTGGCTCAAGCAGCTAACCAAGTGCGAGAACACAAAGACTTCCCACAGGCAACGACCCAGCACGATGAGCTTTAGTTTAGTTATAGCGCTTGTGATTTCAATTACCCAATGCATTTATTTAAGCACATAGATTTATTCAAAAATAAACCGACTGTATCGAAAGAAGTATATCGAAATCGATAGTAGAAGACTAGGCTTATGGCAACGCTGACAAAACAGCTGTGTTTGTAATCGATTTGGCAATACTGTCGCAATGTGGCAGCGCTGTCAATCAGCTGTGTTTGTTTACTTTACGTAGTTTTCAACGGGACTTGCCGCAACAATTGGAATTTTCGTCAACATTAGGACCATGAGCTCGCCGGGATTAGATATTGGATCCACTCCTGGCAAGGGCTACTACTACGATGTGTACAATTCATCGGATAAATGTGTGCTTTCTGCGCCGCTTCACATATTTCAAAGTTACTTGGTCAACGTTGGTTGGACGCCGATTGTGGACTTGGACTTGGTGGAAGTGGTGGAATATAGGGCAGATAAAAAGTCCTGGCAATCTTTGCAAGGTAGTGTGTGTAGCTTTTTGATGGTAATGCCCATCTTGTTGGGTTTCACACTGTCTCAGTTGCTCTGCCAACATTTATCCTTGCATTCTACGCGTCGCTTCTTCGTGGAGTTCCTGCTAATTGCTGTGCCCACAGTTTGTAATATGGGGTTGACCACGCAGTATAATTGTATTTACGCTGCATTAGTTGCTGCGCATATTGTCTTTCTGCTGTGGCGTTCAGGTGTTTGGTCAAGGTCTGCAGCTGAGACGACGGATTACATTTACAAAGTGGGCAGACGTCCAATTGTCTTCACATTGATTCGTGCCACAGCCTATGTGGGAACTGGTGCCGCCATCCTTGCCATTGACTTTAAACAGTTTCTAGTGAACAATGGCAAGAGCCGAGATTTCGGTGCTACCATTATGGATGTGGGCATTGGCTTGTTTGTGGTCACAATGGGATTAGTATCGCAACGTGCTCGACACTTGGATGATCTGATAAAGTTACCCAAAGCTGTATTGCCTTTGCTGGTACTTGGCTTGGCTCGTACTGTTGTCATCACCATGATCGACTATCATCAGGATGAGAGGGAATACGGCAAGCATTTAAATGCGTTCTTCACGCTGGGATTAACCAAGCTCATTGGCAGCTTTTGTACTTTGTTAGCTCCATCCGATAAGCATCTGTTGCCATTGAGTTTAGGTAAGATGAAGTACTCTAATAAAGGGATTTTAAATCATGATTTACTTCACTATTAACAGGTATTCTAGGACTACACGAGCTGATCTTACAGCTGGGACTCTCCGAGTATGTGATGTTAACTGCGGATCGTAAGGGCTTCCTCGACTCCAATCGTGAAGGCTTAAGTGCTCTGCCTGGTTGCTTAGTACTCTATTTGCTCAGCATTTACTTGGCCAAATGGTATACGTCCAAGGATCAACTTAACTATAAACAATTCTGTGCCAAGCTGAGTCACATGCTAATCTTCACCATCACTGGCTGGACATTGGTCACTATCTGTGCTTTCACTTGTGGCATAGCCCGAGTTACATTTAATACGGGCTATATCGTTTGGTTGATCAGCATCTGTGTGACTCTGATGCTTCTATATGCATTCCTCTTTGAGTTCGCTTTGGTGACTGCAAGGCAAAATACTATTCAAATTCCAGATTCTATCAAATCTCCGACTCAGGTTGCTCAGAGTAAGACCTCTGATTTGCCCGCCATTGTGGAGTCACTAAATATGAATGGACTAACCCATTTCATGATCTCAAACTTTCTGACGGGCTTTATCAATATGACGCTGGAGCCTAAGCAACGCAACTCTGTAGAAAGTGTAATAATTTTAACGCTTTATATGCTGTCTACTGCATGTGTAGTGTATGTTCTGTTTCGTAAGAAGATCCGTATAGCTTAAAGCTGTAAATATTTGAATTGTTTTGGTTTTTCTATATCTATTCACATAAGCTAAAAGTTGTGTACATTTATCGATTAAGATCTGAGCCATATACTGAATTTATTCTATTTGAGTCAATAATTATTAGTTCTAATTATAATTAAATGCCGCCCCTTAGGCTTAAATTTTTGAATCCCTATAATCGGAGAAAAATTCAACCATTATAATTTTTTAATAATAATAATTATTTAATAATAATAATATGATTATTATAAATAATCATTATAACAAAAACGTCTAAGATGGGCATAGGCATAATATTTCTGTGTATATATTTATATAATGGTGTAAATCTACTATAAACCATTCCACTTAGTACCAATCTAGGAACATAAAAAAATATTTAAAATAAAAGACTTGTGTATAAAATTACAAATTCACATGATTGTTATTTAAATATATCACATAAAAAATGGATGCTTATTTCTAAATGGACACACAAAAATTTCGCATGTGCTCATACAATTTAAAATATCAGTTAAGATAAATAGACTAACCTACTCCGTCGAATTGGATGAGATTGTTTCGAAAGGCATCACGTGGCCATTGGGTAGAACGAGAAACACAATGACTGGTTGTTTGGGACCGGACATTTTCCAGGGCTTCTTGTTCGTATTGGAGTTTTGATAAACTTCGTATACCTTGGAGCCATTTTCCGAGTGCACCAGACGCGTCCAAACCCAACGCTGATTTTTGTCAAGAGAGTTGGCAGATAGCTTATCTGTGAGCCTGCGACACGCCAAGGAGCAGGTGGAGAGGGATTGTTTCATGCGAGTCGAGATCGAACGTCCGCCGGATTTAATGCGGTTGTCCACCACGGGATGGGCAAAGTCCACACGTGGTGTACGCGGACGTGGATTGCAAGCCGGTATTGTTACCTTCTGCATCGTAGACTTCAATCTAAGGCTAGATGTTTTAGGTAATGTGAAGTCTCCAACGCTGTTCTTCGACTTGGCTGTGTTGTATTTGCTGATGCTGCTGTTGCTGCTGCACTTGGAGACGTCAATTTTACCCATGAGGCTACAGGTCGAAGTACTGCTGGCCACTGTACACGGCGGAGCAGGGATTGAGGCTGGAGGAGCACTTTCCTTGTCCCGGACTGTGGAAGGCGAGCAAGTCAACTCCAGTTGATGCAGAATTTTAGTTGCACCCATATAGTAAAGAATTCGATCGAGAGCCAGCATTATAACCTCATCCGGATACGGACCCACGGCATAAAAAAGTGGACCGTCATCCTCTCGCTGGTTGCAACAGGCGACGGCTTGTGGCATGCCACTGCATCCAGTCTGGCCGAGTTGACAGCTCATTAAAGAGATTTCACTGCTGTCTTCTCTGCTTGCAATTGAAAATCTTGTTGAATTTTATACGTTCGGAAGAACTTGCCTGAAGTATATTAATGTCACAATAAATTTGTAGACCTGAGCTGCTTTGTTAGAGAAAACAAGTGGGCTGTTTCAGTCGAACACGCTCGACAGTAGGATACCCTAAGCCCAGGTACTCTTCAATAAAAGTTTATTTTCCACCAATTGTGGAGAGGCCTGGGAGAGGGACTGGGAGCGGGACCTGGGAGAGGGAGCTGGGAGAGGGACTGGGAGAGGGACTGGGAGTGGGGCCTGGGAGAGGAACTGGGAGCGGGACTGGGAGGAGTAATATTAATAGTAGTATTTATAGTAGCAGTAGTAGAGAGGGTAAGAAAAACAAAGAGAAACTGAGGAAGAAGTACGAGTTCGAATATAGAGAAATAATTCAAATGCTAATAGAAGTATGAATAAAAGTAGGACTAAATGGAATATTAATTGGAGTATATGTCAAAATAGGATTATTCCTTGACAAGTGTACTTTTTCCGTAAGATCTCTCAGCTCTCTCCTAACCTCAAACAGACTCTCATTAAAATGGATCAATGAAACTCGAATCACTCGCAAGTCGCATTAATTGAATCAAACTGTCACATTTTTAACGCGCATTAAAACTTTATGAGTAACAGAGAGACTGTAGCACCGGCCAACTAGTTCTTGGTATGCACGTATGTTAAATCTATAATAAATATTTTTTATTTAAGAAAAACTGTAACACCAAGAAATGTCCTTTTTTTTTGATGCAATTCTTACTTACATATCCACAAACGTATTATACCCTCTGCACAGAGTATAAGTAAAAGAGAGAGACACCAAAGAAAGAAAGAAAGACACCAATAATGTCCAGTTAAGCACACTTGGACTCCCCGCTGGCAGATGTCAAAGGTGCGATATCCGGCTTAACGCTCGACGTCTTGACTCGAAACGCGAAGGCGTCACAAAAGATAAGATTTCTATTAAGGAAATGACAGAAATTGCGCGCATTGTGTCCAAAGGTCCTTGTGTGGAATCTGAGCGAGGATATTTAATTTAATGGCCCAAACAAAGCGACAGTCAAGGAGCTGATGAACGCCCAAGGATTGCGATTGAGAATGAAGCGCAAATGACCAGCAAAAAAAAAAAATAGGCCGAGAAGGGAAATTCAAATAGAGTCTTACAGCTTTGTCATTAAACATATACCTTAACCAAGGAAAGGGCATTTGAGTCTCACTCTTGATGGCAATATTTTTATTTCAGCATTGTTCGTTCAATGTAATTACAGCAACAGTTTCCGCTGTCGAGGCGACTCCTGTTCGTCCTGATGCGCATTTAATGCTATATCCTGGCTCAGGACGACGCTCAGTGTTATCTGATTTGGGAGCGCAAATGCAATTTCCTGCAATCCTGCAACCCTTTCAGCTTGACAATTTACTCTAATATATTGAGTTAATAGTTTCATATTCAACAGCGACAGAGAATGATGTAGAGGTGGGAGAGGGGGCGTGGTTGCACACGAAGGGTGTCTAGAGCTGAGCCCACCTGTTCGCATTGGGGGTGACTTTCTCGTTGGCTTTGATGGCAGATTATTTTCATTAGCACAACGTACTGTGGAACGCTGTGGCTTATTTCCATTAATAATCAATATGTAAAAAATATAAATCTTATCAAAGCACATGGTATTTAATAAATTTTAGTGATTATAAAGATTATTGACAATTTTATTAGAAAATTTTTATAAATTGTGCATTTAGAAAAAGTTTTGGAGTCTTTTACTCGGTAATTTACTCCATTAAAAAGGTTCTTATCTAATTATGGCAAAGTAATGATTTTTGTCGTGTTTTTCAGGGTAAAGACCCATAGTGCGACAGCGATGACCATTTGGTCATCACGTGCCGAACAACAACAAAAAAAACGCAAGTAAAAATTATGAATGTTAATTATTACGCATTTTGTATGTTTGTTGAACATGACAAAGAACAGAAGTTGGAGCTGGAGCAGGATACGGATATGGGAGCCAACTGATTGATGTGACCAACAACAATCCGTCGAAATATTCGTTTGCCAGTTGCCAATTTGCTGACTTTGTAGTATTTTCCTGCTGCAAATCGGATTTCATTCAGATTGCTTTTGCTTTGCTTTTATAAAAAAAACAGAAGTAAAATGAGAAAAAATATGAATGTGTGAGTGTGTTGATATATTGTATGCATATGCATGAGTATTAGTGCTTGTGAGAGTGTGAGTGCGTGGGAGTCTCAATCACTGTGAAGAGGCTTAGTGCGCACCCAAGGGAAATCGCTTAAGCCGTTCATAATGAGTATTATGACTGACTGTCTACATGCATGGTTGACTTGGGCTTGGTTCAGTTTCGGTTTGCTTTCGTTTACAACCAGTAAGCTTTACTTTCCTTTGGCGACCATTCAAATGCCGCGCGAATTTCCAAAACAATAATAATAGCACATGTTTCTTTGGAATAGGCATAAAATGGTCTATGGCTCATTTTATTGTATTCTGATCCATTTCATTCAAAATTATTTTACATATGTATTGCAGAATTAATTTTTTTAATTAGCAGAGTTCTGTAGGGCAGCATATTCGTAGATATGTATATCTTATTTGAGTCAAATTTTTTCATAGATATATTGGATGTTTATTTACGCTTATTATTTTTGATAATTTTTTAACGAGAAAAGTTTTACAATCTTTCTTAGAAAACTCTAAAATTATAGAATATCTTTTTAATATTATATTTATGTATATGAAAAAGTGCTATTCGAATTTATAGTATGAAATGCTTCTGGACATGTTGTCAAGGATGCGATAGGTAATTGGGAATGATAAATATAATAAAATAGTGAAAAAACAAGAATATTACCCCTTGACTTTATAAATAAAAATTAAATTCTTTCAGAATGTTTAGTAAATAACGTAAACGGTTGATAAATAATGTATTAAACACTAGCTTAAATATTTATTGTAATGATGACTTATGCTTACGAAGAAGAGATTTAAATTTTTAAATATTTATTAATAAATTATATACAAGTTGTTTGTGAGTTTTCTGTCGAAATCATATTTAAAAAAGGCAAAGGAGCTTCTTAGATGAATTTCTCGCGCAGCCCTCGCTTCGATTATTCAGGTTGTTTTCCCGACAACAGCTTATACCACGACTAACATAAATAACTCATGCCACAATTAGAAACAAAATGCTTATCGAACACAATTTTTATCGCAGCTTAAGTTCCATGGCAGCATGAAGCACCACAAGATAACAACAACAACAGCAACAAGAAAGCTGTCTGCAATTTGTTTGATACAATGGCATATTCAAGAATGCTTTTAGCCAGAAATTGCGCAATTTTCATGCAATCAATGGGAAGCCAAAGGAAATAAAAAAAGTGTTGAGCGAATGCCAAACGGAAGGAAGGAACGTAGGTAGATAGACAGTGGAAATGCAGCTGAAGCTGAAGAAGAAGAGGAAGAGGGAGAGGACGCGTCAGCAACAGGATGTGAACAGAACATGGAGCTGCTCCAGTTGCCATGTGAACGGGTCTCAATTGCGTCGCTGTTAAATCGTGTGGAAGCTGATATGATTATGCGTGCCCATAGCTACCAAACCATCATCAGCTGTGGGGCATGCAACGTGCGGCAAGTGCAATTAGGCTGCCTCCAATGATGACCACTTTAAAGCTACCTAACAACAAGCAACAATCGCATTATTTGATTGAAAAACCTAAGTATTCTACTTAAGAGCCGGGGACACATCTTTAACCCAAACTCACAAAACATTAAGAAGATTAATTCGGCAAATCTGTTGTTGTTGTTTCCCAAAATCTCAGATAACGTTATGCATCATTGTGTCAAGGAATTGACAAATCTTTGCCAACACACAAGCAGCGCAAGGGGAGAGTGAAAAAGAAATTGTTACAATTTTTAGATTTCTTGAGTTTGTAATGCGAAACCCGTGCAGTTTCCCTCTGAATCGATTCGACAAACTCAGAACTCGAAACACTCAAAAGCAATCATTAAATCAGCAAGCTTGTGTGTTGCTACCATTTTACAACAAAACAAATGTAAGGAGTTTGATAAACTCAAAAAAAAAAAAAATAAAAAAAAGAAAAGAAAAGAAAAGCAAAACATTGCAAAAAAAAAGAAAGCAGAAAGAAGAAAAAAATGAATTCGCAATAAAAAATGTGAGAGAGGACGTTGCCCTTTCCCATCAAACTCACACAGATACACACACGCACACACATACACATACATATACACATGTATTCACAGCTAACCCTCCTGTGGACCCTCCCCGCCCGCTAACGCATTTAATAAAGCCCAAATGGAATGACTCGACTCGCCTCGCCTCGCCTCGTTTCGGGTTTTTTTGTGTGTTTGCCACAGCAAAGTCAGCAGCGTAACCGCAACACGTTAACGGTTTCGGTTTCACTCTGTGATTTACAACAAAAACAGCAGAGAGAACAGCCCTCATAGGTCTAAGACAGGGTCTGACACTGGGGAGCTAAGCGTTACCAAACTGGATACCCTGCGCGCTCATGCGTGAAAAGGTACTTTGGTTACTATATGAAGTCAGTCTATGCGAAACATTTCCCAGGACACTTTTCGTTGCTACCGTTGCATTTGAAGATGCATTGATAGAACATATGTAATATCTCTATTACAGAAATGACTGATTGACTAAGAGATACTCCGTAGGTACCATTTTAGCTGATATTTATATGCAATAAAAAATTTGATTTCTTATAGATGACTGACCAAGAGATTGCCGCATTAATGCAGACTACAAGTACAGTCATTTACTTTAATCTCTGGACTCATTTCCATTTCATTAAATTCATTTAGACAAAAGGCGAAAAGTTTTCCACGTGCCGTCAATAAGATAAGGAACCGTTGTCTCAGCAACATAACTCAGACTACCCCAAACCATCCCAAACCCTCGGTATGTTTCAAGTGTTATCGGGCGGACAGCATCATGCATATATTAAGAGTAAATTGGCTTTGGTATTTGCCAACAGCTAATAGAAATGTCTGCAAGTTAATTTAGCGTCATGAAGTCTTTCAATATTGCCAAACAAAAAAGAAAAAAAAATATATATGGTATCCATAGCGATGATTCTTTGAAGTGGTCGAGAGTTTCCAAGGTGTTTCTACTTGACTGTATGCATCATAGATGTGTAAAAGTGAATGCCTGGATCAATCAGTAAAATATGTATGGCTATTTTGATATGTAGATACCCTATACTGATAAAAAAAATTTTCCAAAATCAAGATTTTGGTCTCAGAACTAAGATTTTTGATCTAAAAAATGCGTCGAGAACATAAACCTCTTAAATTAAGAGAACACATCTTGATTTTAAGTACATTTTAAAAAAGCCCAAGATCTTATTTTAAGATTATTATTATTATTCTTGATTTAAGAAGTTGGTGTTTTTTCAGTTTATATGTTAATTGAACACAATTTGTGGACTAGAAAAAAGAGCTGATAAAGTGTTCTATATATTACTGCCGATTTAATCATATAACTAAAGAAAGCTCTTATTAATTTACATTTGAAGGGTATTTTTAATGCCTATAAAGTATAAAAATAAAAGGAGAAGCCACTGTGAGTTTTAATATTTTATTGTATTTGTTAGTGTAAATGTGGAAAAATCACAAACTTTGTTCTTTCCTTATATTTTGTTTTTCTCAAAATTTTGTTTCGATTGCCTTGAATAGTAAGATAGGTCAGAGGCACGAGCTTGCCACTCGAATTCTTCAATGCGTGCCTCCAATTCAGCAACGGTATTCCTTAATTTCTTGACCCTTTCCCGCTTAAGCTCAATGTGTTCCACGGTCTGATCGTAATCGTGAAGCAGAGCTGGCTTAAATAGAAGTCCACACTTCTCTTGCAGCTCGGCCTTTTGGTTATTTAAACTGGTGTGTTGGATCTTGAGTTTTAGGAGTTTGGCTCGCAATTGTTCTTGTTTTTTAATCTTTTCATCCAGCTCAATTCGTTTGTTGCATATCGTGGCCGAATTCATGCTAGTTTTTTCCCGAATGAAGGCCAACTGATGCATGTGCTTTGTACAACGATCCCGCATGCGATTTAAGTCATGATTGCGCTCTAAGTGAAACATGTAAATGTATAGAAAACTAGTCGAGAATGCTATAGTCGAGATCCCGACCCGTTACTTATTTTAATATAAACGTTAATAACGTTAATAACCGCAAAACAAGTATTATGTTAATTAGTGGGCCGGTGCTACAGTCGAGCATACTCGACTGTCGGAGACCCCGTACTTACTATAGCAAAAACTAATAAAGTAAAAAATTAAAAAATATTAAGGTAACTTAAATGCATATTCTATCAGTTTGGTTACGATATCTCATAAAACTAAAAAGTTTTTCATACGAAGACTTGATTTTCGCCCGATCGCTCCTATGACAGCTATATGATATAGTGGTCAGATTTAAATCAACTTTGGACAGGATATATAAAACTAAGTTAGATACATATTGTATTAGTTTGTTTATGATATCTTATAAAACAAAAAAGTTTTTCATACTATGACTTGATTTTGGCCCGATCGGTCCTATGACAGCTATATGATATAGTAGTCCGATTTGAACCAACTTTAAGCAGGAAATATAAAACCAAGATTAATGGATATTCTATAAGTTGGGCTACAATATCTCATAAAACAAAAAAGTTTTTCATACTACAATTTGATTTTTAACCGATTGTTCCTATGGGCGCTATATGATATAGTGGTCCGATCCAAAAAAGAAACAAATTTTATCTGCCTGCAATATAGAGGAATCTACATACGAAATTTGGTGTCACTAGCTTAAAAATTGTTCTTATAATTTGGATATGAACGAACACAATATACCCTTTTACTTATTTTCTAAGTAGCGGGTATAATAAATAAATATTGCAGATGTTAAGCCTACCTTCGACCTTTGTCCCCAGAGCTGTAACCTCGCGTTGCGCCACAAGAAACTGATCCATTGTCAAATCTTCAGTGATTTGATCAAAATTTCGCTTGCGCTAAGCAAATAGGGACAGTTAATGTTAATAGATCAATAAGGAATAGGGCTAAGGACCCACCTCGAGCAAACTTCCTAGGGTATGTTGCCGGGTAATGAGCCACAGGCGACTATCGCTAACTTCATTCCGCATGTTTTGCATACGACGCAACTCGTTCTCTACAATGCGAGGCAAAAATTCGTCGTCCTTCCGCACAAGGATATCCCGCATGCAGGTCTCCAGCGATTGCACCGATACCAGGGCCATATTATGACAATATTCAAGATCCAATTTAACGCTGGATAAAAGAGCGCTATTCGATTTCTTTGTCTCATCGGTTTTCTTCTTCAAATGATCCAACAGACGTATGGCATCCATATAGCGATGATATTCCGCCAACTCCACTTTGGGTGGCAGGACGTCAAAGCAACGCAATTGACCCACACGACGATAATAATCATACATTTTGCTATTCACATCCCCATTGAAAAATTTGGCAGCCAAGTATTGCCCATAGAGTTTCTGCAATTGAACGATCAGCTTCTGTTTGTCCAGTTTGCCACGTAGCTCCTTGATGGGATCCACATATTCGGCAGTGTCAACGGCCACATCAATCATGTTCTGTAGGAAATGGAAGACGATTTGACGAACATCTCGAGCGGCTTTTTCCAGTTCCATTGCGGTGGTTGATTCTTCCCTGATATGTGGTATCGACATACTGTGGTCAAGAAACAATTCCATAGCCGTATCGGCATCCATTTCAGTCGGTACTACCAGAAAGTCGTCATCATCTTCGAAGGGCCATTCAAATTCGCTTGATGTTGATGACGATTCTTCTTCTTCAGCTTCTTCCTCCTTTTTGATCTGATCTTCCTCCTCGCCTTTAAAGGACGATGTTTCCGTTTCCCCTGTCAGTGGATTGACAAACTTACCTTTATCCAAATCTACGGAATGTATAGTTTGTTCGATAGTCGCACGAAGACTTGCTAATTGCTCCTCGCTTGACTCGCTGGATATATCCGATAAGTTGGGTAACATAAAGTATTCCAAAAAGTCAGACTTAAATGAGACTCCCATCGGTCCTCTTGTATAATCGGATTCGTCTTCTGATGATGATACTGCGGTTCGAATATCTTCCGTTTCGGTCAATGCCAAAGAGCTCCTCAATCGGACTAATTCATCTTCTTCTTGTAAAGATGTTCGCGAAGTATCAATTACATTTTGAACTTGTCTTTCCAACTCGCCTTCTTCAGCATCTTCTTCGGCTGAGAGCTCTTTTGACTTTGTCTCTATCAATATCTCTGGTTCAGGTTGTAGCTCTGGTTCTGGCTTTTTATAATGTCTATCCATCATTTCACGTGCCACTCGCATTTGTTCACGTTTCTTCTTCTTTCTCTCACGCTCTTTGGCTTTCAAAGCTTCTGGTGAAAGCTCAGACTCATCACCTTCTTCGGTATATCCTTCCTCAGTGGTCTTTCCATCTTCTCCGATGTCTTCACCATATGATTTTCCCGCTCCTTCTTCATATTCACTTAGTCCTTTGGAGCTGGGTTCAAATTGCTCCGACTCTATTCCATCTGGATGTTTTCCTGAAATACTGAATTGCTCTCCTTCTGTTGTCTTTGTATCGAATGCATTTTCCTCCATTTTCTTGCAATGTTTCGATTGCTTCTTGTAAGTAATTCGCTATTTTTCAAAAGTTATAAAGATATAAAATGTTATGTCTGATTTGTATTAATTGTATTTTCTGTTCAGCTCTGATTTCTTTTTGTTTTATCAGCTTTGAGCTTGAAGAGTAGAGCACTGGCAAAGCTGGTTGTGTGTATGATATGAGCATATTTACTAATGTACACTGATATTTTAATCTCAATGATGTAGATGTTAACAAATTACTTAAATTTTCTATTCAGTTAAAGTAAGCCATATTTAAGAAAAATATCAAATGTAAAAAATATAAATACAAAGGTATAAAAGAATAATTAACAAGAAACCAATTTAAATGTGTACTATTAGTTTTTTTATTATTTTTAAATATAAATTAACAAAAAAAAATCAAAGAAAATGTGTACTCTTAGTGTAAGTTTAAATATAATATCTTGTAAACATTTTAAAAACTAAACAACAATTTTCCTACCTCTAATCCTAATATTAAGTTTATAAAATTAAATTACATAAATTTATTATAGAATTAAGGTGTAAATTTTAATATTGTTAACCTTAAATAAATAATTGAAACAAAATTCCTCAGATTCTAAAGGGTAGTCCTGTAGATTTCAGACTGTTCAGTCCAATTCACATTATATAAATATCATTAGACAGTTTTCTGTCCATTTTTTCCGCATCTGACGTATGTATATTTGTATAGTTACATTTCGAATCTGAGCTGATTTATTATATATATTACTTAGTTTACGCATTTATCTTAATATGTTTCTTAGCCCTTGACCTTTTGTGCATGAAATTCTCTCATTTCTCTCAATAAAAGTTGACTGCCTGTCATAGTACTAGGCATTCCAACATTGAACTACTTTCCCTTTTATATGCTGAACGTGGTGGCACCACCAAAAATGGTGCATACTTTGTGGACGACGTCAAAACTGACGTCAAATAAGAGACAAGTGTGGAAATGATAGAAAGAGTGCGGAGAACTGCGTATTGTCATTCTAAAGAAGTTGCCAAAAATGCAATTGACATTGGGCCGATAATGAGCTTGGATCACCCCTCCGCAGAGTATAACTATCCCTACTATACCTTGTCGAATATAATGCATTTTATTTTATTATGAAATTTACGATTTAACGGGACCTGGATGCGTCTCCTTGTGGCACTGTGCGCATTCTCGACGCAGCAGTTGTGGCAATGTGACTCAGGGTATAGGGTAGGGAGGGGGCAGGTTACCCAGCAACCCCTTTGGGAGCGACGTCGTCGACACTCCATTAATTGAAGCCCCTGGATTACGGTAAATTGCATTGTCTCTCAGTCAGGACACCCTGCGGCGTAACATAGAGGAAGCTGGGTCGGGAAGGGGTTGACGGGGGAAGGGGTTGCCGGGGATGATGGGAGGCTGACGTGGCAGCGCATTAAATTGTGTACAAATCTTTATAATCCTTGATAATTTCGTTAATGGCTTTAATCACTTACTCACAGGCAGGCAAGGACAGCAAGGACAACCAAAGGATTAGACAGCAAAGGCATTCAGTATTTCGGTATTTAAGTATTTCAGTGTTTAAATATACTTTTTAGCATTTAATGAGAAGCTCAGCGAATTTTCGGCAGCCATTGCAACGTTTTAATTGTAGCTCCTCCTATGCAGAATTCTTACAAATGCCACCCACACACACACGCACACACACACACACACACACACACACAGACAGAGTCGTGGGGCGTTATATAGAGCTGTTGTTTACCTAACGACACACACGCGTATCTATATACTCGTACACCCAATTAGGCAGCTACAATTGTTGCCATTTGCGTGCTGAAACTCACCACACCAACACAACGGAGAAACTCAACACATTCACGTGGGCGACGATGACGTTGGTGGGGGAGTTGAGTTGAGTTGAGTTGAGTTGAGAAAGCTCTGACAGTGTGGCGGCAGCTATAAAAGCACAGGTTGTGCGATTGGCGCCACACACAAACCACAAACACCACCAGGGGAGTAGACGACGATGGCATGGAACGGGCGCGAGTTCTGGCAGCAGCTTTGCCGACGGACCAGCTCTCCAAGACGAAGCGGTAGCTGGCGGAGCAGTGGACGGAGCAGGCAGTTGCAACTACCAGCCGCTTGGAGTGTTGGGCGATATCACAGGATGCTATAAACTAAAGCTGGGAGTGGAATTGGCGTTGCCATATCACAAGATCAACTACTCCTTGGAGGATACAGTTGGTATCTGTTTTGGGATTGCTAGTTCTTCGTATATATCTGAACCTAAAGAATATCATAGCAACATCATATCAATTCATATCGATAAAATATCTATGATAAGTTGAATGTATTTAATTAATCAAGTAAAGTGATTTTAATAAAATTAAAATTAATCAATTTTAATTAAATTTATATCAAACTAAAATAAATTAAATAAATCAATGTTTTAATCAAAATTGCGATAAAATAATTTATTTCTAGTGTGTGGTTTTATGCTTCAAATTTAGAAAATAATTTTTTAAAAATTCAGCGAAGATTGCTTAGAGAATTATCAAGGACTTTGACATCAAATCTGTACTCCAAAAAATGCATTTAATACGAAAATTTATTAGTTATGCAAGATGCTGAAATTCAAAAAATATATTTTCCACACCATCTCTATAGAATTAATTTCGTAATTTGTGAACAAGCAACTTTTATTAAAAGTGTTAATTTATAGTTTAATTAAAAGTTAGCCCAATTAGGTCACTTCTCACACTTCATTTGTGAACAAGCAACTTTTATTAAAATTGTTAATTTATAGTTTAATTAAAAGTTAGCCCAATTAAGTCACTTCTCACACTTCATTTATTAATATCTGCTCGTACAAGAGTATTGAACATACCTACAAATTTAAAATAAAATAAATATTATAGAATTTTATTTCTCTTCATTTTATTATTACAATTCCATTAGTGAATAGTTATTTTAAAATTTTAACATTTCTAAGCATTTCTAAATAAATGTGTGACACATTGCACAAAGAGTATTCGCGTCTCTCTGAATTACGAATTGAGAATTATATTTTTCTATTTAGTTCATCAGAAGTGATACTTATTTGATCAAATTTAAAGCAGAAATATGAAACATGTCTGGGTAATAAAATATTAGACTTTCTATAGGGCTCAGATTTTCTGTAGTTCTTTATTGGTAGTGTACTCAAATAAGAAAAATGTAATAAAACCAGCAAAGAGTAAACAATCAAAGCTGATTGAACTACCTGCGTCTAAGCATAAAGTTGGTTGCTTACTCCTCTCCAGCAGCCAAAAAGGAGAGAGAGAGAGAGAGAGAGAGAGAGAGAGAGAGAGAGAGAAAAGAAAGAGGGGAAGAGATAGAGAGTGGAGTGCTTAAAAGCAATCAAAAAACTTTGTTGTACGCGTGCAGGCAACAAAAATTTGCATATGTCAACAAAAACAGCAGCAGAAATCGCCCTGGAAAACAATTTATTTATTGCCGTATAGCATTTGGAGTGCAAGCAAAAAGAAAAGAGGAAAAGGAGTCAGAGAAGTGGCGGGAGGGTCAACTCAGAGGCGGAGCGAACTGAAGCAGAAGAGATACATTTGCCTGATGATATCGCAGGGTAGAAGAAGAAGGGGGAGGTAAATAGAAGATATGCTGAGCACAAAATTGAAATGTTAATTACATGACTGAGCTGAGGCCACATAAGAGAGGTATTCAGATATCTCTCCATCTCTGTGCAAGTAATCGCAAACAGTTTAAAATACAGTCGAGAAAGCTGTTTAGACACTGGATAAGCAAACAAAACTGTCGGCATCTGATTTGTTTGCCCAGCTCTTAATCAGACCAAGTTCTGAGCACTTTTTATTGACTACCCCGCGGCAAGGGCAGAGTTTAATATGAGCCCAATAACCTAAGGCTAAGCTCGGGGATACTCCGGCGAGGGAGGTTAAACAGTGCGGCGTTAAGGCAAACAAACGTGGGCTTTATTAACAATTGGCAGCAACGGACAGAAGCACAGAAGTTGTCCTCTTGATGTTGATGTTGATGAGGTGTGAATGTGAATGCCACCACGTTGAAGCCACAGCGCTTTGTTTTTATGCCTCACAATGCTGCAGCAACCACTCGAGGTTAATTGAATTTCTTGGCGTCCTTGGCTTCCATTTGTAGTCTCTTTCCTTCTCCCATCTCTCTTTATGGGCTCCTGTTGTTCTTGTTGTTGCGGAACTAAATTGAAAACGTTTTTTCGCTTTTAAGCTGGTTAGACAAACTCATAATAGACACCAAATGCAGTCATCATTTACCACGTAATTAATTGAATTTGATTCTAATTGAAATGTTTTCAACATACGTAACTCGATTTACGAAGCTGAAAATGTTTTGTGCCTGTCTATAAGGATGTAAAAAACAATATACAATTTTGGGAGAAATATTTTGTGAATGATATTATGTGAATTTTTACAATGAAATTACACATAGTTCAGAATAGTATACATTTATTCGTAAATATTTTCGTGAGTAACTTCCATAACTGTTTTTTTAATATAATAAACTACTTTGTATATAAAAATAAAAATAATAATAAATGATAAGCTTTATTTATTTTCAATGTAAATGAATACAACGCTAAATTTGTTTAAATCATTTTGCTTTATTAATAATTTTAAAGTACTCAAATTATACTATTTTTTATATCTTATAATAAACGAGAGTTATTCATCAGACTATCTTCTTAATTAGATGGTAAGGAGATAAGGATAATATAAATATATATATAATTATATAATATAATAAAAAAATAAGCTCAACACTATTGATATTAGTTGAATATATATTTTAAATTTTCTAAGTAAGTCTCTTATCCCTCCTTTGTTATATTTCCCAATGCAGGCTATAGTTATGTCTTTACATTCGATTATTCTCATGAATCATCACTTTATTCAGCATCTCTCATAATCCACTCAGACGCTTTTCACACAAAAGTATGCAACGGCATTCCAACAAAAAAAAAAAGGAAAATTGTGGGATTTCATCGAATTTCGAAGTTGTGCGTCACATTAAAAGGATTTGCCTGGCACGTGCCTTGACATTATTAAAGACGATCTGAGGAATCGACACTTGGCACCGAGTACTATCTTGTTGAAGTGCCAATTGAAACAAGAGAAAATAAAATTAGCATTTATTTTCAAAGCTCGTGTTTATTTAGCTATTTATTCAATTTTAATTTTAATTTCTATTCATTTCTTTTCTTTCTCTTTTACAGCTTCCAATCAGTCATGCCTTATATATTGGCAAATAAGTAGATGCGATTACATTTAATTGAATTTTCACATTGTTCTGACAAAACTGTAGAAAAAATTGTATTAAATTACACGAAGAAAAAAATAATCAAAAATGCGCAACGCGACTGGGAAAATGAAAGAAAAAACGTGACACTACAAAATTTTAGGCGTATTCAAATTTCCTTTTTTTTCCAACTAGCTGCTCAAATTGGCAATTGAGGGTGGATTTCTATTATTATTTACACAAAAAAATAGCTGAAAAGTATATCTGAACACGAGTATAAGCAATAAGGATAACAAATCTTTTGTGTCAACTTATGATGACTCAGGTTTGTATTACTTATGTATTGAAACAAAGATATGTGGGAATTATTTTTTTTTTCTGGGATTAAAGGGTATATCTCACAACAAAAATAGAAACAGAGCTATGAAGCCAAAGTTTCAGAGACAATTTTTTTTTTGTTAAATAAAGCTGTAAATTAGTTTTATATAATTATGAACTAATTTAATATTAAGTATCGGTGAAGTATTGACCTTATTGACCTACTACCCTTCCATACTAAAAATATGGGCATATCAACAGATAGTTCAAAACGGATTTTGACGCAGGTCTAGAACATTTAAATGCACTTAAAGAGATTCAAGCTAATGTTTAATCTTACCTGTTAAGGGCACAGACATTTTTATTACTACGACATATAAAAATCTTACATTTAATGCTCATTGTCTGAGCTTTGTTTCTTGTCTAGGAGTCCTTGCTTTGGCTACTGCAGGGACTCATGAATTATGCAGCGCTAACAAGCCACAAGTTGTCATAAAAATGGCAATCTGAACGGCAATTACCTGTTGATGAACCCCGCTAGTTTAACCCTCAATTACGGGGCTTCTGGCAGTTGGTCTCTGGGGTGAAATCGAAACGACCACAGTAAGTCCCGAGTGTGTGTGAGGTGTGAGGGTGTGACTCGGTGGGTGTGAGTGTGTGTGTGCCCAAAGGACGCATAAAAATTTGATTAAGTGAGCTTCGTCTTCTTGGTGGGCAAATTAAAAAACACTTGCACGTTAAATCAATTTGCGATTTTATAAATCTTCATTTGCACCTGAGACGTGATTCGACGAGCGCATTGTTGCGGCTCCTGTTGTGTCCTGCGCCACAGGTGGTTGAGCTTAAAGCCTAAGCTACTTCGGTGAGACGTGACTGTTGTGAGCTGCCAAGGATTTTCCCCGTCTATTTCTATTTATTTGCAAGTTGCCTTAGTTTCTATTTGCATGGCGCAATTTTTGTACACATTTCAATTAACTAAATGTCTTTAAATGTGTCCAGTTCACGCCATTTGCCTGATTGTTTTGGACACAAGACTCTGTGGTTGTTGCTTTGACCATTTGGGGTTCATCGTCCAGTTGTTGTCCATTTGGGCATTTTTAATTTCTCTAATGCCTTTTGTGATCTTTGCTGCTCTTTGCCTGAGTGCACTCAAGTCCTGGCGACATCCACAAGGATATTCGCATTCGAGTCGAGTGGAGCTTTTAAGAAAATTATACAATTGCATTATGACGCCGCATTGACCAGTGAAGTGCTCAACAATATCAATTGATGCGCATTGTCCTGGCATTCGCCTTCCCAGCAATTTGTACTCCATTGCAAAGTTTAAATTTCATCCATATATCAAGCGCATCTAACGGGGAACCCACTGTGCCCGCCTCTGTCAAAAGCGCAATCGAGAGAGGGAGGAGAAACAGTCTCTGACGGTGGAGAGAGAGAGAGAGAGTTGTGTATTACAAATCGCACGACGGGCGGCCAAACAGGACGAAGGACGATTGTCAATGTGCTACTGCTGCTGTTTTTTGGCCGGTGGGTGGCATAATTTATGGCACTCGTTTCACTTGGAGTTGTGAGCTTCACTGCGGTTATTAAAATGCTCAATGCTCTTACCCCAACCCGAAGGCATACACTCACAGCTTCCAAAACTCCAGCTCCAACTCCAACTTCAACTCGAACTCCAGCTCCAATTCCTCACTCATTGTCAGACAAGGCAAAAAGTGTAGCATACTTGCCGGCGCCGCGTAATGGCAACTGAAGTAGCGACAACAATGTTGGGGCACAGTGATGCAGGACTGCATTAGATTGACAACATTTAAATATATATTTATTCAGTTGGTTAAAAAAGATAAGGATAGTATTGGTGAGTGCAACAAGATTCCATACCATTTTAAGTTAGTCTTATTAAATATAAATGCAAAAAAATATTAAAATAAGTATGTATTTTAAGATTTTATATTTAATATATTTTTTTTTTATTTAGTTTTTGCTCAGTTTATATATATCATGGCAAACTTTAAACTTGCATAGAAATAATTAAATTAATTATAAACTTAAATCAAATGATTTGATATTTGAGTTTTCTTATTATTTGTAGTAAATTTTTTAATTGTAATCATTGCCGATTCACTGTGATTTCAAGAGTCTTTTGAATTAGTTTTTAATACTTTTAAAATATTAAAATATATAATAAATAAAATAATATTAAAATTTTGTTCAATTAAATTTGGAATTATTTTAATAAAAAACTTGAAAATATTTAAATTTTATAGTTATTTAAAGTTGACTTTTTAAACAAATTATTTTTAAATTTTAAGCACTAACAAATCGCTGCCGCTACACTGTGCATGCGGTACACGCTGTAGTCGTTTTAGATTTCGCTCTGCCTGATAATCAATAAAATGTTTTGGCATTTACTTTCATTGTTTGCTGCTGCAACGCCCATTGAGCCACGCCCACGCCCACGCTGAAGAGCTATTTGCATATCTGAGAGTCGCTTTTTTTTGGAGTGGCAGGGCATATTGCAGGCTTTATGTCCTGTCGTCGTGCTTAAGTCCTTTGCACCGGGCGTGCCTTGTGAATTGTTTTACTGTCGACGTTCATTTGGGTTGATGGCAGCAGCAACTGAGGAAGGACAACATGAAAGTCGCTTAATCTACTTAAATGTCTTTGAATTTGCGTCTTGCTCCTCAAACAGAAAGAGATAAATACATGTAAAGAGAGAGAGAGAGAGAGAGAGAGAGAGAGAGAGAGAGAGAGAGAGAGTGAGAGAGAGGGAAGGACTTGAGGCACGATTTTTGCCAGTCTAAGCACATTTTGAAGCAGACTAAAAGGGGGACGATCGCCTGTCTTGGCCTGTCCTGTCTCGGCGTTATTAACATGGATTTATGGCATATCCTTGGCTGACTTAAAGCCGCTATTAGCGTCCTAAGATGTAAACAAGTTTGCCATGGCAGAGATTTCCAACCACGCATATCAATCACATTCGAAATTTGAAATTCAGTTTCAAATGGAAAGGCAACAAAGCAGAAAAACGCAAATTTAACTTGCGCCAAAAAAGGTAGCATCAGATAATTTCAATTAAAAATGCCTTTGAATGGGGCACGGCATTTTGTCGTTGGCTGGCAACCATGACAAAAGCATCCTCATTGATGTCCTTGTTGCCGTATCAGCAATTTTAAATCACTTGCACAAAACTCCAGGCTGAGGGAGAAAAGGGGATGAGAGTTTGCGGCTTAATTGAGTTTCGCTTTGACGGCAACCGCATAAAAGGCGACTTTTAAGTCTTCACATGCTCAACAATTAAAGGCCCTCGTCCTCAATGTCCTAGCTTGTATTGCTTGGAAATCTTCAAAAGCTTTCAACGAAATTTAATATTTTTCTAATGAGCAAAAACTTTGTCACAAAAAAGCCATGAAAACAACTTTTGTGGTTTCTTCACACAGCTGACCACAGTAACTGTAGTTTCCAGGGTTGTCGAGCGAATTTTATCAATTTTTATATTGACTAAGTCAATTTATATATGGGATAAGTAAAAGTATCCTGCTACTCACCACAGTAACTGAAGTTTTCAGGGTTGTGAAGAGTATTTTATGGTATGTATATATTGGAATTGTATAGTTTTCCAGTTTATATATTGACTCTGAAGATTAATAAACCTTATATATGGGGTGAGAAATAATATTTTGATGGTAAGATGGAAAAATAATTATACGTTTATATCACTTCAGTCTCACAAAAATTATGGTATTCGAAATTTTTTCAAAAACAATATTTGTAGAACAAATGTATACCAACCAAATATTTAATTTGAACGTAAATGCCAACTAATGATTAAAAAGTCTTTTTTTTTATGAATATCAACAAATTTAAAATAAATCAATATCTTAATCTTTTCTTTACAGCCACTTATCTCTCAATGATCGTCAAAGTAGTCAGTTTTCTATCTTATCTATCTACTTTTCATGTCATAATACCTCTAGTTTTTCATAAATTTCACGCACTTTACAACCCTGTAGAGTTGCCATTAGCTATGGACAGTTTAGGAATATACTCTTGCACACACCAACACACGTAAATATATCATAAAGTTATCAACTTGATGTTGACGAGCTTGTCATTGTCGTTGTTGTTGTTGTTGTTGTTGATGACGCTGCAAACAAATTTTCGAGAGTTAACAATGAATGCGTCGCTTCTGTTGTTGCCCGTCCGTCGGATTCACCACGCTCGTCAGAAAGTCAGGAAATCGGGGAGTCAGAGAGTCAGCCGCCAGTCATTTTGTCTGCCCCGCCTGTCAGACTCCGTTGTCTGGCCATCCGTTCGTCTGTACGTCTGTACGTCTGTCCGTCCGTCTGTCTGTCATCGCCTCATTCAGGCCGTGATGCTTGATGGCAGTATAATTGATGCACTCGAGCGTAAGTGATTAGATTCATTATGATGCCAGGCAGGCACATCAGGCGCCCAGGCAACGACCAACATTGGACTGGGTATCAGGTGTCCGGCTGCTTCATTCCGATTTTATTTAAAATGTATAAAAATTGTAGATTACAGTATTTCGATCAAAAGTCGTAGTCCTACTTATTTACTAGCTGGCCAAATGATGTGTGACAGCATTTTTATTGCCATGAGGCAGAGAGAGGTGGAAAGAGGTATGGAGTTGGGGTAGGGGTAAAAGCTAACGCGCGCCAACATTAATCAAGACATTCTATAGACCGAGATATACACAAGTATTTATGCATTTTGAGGGTAAAAAAGTAAAAACTCATAAAGAGCCGACACACGCCGGGCGCAAAAGCATCGCTTCCGGTGTGTCGCCGTTGTGGCAAAGGCAGGAGGAGTAGCAGAGTGAGGAGGGGGGGTGGAGGGGGGTTAAGGGGAACGAACAGGGACAAAACGTGTGTGCATTCTAGCTTAAAATAAAGTTGCAGCTTTGCAGGCGGCCGTCGCTTTGTTGTTGGCACTTTGGCTTTTGTGTCGTTATTCATTGTATTCACGTTTTGAAAATATGAATGTATTCGTGTATTGTCCTTAATGGATATGTCTGATGGGGTTGGCACTATTCACAAAATGGGCAAATGCTAATTAAACAAGCGTAAATACAGTAAATGATCGGAGAAAATATATTTATTTTAAGGGCACTTTATACAAAAATGTAAGAAAAAATATCTTTATTTGGAAAATAATGTTTATAAAATTCATATTCATTTGAAGTAAAAATTAATTGAGTAATTATGATCTTAACAAGATATATTTTTGATTTACTGAGAGTCTTAACCTAATCGTATATATTTTTTAAATATATTTCTGGAATTGTTTTATTTTTGTACCTATCATTTTCATTCTATTGATATAGTTACTACATTTGTACTTAAGTTATGCCATGTTTTCCATCTAACAGTTATCATAATTTTTATAAATAAAGCAACATTTGTTTCTATAGAATCGATTTCTTTCAGTTGACAGACATTTTTATCTGAGTCTTAAAACTAATAACAGACAATCCACTCCACACATCCCCCTCTCTGAATCCCTCCACCCTGTTGTCTCATATCTGTGACGCTTCCAGCTATTTGCACACAAACAAAAATAAATATTAAATCTCTGACTGACGAAAGCGAAATCGTTTTGTGCCACAGAGATATAGACACCCGAACCCACCCCAAGAACAACACTCAAACCCAACCCACGGCAAGTTTCGGTTTACGGTTTACGGTTTACAGTCTTTTGGTCTGCGATTTACGTGGCACGCGCTTATCGAGGAGAGCAGCGTTTAGTTTTGTGATTGAGTGGGTGGACGTGTGGATTGACAGCATGAATCTGCTAAATCAACAAGCAGACCGGTGTCCAGCTACCAATATCCAAGTTGGTCATGATGATAATGATGATGTCCTGCCAAAAGTTGCGCTTTACTCTCTGTAGATATTTTCAAATTGGTGTATTATACTTTTGTGGTTTCTGTACTTAGTTGAAAACTTTAAGGCTGGTAATTAAAAACCAAAAGCCTTTCGCTGTCAGCTATCTCTCTGCTTTTTCTCTTTCCTCTTTCGCTAAATAAATAATGCTACGAAAAGCCATACATCATAGACGCCACGGGGAATCCCAACAAAGATGACAACGCAACCAGAGAAAAAGGCGGCAAAAAAGTTATTTTGTAATTAGTGCACAACCAGCAAAAGTAACAGAGTTTGGAGACATCAGCGACAATAACAACAACGTTAATAAACACGATGATGATTACGATGAAATTGAAGAAGACTTTTGGGCGCCGTTGCACTAATTACCGCTGACGTGCGCTCTTAGCCTGAGACCGAGCTCGAGCCCGAATTCGAATCCGCCTCCAATCCTCCCGCTGTCGTGCCTGTCAACTCAAGTTTGACACTTTTTTCGCACAATTTATGAGCAAGGGGCGATAGCGATGCACAGTGGATTTAACATGAGAACGAATTGATGAAGCCCAAAAGACAATAATTCCTTGGAAACATATAATTTTATATTCGAATACATTATTCGATTTATCAGGCACATTACACATAAAGATCAAATGCATCGCAAAAAAAAAAGATTTGATATACATGTTAAATGAAGGCATAAAATAAATTTCATAAAAGAATCTTTTAATTGTACACCAATAATTATTATTAACTAAATTAATTTATTATTAGTTATTATTAATAATAGTGTTAACATTTAAAATTATTATAAATATGAATAAAACTCAACTTATAAATCAGTTTAATCATAATAGTTTACTTTATTTTTGTAGCATCTAATGAATTTCAGAACAAAGAAAACTATTGTAAAATTAATTTGAAGAAGGGCCATCGATGGTTTTTAGAATTTAATTTGACGCATTGTTCTCAATAAAAATCTGACCCACTATTTATATATATTTATTTCATTAGTATGTCATTATATTCAATAAATTTTTAAAGACACAAAGCTTATAAATTTAATTACTTTTGTCACACTGTGCCTGTAGTAGATTGACACTCGAACCACAGGCGGAGGAGAGGTGGAGAGCACTTAGTTTAGAGTTTTATGAGCGCAATTCGATTATTCTTCATTTATGTCAATCAATGTGATTTTTGTTGTCTGCTTTTAGGCGCATGTTTGGGCACCCTTAATCGCTTTGTTTAAATAGTAAAACGGATCACAAGTGGAAAAATCTGGAAATTTAATATCTTACTTGAGACTGTTGTTGTTGTTGCTGTTGTTGACGCCACGTTGTCTATGACGTTGTCGACTGTCTGCCCTTCTGTCTGGCAGTCTCATCTCATCTCACTTCCTGGTGCGGAGTATCCTTTTCAATTGCGGCGAAAAAATGTGAAAATCCTTTGCGGCGATGCCTAATGTTTTTGTTGATTTTCATTTCATTTCCCAGCTTTCTCATCGTTGTTGTTGTTGTTTATTTTGCTTTGCTGTTTACTTCCGCAACTTTATTATAGCTTTTGGCTGAGTTGCAACTGTTTGACTGTTTGCTCTATGCTTATGAGGGTTAGGCCAATGGGTCGTATTAGCAACGTCTCCAATATGAGTTCTTTTATAGCCAAAGGTTTTTCTGTGTGGATTATGAATTGGTTGCCTGTCTGGGAATTAAGGCAGTTGCCGAGTATTAGCTTAGATTATTGGCTACTTTAAGTGGACCTTTGAGAATCCGTGCTACGTGCTAGAAACATGAGACATAAACTAGAAAACATGTGCAAATATTTCCATTTCAAGTGTTTTGTAAACATTTCAATGTAATGACCTCCAAGGAGTTGGATACTATATCCGTGTATAAATTTAACAGAAAAAATTAATATTTTTTCTTGCAAATTCGTACAGATTTTTTTTTATTTGACCCCGTACTTAAAGAAATTAAACAGGTGTCTATTTGGTTTTATTTTGAGCCGAATATGTTGCTGTAACAGGCAAAAAATTACTTATTGGCGTGGCATGACCTTATTAAGTATCATATTATGTCTTGATCACCAATAATTTGTGATTTAAAAACAACAATATCAGAAATAATTATTATTATTAATTTTTTTTACATGTTTTTCAAGGTTAAATAATTTTTCAGACAGATAAAAATATAGAAGCACTAGTCTATTGCAGCAGGAGCAAGACATAAAGTACTTTTCTCTTGCTTTCTGCTCTGGCCTTGAGTAGACAAGATGCAGAGAAGTCGTCGTAACATTCGAATATCATAAATATACCCCCCTAGTTGCTTCCGTAGTTGCATCTATTAAATAAAAAACTCCATTATATTTAAAAGATTTTCGGTAAATTTCGGCATTTGTATGTAACACCCCTGATTAATTCTTATTTTCAAAACATATATTTGAATGCGTTATTCGAAACTACCTGTAAATTTATAATACCTAGATTGTAAATCTTTTGAACAATTATATAAAATTATATCAAATGCTGGTAGTCATAAGCGAAAGCAACTAAAGAATTTTCATTTAAAAAATGAATTTTTGTTGTTAAAAATTGTAAAAAAAAATTCATAACAAATGTTTGGGCAAGCTTGAAACTTTAGAAGTTCTAATTTATTACAATATTTGTCAATTTTTTACACTTTATGCGTTTTTTACAGACTGCATTCCAAAATATCTTGAATAACAGTAACCTTTAAACATGACTTCAATAGTCTATTTAATATAAATTGTTTCTTTGGCAATAAAGAGCGATCCAAACATATACGAATTTAAAAATATTTTTGAACAAATTTAATGAATATAATTATTTATAAATATAAAAATAATATATATAATATATAAATAATATATAAATCTATATAATTAGTTGTGTGTTCGACGCAGATATTTTCTTTTATCTAATATATTTTAAAATTGCGTTTTCCATTTCAATGGTATTCCTGTAAGCTAAACTACTTGAAAACAAATTCAAACTAAGCCTGATTTCGAAATAAAATCCGAGATAAATTGCACAAAGTTAAAAGAGCAATTTATCTTGTGCATTCAATTTCTTTTTTATCCAGTTATTCTAGTTATTTCCAGTTATCAAATGAATGACTATTAATTAAACTCAACTTGGTCAAATTCATCGAATCTCACGGAGAAATCAAATATTTCAAATGTCTGATAAATGAGAGACGACTTTGTTATTTAAACTGAGTCTGGACATGGCATTCTGGACTAGATAATCAATAAGAATGACTTCTAGCCAATGGACAATGTATTGTGCATCATAAATCGTGGCAGTTAAGCGGCCTGCCCCACATCGTGGCACGAACCAGAGATACAAAAGCGATTGAAAGCAAACAAAGTAAATATTCAAAATGGCTGACATTTGGGCTGTATATAGACAGAGCGGGAGATGTCGGGAAAGGGTCATAATAATCGAAGCATGCCATATAGATATGGTTACTTCTGGCGTGGAGCGAAACAATGGAGCATGTCCTGGCAACATGTTAATAGCATTTCATGCACAACTGAGATTCACATTCCCAAAGCGTCACTTGCTCCGACCTGCTATATACTTTTATATATATATATATATATATATATATATGTTTATATAAATAATAATGTATATGGAGTGGTGCCTTGGAGGTGGGTTGAAGCTGACGCTGATTGGTGCAGACTGTTGGCCAGGTGGTTTACCCCCACCACTCGACTTGTCTCAAACGGTTTGCTACTGTTGCCAAAACAACCCTAAACCAATGCTGACTACAAAATTCCTGCACAGCGTTCAAGGCTCATCGCTGAGTCTGCGCAGCTCCACAACTCAAGCTTTTCACCACACTATCCCCGTCGCGTTTGGCATTTCGGATGCGTGGAAGCGGGATGGCAATATTGAGTATGCTGCCAGAGCATAATCTGGACCAGGGCATCCACTGGCTGGCCAGACAAGAAGGGCACATGCTGATGGCGTTAGTTTCACTTCGTGCGTTGTCCTGCTGAGGCCAAGCCAGCGCCGCAGCGTTAGTGCCAGTGAGTGTGCTTTGGCTATAGTAGCCATATCTATACATATACCTATATATATGTATATATAATAACTGAATAATTGGTTAAATAATTATACAAAAATCACACTTGTGTCTGTGCTATCGAATAATATTAACAAAAAAAAGTTACTTTTGATTTTCATCAATACTTTTCTCGTTCAAAATCCGTGGGATATCTTTCAGTTCCAGTAGTCCAAAATTTCCAGTGTATATACCAAGTATTACACCCACACCGCCTCCGCCCACACTGGCACTATATACTTTCCAGTTCAGGTTGCCACAGTCGACTGAGATAGCTGCTTATATACTTACTTACTTGCCACAAAGTGTAGCAACTGTCGCATTCTGTCGGCGTCACCTGTTTACGGGCATTGTCTGATCCTCGCGAGGTCTACGCTCGTGTTGCGCCTGACCTGGCTGCCACACAGTCTTCAGACAGAGTTGAGCGCGGATCATCATCATCAGCGTCGTCGTCGTCGCCGTTGTTGCTGCCGTCTCCTCGTTATCCTCGAGGATTGCCGCCGGGGTCCTCATCAACTCTGTCTGAATGTTGTCGTGTCGGCCCTATAAAGCCTATCCTTTAGTTTGCAATTAGTTTAGTCTTAATTATTATTTTTTTGTCAGGGCGTGTGTTGCTTAAAAAATGTGAGATACTTTAGTCAAATCGATTGCATAATTCTTAATATGTGTCTAATATTGTGCAAATATTTATCTTTGTCATTTTCCCAGCGTAACGTGTAATGTGTATAGCGATTTAAGCTACGTCTATATATCTACAATTTGTGTACCTTATTTGTGATATCATAACCCTGAAAATTAATAACATATAAAAATTAAATAATTTGAAGTATAACAATTTCGTTGCGTAATATTTAATTAAATAAATAATAATTTAAACCAATTTATATAAATTTAATAATTTAACTGGTTTGGGATTACGTTGAACGATTACATAATTGCAACAAAATGGATTACGCAATGTGAGCTACGTAAGTTTATAAAGGATGAACGATGGAAGGTCAAATGGAAGAAGGTTTTCTAATATTAATATTGATTTTAGTAAATACATATTAAAAATTTTAAGATATTACCGTATTTAAGAAAAAAACATTATATTAACAAATGTTTTTTCCATAGAACCAATTAATTGTAATACTTTAAAATATAATAAATATTAAGATATAATCATATTTCAAAAAAATAAGTAAATTTATTATTAAATATGTGGTTAAATTAAATAGGTATTTTATTTTTATTTTTGCAACCTTGAACGGGATAATAATTCTTACTATCAACATTTTTTGTTAATTATTTTGTGGAATGTATTTGTAGAGCCGATTTTCTTATATTAGTGATCTCAAATTTTACATGTTCTATTCAATTAAAAATGAACATAAAATTTTAAGAGAAAATTAATATTTGTCCACTTTAAAAATATATGAAATACAAGAAGGTATATTGGTATAATCTTTATATAGATATTCAATATTTATAGTTTAAATAAAATCCAAATCTATTTTTATATATTTTTAAGTTTACCAAACGATTGCTATAAATTCATTTAAATTATCTGCTACTAAACGAAACTCCAACAAATGTATTCGCATCCATCTAAAGACTCAGTTCACCCTTCACAACCAACTGGCAAACAAATTTATGAACATAAGCCGCTTAAGCAATGTGCTGGCAACAACAAACCTAACAATAAATGTGGCAAATTAGAACATTTTGTTGGATTTTCTTATCGGCAGCAAAACACAAACAGCAAACGGCATAACGAAAACCATTAATAATGTTGCAAATCTTTTTTGGCAGGCACTGTGAAAATGCAACAACCTTTGGCTACAAACTAAATAAGCAAGGAATTCTACAATTATATGGCAACCAACTGATAGAACTCTCCTCGCTCCTGTCTATCACTCTCACTCTCCCAACCGAAACGAGCCAACCAAAATTGAGTTATAAAATTTGCTGTCTGTTGCAAATTAGCCGCCCGCTGATTCGACACGCCCAATATTTAGCGGCTGGCACGGTAAGCCGCCGTGAAGTAGGCAACAAAATATTTATGCGCACAAGTGATAACAACACCAGCAACAAGAACAACGATAACAACAATCACTGGGGAGGCAGTCTACGGTCATTGGAGAAACCAGAAAATCTAACAACCAACAACCAGCATCATCATCATGAAGGGTTTGACGGCGTTTAAGGAGAAGGCGACGGGCGTATTTGGCGGGTGAGTAGCAGGAACACAACCAAATCGAATTGTATATAAAGATATTACACTGTGCAGCAAAGTAGGAAATTTAATAATATTTTTACAATTTACAAGAATAAAAAGTTTAAAGTGTGTTCCCCAAATCTTTACAAAAATAAAAAATAATCATATTTATGAAAAATATTTTATGCTATTTATTTAGTTGGAAAATGAATTAAATTAAATACGTTATATTTAAAACTTTATCAAAATTCTTAAAAGTTTTATAAATTTAAGCGTTGCCTAAGTTGCATTAAGCTATTTAGAGATCTGTAGAGGTGTAGTGATCCTTTTTTTTAAGAATTTAATAAAATTTAAATGCAGAATGAATTAAATTGCCAAATAATGGTTAAAAAAAGAGGCCAAATTTTTGTTCAATTTCACATGGTTAATATTAGTATCAAAGAAATTAGAGTCTAAACAGTTAAAAATAATATACCTAAGCACAAAAGCACTTCCATTAAATTTAATCAGATACGAAATGGACGCAAAAATTATTTTAACTTATATAGCTATATTTCATTTAAAAATGTTATAAATACTACCCTAACTTTGTTGCACAGTGTTAAAATTGTGATGTGCAATATGCCGAGACTGAAATATGATTGCCATCAAATGGATTTTCTTTTTTAAACAAAAAAAAATTTAATTTAACGCAACGTTGATCAGGTGGACGCATCCAATGTGCAGCCTCCGCTCTGTCTCGTGGTTGGTTGAACTTGACCATAAAAAAAGGCAAATATGGGCGGGACAGGAAGCGAAGTGCTTCTAAGGGAAAGGGAGTTTGTCGGCGTCGCGAAAGTTGGGCACGTGTCGCGACGGAAAGTTGTTAAATTATTGTTATGCTTAACAAGTTATTAAAGGCGCCACAAGTTCGAGTCCGCTAGTCAGTCCATCAGTTAGTCAGTCATTCAGTCAGTCAATCAGTTAGTCAGTCAGTCTGTTGCTGCAGCAGTTATGGCATGCCGAGACGTCCAGTATGCTCACCGATGGCTCAGGAATTCCGTACACGTTGCTGCAGCACGTGCTCAAACGGAAGCTGACTGACAGGCGACGCATGGGGCAGATCGTGTGGCAAGCGCAACACAATAAAACCAGGAGCATATTGCTTGAGTGTGTGTGTGTGTGTTTGTGTGAGTGTGAGTGAATTCGTGGTATGCAATTTTATGAGCACGTCGGAAAGGCGACGTATTGGAAATGGAACAACTGATTTCTGAAGGACCTTGAGAGCGTAAATTAGAAATTGGAACAATAGGTGAGCGCGGTCTGTCATTGAGGTTCGTTTTCATTAAGGAATGTGCTAAAGAGTGTTGCATACCAACAGGCGTAAAGGCGATAAAGGCTGCTTGAAATTGAAAAGGCTGCACACGCAAATGAAATTGATTTTTACGAGCATTCTGTGGTTGCCAAGATACCACAATAAAGACCCATGCTTTCACCCACGCAGCTATAGATCTGTAGTTGATGTCGAGTTGCTTTCTCAAGTGGCACTTGAAATGCGCGTCGCGAAGAAATTGAATTGCGTGCAACTTCAAGGCAACAAGAGTCTGTCCCACGCACTCTTCCTTTGTTGTTGGGTGCAAATGAAATTAGAATTGTCAGCTCAGAGTTAAGTGGAGACGGTATCGTGTCGCTGACAAGCCGCCAAGTCAAACATTTGCTCCATTTAAATCGAAATGGTCGCCTAATGGGCGCGCCATTGTGGCCAAGTTAAAGCCAAGCAACCTTCAAGTTGTCATTTCTCTTTCCTCTCTTCCCTCTCTTTCTCTCTTCGTCTCTCTGTCTCTTTTGGCAGTCGCTAGAACAGCGGCGCCAGTTAGCCATAATCTATGTGGCGCCGAAAAGTCTGCAAAATTTTTACTGACAATCAAATACGCCAAACAAGTGGCTGAAAAACTTCTACCAAAGCATCGAAAGCTAAAATCCTACACAAAACTTAAATATATTAGGCGAATATGTTATACACTGATTTCTTAAACACAATTTAATTAAGAACTTGCTTATAGTTTTAGTCCCTTGCACACATTAGGAGAAAAACAATTAAAAACAATTATATTAAGAAATAACAATTATTCTAAAATACAATTAAATATTTCTATTTGTAAAAGCAAAAAATGGTGTCTTTAATTACTTGAACTACATTTTAATATTTTAAAAACTCCTTTAACTCTAATAATATAAACTTAAACAAATATATAATTATTTTTGAATATGACATTTTTTATTATATATATATTAAATTTATATACATTTTTATAATTATTTTGTAAATCATAATTTATAAAAATCATAAAAACAAAAATTTTGTTGGAATATTTAAGTAAAATCGATAAATACTAATGGAAATAAAGTTGGGAGTGCCTAGTTCCTAGGAATTGCTTATATATATTCATTAATAAATAAAAGTTAATAAATATGGAAATTAATACTATTACTTGAATCGTTAGTCAGTTTCGCATATATCCTGACAAACATTGTCACAAAGTACTTGTGCTCATTGCCAATAACAAAAAAGAGAAAAGAATTGAGTATAAATAGCGCATAAAATTGGCGTCAGACATGCCGGCATTAAAGTCGGTCAAGGCACAAGGATGAAATGAAGAAAGCAAGCAAGGAAGACGCAAGAAAGGCGACTTTGAGGAAGCTGCGTGACCAGACGAGGGTAGATTTGGCGGCAGACATTTGAGTTATGTGACAGTCGTCGGCGACAAAGATGTTTAAGTTGGAAATGGAGTTGGAGTTGGAGTTGGTAATACATGCAATAGGGTCTACTGTAGTGGCTTGTTTGACTGGTGGCTGCTTATTAGTTTGTATTGCATACTTTTGGGGGAGCTCGATTGTCTGGATATTTATGAGGAAAAATGCCAGAGAGCTAGAGAAAGTTGAAGAAAGTTGCCTCTGATGACGGGGTTATCAATGTTGATGTGTCACTTAGGCTGGGTTAATGGTGTATTTTTCCTCCATCTGCTCCTGCTCCTGACCCCCATATCGCCTTACATTAAGCCAAAGCAAACCAAGACTGTCATCAATCAGCATTTGACAAGTGCCTTGACTGTGGTATTTAAACGCTGGCTTTAAGCCACAATCAGTTTATTAAATAGAGAAATCAAATTGATTTGAAAACAGGTCGCACTCTCTACCTGCCATGTCAATGCCGTGTCGATGCCGTCATCGACTTTTAAATGTCGCCCGTGCTGCTATCAGCACTTAATAAAATTGAATTCCATTTCAATTGGATGACTCTCTGGGCCACCCCAAAAGACAGCATCAGCTCAGAGCCCAAATGCCCTTGGGAAAACAGCGGGAACAACATTGTTTTTTGGCATTGGGGGAGGTTGTTGCCTTAACAAGCTGAAAATATTTGTGTTTTCACGCCCTCGTGAACTGTCCGGAATGATATCGCACCTGTTGCTGTTCATGCTCATGCTGACCAACTAATTGGCATGAGTTATGCGTCCTTTGTACCTTTTTCAGCCTGAAGCCAAATATGGAAAAGTTTGAGATATCGCAGAGCTATCACGGTGGACACGGTGGCTATGAGGAAATGGAGGGAGCCGAGCGCGAGGGACGAGGACCCGGCGGCGGACATGCCTACGACGACGACGACGATAGACCCGACTCGCCCGCCTCCTTTGAGGAGATCGAGAGGCCACCACTCCGCAAGATCGATAAGTACTGCAAGGCGGAATGTCCCTGCATGCCAGCACGTTATACCATCGCCACCATGGCCTGTGTGGGATTCATGATTGCCTTCGGCATGCGTTGCAACATGTCGGCCGCCAAGCTCAAGGGCGAACACAACGGGGTAAGTGAGTCACTCAAAAATATACTCTGCAATTTATACATTTACAAAATTAATAATTTTCGATTTTTTCATTTGCATGTATTGAGGCAGAAATTACAAATCAATCAAATTTAAATTATATTTCTAATTACGCTTCGTAATTTATTACGATAAGTGACATAAAATAATAATCGATTTCAGTACATTATTAAACTTAAAGGTATCGATACTTCATTCTGTAAACTTAGCATAAATAATCGATGCATATAAATCGAAATAATATTTAAAAATATTCAGCGACATGTATACAAAAATTCTGTCGTCCTAGATAAAATCAAAGTCAATCTAATTATTCAATTTTAAAAATAAATACAATTTTTTGGAGAGAATTACTTATTTTTAAAAATGTTTCTAGGTTTTTTTACCTGTACGCCAACCAAATAAAGTCAAAAAAGTTTAGCAGACAAATTAGTAGAATTAAAAAAATTATTATTATGTTATGTTCAAAATGTAGAAATTTGAAATCAGAAATCATTAAATACTTAAATTAAAACTCATATTATAAATTTAAAAACGACATACACAACAGCTCGAAATTCCACTCCATTCCATAAATGGAGTTTTGCAAAGTTGAGCGATAAAGTGGAAGGGGAATTAAATTTGCTTCGTTTGACAGTCGATGCTGTCAATTAGAGAGTGTGCGTGTGTGTGTGTGTGCGTGTTCATTCAAAAGTCGCACACAATGTCACGCCCACATATCACTCTCTCCCATACACATGTACACTCACACACACACACACAACACACATAAATACTCATCCGTTTGGCGCTCGTTAATAAAGTCCCGCGGCAGTTTTTAATGATTACGATTCTTGCTTTTCCGCTCTTTTCCTTCACTACTTTGATATCCTATAATATTCTCTCACTCAACTCGGCAGACTGTCTTTATGAACTGGACGGTGGCGGTGGAAAGCCATGTGGATTCATCCTTCTTCTGGGGCTATCTGATTACACAAATACCCGGCGGTTTTATTGCATCCAAATTTCCGGCGAACAAAATCTTTGGCCTGTCGATTGTCAGCTCCGCCACATTGCATCTGTTTGTGCCCTTCGCCATGACTCTGATGCACGGTCATGTGGTGATTTGTGTGCGCGTGCTGCAAGGACTCTTTGAGGTGAGTCAATCATACACATACACATATATTCGAATGCCAATTCGATTTTCGGCTAGCGTCAGATCAAAGCTAAGGATTACGCAACCATTTGCCAGGGGTGGGGAAAAAGATTGGTAAGGGAGAAAGTGGATAGCAGTAAGAGAAGAAGATGGAGAAGGGAGACGCACTGGTTGTCTCCTCAGGGTGAAAGGATTTTGCTTTATGATATAGCAAATATGTGAAATGAAAACATGTCCTAAGCCCGGACTTTTCGAGGAAACAAAAAATAACAAAAGCATTTATTTTAATGCGATTTCTTTGTGGGTATGTGCGTATGTCTGTGTGAGTGTTTGGATAGCAATCTTTTTATACCCAGTAACCAAAGGATACAGGAATATTATAATTTAGTGTCTATGTTTACATGTAGCTGACAGTTTTGTAAAAAAAGCATTAATTTGACTACCATTTTTTCTTCCCATACCTATAAATAAAAGACAACAATAGAATAGTTATAATAGTAATAGTACTATTATTTTATTAGACTGAAAAAAAGAGCAACTTCTAAAATCAAGAACATTCATCTTAAATATTTTGTTCTTAAAAAAATATCATTTTAAATGACAATAATTATCAAATTACTAAAACAGAATAAAATACAAATAAATCAAAATTTAAAAATATAAAAAAAATATAACTTGGTACCATTTAATATGTTCTTAAAATCAAGATTTTTTAGACAAAAATTACTAGTTCTGAGACCAAAACCTGGATTCTAAAACATTCTTTTTATCAGTGTAGTGTATTTATTTGTTCATCGATTGAATGATCTCGGGGTATTTTTTAGTCGAGCACACTCTTAATTTTTGAGCATCGCTTTCTCCCATTTACAGGGTGTAACATATCCGGCTTGCCATGGCATTTGGCGCTTCTGGGCACCACCCATGGAACGTTCCCGGCTTGCCACATTGGCCTTCTCAGGATCGTATGCGGGTGTGGTTGTGGGACTGCCCCTCTCTGGACTCCTAGCGGATGCTGTGGGCTATCAGGCACCGTTTTATGCCTATGGCGCCTTTGGCATTATTTGGTATATGTTCTGGCTCTGGCTGTGTTTCGAGAATCCTCGCAAGCATCCTGCAATCAGCATACCCGAGTTGAAGTACATTGAGAAATCGCTGGGAGAATCGACACATCCCACAATGCCATCGATCTGGACGACACCGTGGCATGCGATATTGCGTTCCATGCCCGTTTATGCCATCATTGTGGCCAATTTCTGTCGTTCGTGGAATTTCTATTTGTTGGTGCTGTTTCAGTCGTCGTTTCTGAAGCACAAGTTTGGTTTCAAGGTGGAGGAGGCGGGTTTTGTGGGTTCCTTGCCCCATTTGATCATGACTACGATTGTGCCCTTTGGCGGCATGTTGGCGGATCATCTGCGTAAGAATGGAATTCTCTCCACGACAAATGTGAGGAAGCTTTTCAACTGCGGCGGCTTCGGCATGGAAGGACTTTTCTTTCTCTTCGTGGCGCATTCCTCAACGTCGGTAAGTGGAATTAAATTCACTCTGTTGAAAGGCAACTGCATCACAGTTTTGTTTTCCATTTTTTATAGACGGGTGCCATGTTTGCTTTGACCTGTGGTGTGGCCTTTAGCGGCTTTGCCATCTCCGGCTACAATGTGAATCATCTGGATATTGCGCCACGTTATGCAAGTATATTGATGGGTCTTTCCAATGGCATTGGCACCCTGGCTGGCATCATAGTGCCCTACGCGCTGGACGGACTCATTCAGAGAAATGTAAGTTGACAGCTGATCAGTTTCTTAAGCTCACTTTCTTTAACTATATTTTTTCTATAGCCCACTGGCTGCTGGACAACTGTCTTTACGTTGGCTGCATGTGTCCATTTGATTGGTTGCACCTTTTATGGTATCTTTGCCTCGGGTGAGTTGCAGCCCTGGGCTGAGCCGCCGGCAGAGGAACAGCAGGTGTGGGCGCCACCTGCGGGCGCTATAACCCAAAATGATCCCAGCCAGGCGGCCATAATGGGCACCTACATGAAGGAGACCTCTTTTGTAAGTTATGCCAGAAAATGGATACAAGTTATACTTTTATTTTTTGTTCTTATTATTACAAGTTTTAATTAATTTTGGCTTCGTTTTTTATATTTTTATGATTTTATTCTCTCATAACAGGGAATCAAACCAAAACAAATATAGGTTACGGTTTCTGTTCCGGTACGTCCCGAAATAACTATTTCGGTAAAAGGTTCTATTTCCTTTTTTTTCGGTTTCGGTATCAGTACATTTTAAACATTATAAAATTTCAAGATGTTGTTTTATAATAAATATGACATTGAAAAAAAAAAAAAAAAAAATAAAAAAAAAAATTTAATAAAAAATTAAAAGAAAAGGGCAAAAATGAAAAAGAATCCGCTTGCAAAAGGTTGAGTTTTGATCAAGTTATGACAGTTGAAAGTTGGTCAACTCTTTGCCCGGTACAAACGTTTAAGTATTCGGGTTTCGACAGAGAATTTTCATACGGTTTCGGTTTCAGTTCTCGTACTAAAAATTAAACGGTTAATTTCGCTTAACGATTCCGGTACCGCTTTCGCTGTTATTCCCTGTCTTATAATATTATAAAATTATAACTAAATTTCAATTACTATTTCAATATCATAAAATAAAATTATTTATTAATAATATAACATTTATATATTGATTTTAATTATTTATTTCTCATACCGAAAATACCAATTGCGATTGACTTTTAATAAAAATAATAATAAGTTATTAATACAACATAAATTGTTTAATAAGTTTAAATATAAAATGACTTATTTCTATTTATATATTTCATCATAATTTCATTTTATATTTAAAAAAATATTGTTATCTTTACAAATCGTGTAATGTAATATGCATTATGCTTATTTGACATTCTTATCAGGGCGCACCGGAGTACACTGAGCAGAGCCAAATGCAGCAATCAACAGCCATTAGTTATGGCGCCACTGGACACGTGGCCAACAATCCATTTGCCGCGGCGACGGCAGCGCCATCTGCAGTGGAAACTCCGCCGCCGCAATATGGAGATGTGGGAAGTGCGGGCTTATGATTACACGCAAGGACAACAGCCGTCTGCCACGAATCCTTACGTGCAGCAGGCCTACCAGAACCAGTAAATGTCAAAGGTTAATGGATAATCAAGTAACTAACTAATGATTAACTAGCTTTTAATTGTAGTCAGAAACTCGTTTGCCGTTTATCGTTTAACGTTTATTGTTTGTTCCAGCTGAGGTGTTAACGTTGAATTGGATTATATAAATATAGATAAAGGATATATCAAATATATACTTGACCATTAAATGTTCAGCGAGATTGCCCGCGTCTAACGAATTTCTATATAACACTCTCACCAGATCAAACGACACTAACACAATGAAACTATGTACCTAACAGAGCAACTAATACATACACATACATACAAATACATCAACGTACTATGTATATGAGAATACATATGGCGCAACTCATTTAAATCTATAGAATACTTTTAGGCGTCGCTTCAGCGAATTTCTATTTACAAGCTCCAACAACAAATGGCAAGGCACACATGATAAAAATATTAATATTTCACATTTGTGTATATCATAAAGACATAATCCAGGCACGCCACACGTCTCAAACCGTTATAAACATTATTATAAATAATAATACAAATTCATATTATATTATAGCAAAAAAAATATTATTAAATTGTTGTTAACTTTGCCAGTAACAAAACTGCAAGTTTTATTACCGTTGATGATATTCTTCTGTATATGAGACTTATGTCTAAGAAAGTAAATCAATTTTAATCGAAAAATAATAAATAATACTATAACTAATAAGCAATTGTTGATGTTCGGCACGAATTATAAACATTAAAATTCTCTATAACCAACAAAAATATAAATATACCATACATATTATTACATGTACTAATTAATCAAAAATCTCTACATTTATGCTGTTTAGTTGATTTTGTTGTTTAGGTTCTTATATGTGTTTGTTTTAGTACTTATTCATACGACTTGAGCAAGCCACGTTATACATAAGTACTAAAGCAAATACCAAACTAGGATTACATTTAATAGTAAGCTGTAGGCTCCAATAACCTCAGAATTGGTCTTCAAGTTTCTCATCTACATTTTGTCATTTAATCTATAATAACAATAATATTTGGCAAAGAGTTTTTATGGGATTCAATTTAATTTTACTTGATAAACTTAAAATAAATTTTGTGTTTTTGTTGACCAGATCGGTATATTTTTATTTTCACATATAAGTTTGCTCTGTTTAAATGCACATTTCTATTTTATACAAACAAACCTATAAGTTTTATTCTAAAGCACATTTTTATAATTTATAAATATGTATTTTAATGCACAATTAATTTTTTTAATGCACAAAATGTTATTTTGAATAAATGTTTTATTTGTTAGTTATATTTAATTTCCTGCACTTTCTTTATGTTGCTATTAAAAATTGAACCTCGCAAGACTCTTTGCAATAATTAGAGATATTAGCATTTATCACTTCTATTAATTCTTAACATATTTATGTATATGAATCCAATGAAAAACGATATTTTGTGTACATATTTGAGAAGAATATATAATAATACATAATAATATTTATAATTTGTATTACCAGTATTCTTAATACATATTATTTTTAAAATATTTGTATGTATATTATTTACCGCACAGTTAGAATTTATTTAAATGTATAGGCCTGCTCAAAAATTAATTATTACTTGAAATTTAGGAGAATCGTAAGTGAACTTTTAAAAAGGCCCATTAAATTATTTACTGCACTCTCTAATTTAATTTACTTTACTTTATTTCTTCGTTAATTGTTAAGTTTGCGCACCCAAAATTTAATTAATTTTTATTCAAATATATTTTTTTATTTGCAAATTTTAACTACTGTTTAGACGCACTTACTTTGTTTACTAAATATTAAATTTATTTATGCAAAATAATAATATTCACATATAATGTATTATACTATTATAATAAGTATAACACAAATATAATTAATATTAAACAAATTGTTCACAATTAAATCACTATGTATTAAAAATGTGAAAATTTTCTAACTAAAAGAGTCAATTCTTATACCGTAATTTGTACAGAGCAGCGAATATTATATGAATACATTATAAAAATGCATGTATACTATTCAAACACTTATATATAACTAATATGATTATCTATAGCGTAATTACAATAATTAAATTTTAAACAATATTGCACCATATGTTGGTCAGTTCAGCTAAATAGCGGCTAACGACCTTCGAGAAGGTCTATAAAGCATTCCAACAGCTAGAAGAAGAACAACAATACTGCTTGTGAAAGCGACAATACCCTAGTTAAATAAGCATTGTTAATACAATAAAAGTAATTGTATTAATTAAAAACTAAGAATTTTGATTGTTTATGATTGATTTGAAAGCTTTAATTAAAAATTTGGTCATTGGGGCGTATGTGTAATATTAGCATTATTCAATTAAAGTCTGTATATACAAAGCACTAATTATAAATATATGCTCCAACTATATAGCTACTTATTATATGAAACAAAGAAAAATATATTATATAATACATAAAAAAATATATATATGTGTGAATCTCTTAAACTAAACCGTTTTTGACAGGAGAGAAGAACATAAATGAGCATCTCAAATGTCATTTGATCAACTCACCTTTCTTTTTTTGTTTTTATTTTTTTGAGAGATGCCAAAGCTCTCAAGGCTGTGTGGACAATAATAACAAATCTGTTAACCAAAAACCACAGTGTTTTTTGTTATTTAATATATACATAACTGAAACACATATGAAATAGTTGAAAATTAGACATGAACAATCTGTAAATACGTATACCTAGCCAAATATGCCATCATTAAATGCTTTTGTGAGTAATTTAAGTGTACATAAATAAAAAAAAGACAAACAACCATAAACTGGATTAAAGTGTATATCATTTAAAGTATATTAAAAGAGCATAAACATGAAACCGGTTACAACTAGGGTAATACAATTTGAATATAATGTCAGTAACTTACCTACGATGATTCTTACTTATGGGCTGAACTTTAGTTCTATAATTAAACTCATCTATTGTCAGATATATAGACGCACAAAATACACACCAATTGGAATAATTCATTATAAATGTTAAACTAATTAAATAAATAAAGATCCTAATAAGACTCTTACATGAAATCTTTAGTCCGTTTAAGCTTTGTATATATACATACATAAATATAAACATTTTTATTGAAATTTCAAAATATTCTTTGTGTTTTTCGTGAGTTTTGTTTAACATTAATCAAATGCATAAGATTTAAATCAAATAGCAAAACTGTATAATTATATATAATAGAAATGCAAGCTCCCTTTTCTGGCAACACCCGCCCATGTTGTATAATTTAAAAAATGTAGTCTTAAACGTATTCAACAAATATTCATATTACCAAAAAAAAAATTGAATATAAATATTGCAATCATAATTAATAATAATAAAAAAAATACAATCAAATTGAGTTACAAACAGAAAAGATTTTGAAACAATTGGATTCATTTAAATGCTTAACCTATTTATTAATTGAATGAAGACTATAAAACCGGACTATAGGATCTACAAATATATGAGTACCCATACCCATACATATAAAGGCTTACCAAAATTATACCCGAAGAAATGTATTTGAAATTCAATAAAAGAACATGTTAAAAGATTATGCCAAAAACAAGAAAAAATTCGTTTGATTCTACTTTTATTTTTCAGCAAAAATTGGCTTAAAACTTAATGATTAGATTTAGATTTGTACAAGGCGCGGACGAATGGAGCTGGGAGTATTATGCTGGGAACTTGGAATTCGATCCTCAGCTACTCCCAACGACGATGGCGGCAGTAAAACTAACAAAAACAATGCAAATAAATACAAATACATAATTAGGAAACAAGCTACTAAAATCACAAGAGTGCTACAATCTGAAACATAACTTAGATTTAAGTTGGTTCCTCATTCATCTCCATCGTTCTCCGTTCATTCTCCCTCAGCGTCGTACACCTTGGTACTCGCCATTTGCACGCCCCTTACCTGGAAAACCTCTGGCAAAGGGCGCTTTCGCATTGGTGGTCACATAATAATTGCCACGTGCTCTGCAACATCGAAAGAATATTAAAAATAGTTTATCAGTCGAGCCTTGTTACTCACTTGTGGGAACAGTGCTCGCCCATGAGCACATACTCCGAATCCTTGGGCTCACACCAGCCTATCAGATAGGTAAATAGATTGGGACAGGGTCCGGCGTAGAATCCTCGTTTTGTAGTTATGGATTCAATAAAGTACGGCGTCACTTTGGTATGATCGCAGGCAAGCGTTTCTAATAAAAATAGTGGATATTATGAACTTGTCAACATAATATATATTATGAAAAGATTAAAGATTATTGTAACGTAATAAAATTTAAATCGAATCTATATCAGGGATTTCCTCGTATATTGTTCCGAGTTCTTTTCAGTTATTATCGAATTAAATTATATTAAGAATCTTTAAGCCTCTTTCCACGACAGCACATTTAGCACATTCGACGCCATTTTCATCATTCGGCCCGAATGTGGACTTCTTTAGCACAAAATCCGAATGATCATTTTGGGTCATTCATAATGAATGTTAAAATTTTTTGCCATTTGCGCCTGCGAATTTCGCGATTTTTATCGGTAAGCTCTGGGAAAAAAAAGCTTTAACCAGCTGTTTTGCTTATTAAAAACGGTAGGCATAAGATTAGGGCCAATTATAATATCAAAATAAATATTGAAATGTTATTATTGTCAGCTCTCTATAATTTTTGCACAAACACCGAACAGCTGATTTGCTTTGGGTGAATGGCAAATGTTTTAACAGTTTCACATTTGGTTGTGGAAAGCCAAAAATGTGGCACATTCAAATGTTAGCAAATGTGGCAAATGTGAAATATTACATTTAAATTAATGTCTTTATTTTATTTATTTTTCTATTCTTCTTCTAACTGTCAACTACTTACGAAACAAAGTGGCTGATCCTACACAGGCGGGCTGTCTGGTGCCTCCGTTAACATAGAAATCCGCATGTCCACTGGAATGCCATTGTCCAAGTATTCCAGCGCCCGTGTGCATAACATCCACAAAGTGAGCATCACTGGTGTCCAAATCGCGGGAGTTATTGGCTCCGGCATAGAAGAATATCGTGGGATCCAGCGCTGTGATGCGTCCTATTTTCCCCTCTTCAGGCTTTAGATAATTGGCCACCAATCCGGCAATGTGGGCACCCACGCTGTAGCCAATGAAGTGCAGATCATCTGGCTGAACACCACGTGGATGCCGTGCCAGATATTTGACCAGCTGTGAGATACACAAGCTGCCAAAGCGAGGAGCCCATTCCATTTGACTGAGACATGGTTCCTTCACCGCATCACTGTAATCCACAATGATGATGTTGTAATCTCCAACTGCAAAGTAAGCCTCCCTTAAATCCGGACTGGGACTCAGCGTTCTGCCACCGCCAAAGCCATGGATGATGATCTTTGTCGCATGACGAGGATTAAAGTGTGTGTAGTACAAGGAATTTGCATCGAGCACATCGAGAAATTCCGGTTGCTCCTGTGTACGTCGTGTGTACAGATAAAATTGTATCTTGGGATGTGGACACCGATATGGTTTCTCCAAACAAGATTCAGTCACATAGACCTGCGATTGATTTTGACCCGCGGCAACGGCAGCCGCCACAACAGCTGCGTTTTGTCCAGCTGCAAGAATATAGTTTTAAAAATATAAGCTTAAAAAAATTTAATAAATAAATTTTTGTTGTGATTTTACGAAAAAATTTGTTATATTATATATTAAAGTGGGTCAATTTTTTTTCGCGACAAAGCAATAAAATTCGTAATCTACGATGAAGTCTAAAAAGAATTGCCCAAGAAACCCTATGTCAAAAATTAATATCGAACTTCCAATTTTACCAAATAAATAAAAATATAACTAATTTTTTTAAATTGAATTTTAACATTAAACACTTTTGTCATTATACAATGTATAATACTTAAATAATTATTTAAGAGTTACACTTAACTATCAATGATATTACTATGCCTTCAGTTAATTTATTTCAGTTGTAATTTCATTATGAATTAACTTCTCACTCTAACTCTGCCTCCGTATCTGACTCCGACTTCAACTCGAACTTTGCCTCTGCCCCTATCTTCAAGTGGCTAAACAAGTTTTTCAAAGTGAATTACATAAGCTGCGGGCGACATTGAATGTTGCAGATTTGTGGCAAATGTCATGCAACATGCATTTGCAACATTTGAGTTTTAGTATTGCAACTTGCATCTGTGGCATTTCTGCAATTGTGCAAAAGTAAAAGTCTTTCAAGTCCAAGTCTCCCCAAAAACGGAAGTGTGCCTTAAACAACTTACACTCGTTTTGCTGTCGGTTGTGGTTTCTTGTTGTTGTTAGTTGTTTTGTGTGTGGTTGCTATTTATAACAGATACTGTGCGATGTGATGTAACTGGTAACTGAGCAACTGAACGGGTACTCATACTCACACCCGTATTCGTACTCGCACTCGTACTGTCGGCATTAAACGAGTAGCTGTTTATGATTCATAGCACAATCATAAGGAAAGCCCAAATACTATGCTGGAACTCATATTTTTAAAAATTATAAAAAATTATATGTTTCTTTTACTTATTTTAAAAATTGTTGTTTAATAGACACTTAAAATAAAAGCAATTTCGAGAAAACTGTATTCGGAAGCTGGGTATTAAAATAACATTTCAAATTAGCGTTACAATATAACAGATTAATGTTTTGTATAATCAGAAATAACATTTGATGTTTTTAATTTTGGTTCTCAGTTGACTGCAAGGTTAAGCAACTTTTTTTTGTAAAAACATATAACTTAGAGTTCACCTAAGATCAGATTATAACATTAAAGCTCGTTCTCTTAGTTGTTATTTTAATTTTATAAGAACTGATTCATTGAGTTTTCTGAGTATAATCAAGAGAGGAAATGAACTGAAATATTAAATTATTACCCAACTGATGTCGATACCTGTCATTGAATAAGTACTCAAACTCATTGCGTTTTGAATATTAATTGTTGAATTAAATTGAATTATTTTGAGGGGCGGCCTTCGCCTAGCTTAATCATGTCACAAAACAACCTTTGATGGCCCCAAATATTTGTGATGCTGATAATACAAAATTATAGAGAGAACTAAATGCTGATTTATATACTATATGGTTTTCGTTTGATAAGCTCAAATCATATATAAGATGATTAAATGGCACTTCGTTCTCAGTGCCTTATAAAAATTTAAGAAAATGCGTTCTATACTAGTCAACGCAGTTAGTCTTGCTCTTTTGATTAATGTCATTGCTGTTCCAACCAGAAATCTCAAGAATGAGTTGAAGTTGATTGCGGAGGAGACTGATCTGCTGATCAAACAGGATTATTCAAAGTTATGTTTGAATACAGCTAAATTAATTGTGGCGAGTAAACTGGCTGATCAAGTGGATATTGAAAATTGGCAACATTTAATCGATCAATGGGATTCTCGGATTAACAGTTCACTGGTGAATGACACCCAATTTTATGAATTAAGTAGAGAAATAGATGGTATCCTGACCAAAGTTCCGCTCCATCAAATTGTTAGTCGATTGGATCAATATACGAACGGTGCCTTTTCCGATTTGAAAGCCAAATTCAATGAACTCTCTACAGATCGATGTGCTAAATTTGAGGCGAGGGCCACCGAAATGATTCGTGTGGCCAAGGAATCTGGATATACTGACAATTCTCTCAATGAAGCATACAACAGATTTGCTCAGGCAGATCGGCAGCGCTGGACTAACCAATTTCGTAAATTAATGTCTTATTTACAACAAAACTCTGTGGAAAATTAATGTTGTTTATAGTTTAATTTTGAAACGGATATATTTTGATAAATGAAATAAATACATGGAATAAATTTGTGTTAAGTTTTGTCATAAAATAACTTTTCCTTTAAATTAAATAGGAAGTATAATTAAAATTAAATTTTCAAGGCCCCGCTCCCAGGCCCCGCTCCCAGTCCCTCTCCCAGTCCCTCTCCCAGTCCCTCTCCCAGCCCCTCTCCCAGCCCCTCTCCCAGCTCCTCTCCCAGGCCATCTCCCAGCCCCTCTCCCAGTCCCTCTCCCAGTCCCTCTCCCAGGCCCTCTCCCTGGCCCTCTCCTAGCCCCTCTCCCAGTCCCTCTCCCAGTCCCTCTCCCAGCCACTCTCCCAGCTCCTCTCCCAGGCCCTCTCCCATGCCCCGCTCCATGTCCCTCTCCCATGCCCCGCTCCCAGTCGTAACCATACTCGACAGTCGGAGACCTCGTACTTACTATGGAAAAAAGTTATAATGAAAAAAAAACTAAAAATAATTTAGTTAACTTAAATACATATGTTATCAGTTTGGTTCAGATATCTCAACAAAAAAAAAGTTTTTTATACTAAAACTTTATTTTCAATGTATCATTCCTATGGCAGCTATGTTACACACATTCAGCTAAACAAATTAAACCATTTTTGCCTATTTTCAATGGACTCAGGGTATAAAAACTAATAGAAAACGTCAGACAAGTGATAATTTGCAACACCGCTAAATTAGATATTTGGTTTAATTTGCAATACAACCGGTCAACGAAAGTTGCCATTGCAGTCACAACTAAAGTTGTTGTGGCTGTTGTTGTGGCAGTTGCATTCAGAGTTGCAGTTGCGGCATTGACAAAACTCTATTTAGTGGCTTGTGGGAAGTCAGCGCCTTTTAGGGCATCCGGCCTAAAACTGCTTACCTCATGGCACAGTGAGCATGGTACAAGATTGGATTTCTCCATATATGACATGTTGTCATAATGCTGATAATGTTTGTCCATACAACATGTGATTGTTTTATACAATAATACAATAACAATAAGCAATTGGGACATTTTCCGGGGTAAAGAGCAACTTGATTCAGTTTAGTCTCTGTACGAGTACAAGACGATTATCAGCTCAACCGCAAGACCTTCCTTCCCTCTCCCCTTTCCTCCTTTTCCACTTTAACCTCCATCCATCCACCCCCGCATACAATTAGCAATGGGCCGAGTCTTGTTTATGCCTGAATTGCGACGAGTTTCAGTTAGTTTTCACAATCGCTGTGCTCTGCTTCCGTGGGCCGAGCTTACATAACGTGGCCAACTGGACAACTGGACAACTGTGACTTGGACATGTACTTGCTCCGTTAACATTACGCATGCCAATTTAATGTCTTTGGCCATTGTTTTTCTGTGCTTTTATTTTTGGGAAAATTTGTGTCGAAATCTTACAACTGCACTAAACTGCCGGAAAATCAAATGAAAATGAAATGAATTAGTTCCAAAAATTCCAAAACGGAAACACTGCCAAATGCGGAAGACAACTGCAGTCTACAGCAACAGCAACAATAAAAACAACAGCAAAAACAACAACAAACTTCAATTCATGCTCATCATTTGTCTGCTTTGAGTTTTGCTTTGTTGTGAATCGTCGCAAGTGAAAGATGTTTTTTGTATCCATTACTTTTTGTTGCTGTTTTGTTGTTTTCTTTAGTCTATGTTATTGTTGCTGGTTTATTGCTATCTCTTTCACTTATTGAGTTTGTTTTCATTTGGATTTAATTGTTGTTTTATAGGTTTTTACGCTGTGGTTTTCCAATTAAATAGTTTTTCATGTCATTTTCATCAGCTCTTTTGGGTTTTTCTATTCGGGTTTGTGGCACGAAATCCATATTACACAAGCCTATATATATTAGATATTGAGAAATTGTATCATACATCAGCTGGTCATGCAGCTAATTTCTTACGTGTCTTACAAGTAGTACATGTTTATGTATTTTATTGCATTTTCTTAACATATCTGAGAGCTGACAGCAAACGGATTATTTATTTATTTATTTATGCACGACTAAAAGCAGTCGACAAGAAAAAAAAATTCAAGCATAAAAATTTAAATTAAAGATTTAAAATAAAAATAAAATTAAATATAAATTATAAACTGTAAGGAAAAAAATTAAAATAAGAAGTAGAATTAGATCTGGAATCTGCAAAAAAATTTTAAATATGACTGTATGGGACAATTAAATAAAATCACTGTAAGATATTTTTTTACTTTTTAATTTGTTATGTCAAAATTATTGGACGAAATTTTTATTTAATTTAAGAATATATATTTAAATACAAGTTTTGTTTGTGCTTAAAACCCCTTCTGATCTGAACAGTTTACACACACATATTAACAGCATTATTAAATTAATTTTCAGTTGCAAGTATTTCCGACTGCTACAGGTTATAGCATAGTATCTTTAGAATGTAAAACAAATTTGCTTGGTTTCCTCAAATTCATTTTAGTTTTCGACATAAAGCTATAAAACGAAGGCCAGCAAGTGGTAACTACTACTTGTTTAAGGCCAATTAAAATAATATTTGTTTCAAAACTGTGTTACGTTAGCAAAGTAAACCGAAATTCTAAAGGTCACTACACTGTGAATGCAATATGAAATTTACAATTCTATATTAAATTTAAAGCTGTCGGGAAATAAGACAATAATAGTGATGAAAGAAATTACATACTAGTGAACAAAAAGCTTATAGTATTGTAAATTGTGAGACTTTAACAATTATTTTATTTTTTAAATAATAACCTCAAAAAATTGCAGTGTCTAATAAACTATTACAAATCAAAATTATTTTTATCCAAAAGTGTGTTGAGCTGAGGTATCATAAGAATAAGTTTAAAATTCCTCATAGCCTCCACTGCCTTATAATTAAAGCAACAACCTCTCGGTCTCAGACTTGACTTTGGCCATCACATCCATCTGTCATGACACGCACTTTTGCATTGCGCATACGCCCCATCAGCCAGCCAATGTGACAGAACTACAACCTTATGAATATGTATGTGTGTGTGTGTGTCATACACTGTGTGATTATAAATATAACTCTCTGATGGCACCTTTGACAGTAGAAAAACCCTAACAACATTTAAATGGCATGCTTTAAAATTTTAAGCCGTAATTATTGCGAAATACTGCAAAACAGCAGCGAAGAGTGTCAAGGTGCAGGCGCCTCGCATTATGTACCATAATAAAATGAATAACCTACAATTAAAATTAAAATATGATATTCATATTTATAATGATAAAAATGGATGTGAGTAGTTAAGAGTGCAGTAAAACGGTAGCAAAAGCTGGTTAATCAGACGTCAGCCAATTAATTAACTGGGGCAACAACACACCTCATCTGACACCAGACAAGGCAACTTGACAATGATGAGAGCACTTTTTTATGGCTTTTCTTTTCTTCTGATGAGCCAAAAATGTGCGTAACAAATTAAAAAAGACCTCAACCGCAACAAATATCAATACCAACAACAAGCGCTAAAAACAACATCAATAATGTGTGATAAAAGAGATATTTAGACTGGTTCGACTGACTCATAGCACAGTGGTTCCAACACAATTACAATTATGGGAATGCAAAAAAGAGAGATTTTTTATCGGCGTATTACTTAAGAGACATTTTTAAAACGTTACAAAAAATTAAATTAAACTTATATTAATTCTTTTGCAAGTCTAAGAATTGATAAAAATTAATAAAAAAAGCTATAGTTGAGATTCCGACCATAGGATACCAGTTTCCGATTTCAGTATATATAAAAGTACTTGAAATAATTTTTTTGTAATAGTTTGAAAGCAGAATACTCCCTTTAAATTATTTAAAAAAAAAAACGGATATAATAACTTCTTAAATTATAGTTTCGAATCTAAATAAGAGAAAATATTTCGTAAACTTACACAAAGTGAACGAATTTGGTTAACACCATTGAATAATGTATGCATAATAAACACATAATAATAAAATGTGTGAATTATTAAATGATTTTAACAGAGTTTCTCTTGTATTCTGGACACTGTGCAAAGTTTGGGGCCAAGCTTTGTTTCTACTTGAAAGGCGAACACTGACAAGTATCTATTCATTGCAGTTGGACAAACAACTAGATATTTATAAATAATTGTAAATATGTATGTTGTTGTAGATGTGATTGTACGTGCTATGGAGATCATCAACCTTAAAGTTGTTCAATGGTCAAGCCATAAAGCCGAATCAATTTCAAAATTATTGTTGTTGCTGGCGAATATGTGAAGCAAGGTCGCCAATGGAAATGGAAATTTTTTATGGGCTAACACAAGAAATTGTGCAACTATTTATGCAGTTGACGCAAATTTCATGTGTCAACAGTGACGGCACGCCTCATCCAAAAAGACGACAACAACAACGCAACAACAACGACAACAAACTAAGATAGCATCGAACAAAGATGACAACGCCAATTCAGAAGAAAGCCAAAAAAAAGTCAAAGGCAATCAGGCATGGCCAAAAACACATGCCAAGCTGTCAGGGCGAAAGTAAAAGTTTAACTTAAATACTATATTGGTATTTAATTTTATCTTTTCTGCGGAATTTCTTTTTAGCACAGAAAAATTAAAAAAAAAAAAACTGGTAACGAACCGGCAAAATGCGCATAAAAAACGATGCAGCTGATGAGCGGCAATAAAAGCCGCCAATTTAAAGATGATTCAATTGCAATATGCAAACAGTTCAACGGCATTTTTCCTTCGCCAAGAGCTCGAGCAAAGTTCAATTTGAACTAGGTCAATTGTCTGGTAATTAACTTGTGATTGTATAATGAACAAAAGAAAACACTTTTCACCCGCTACTTTTATCTCTTTCTTTATTTTTATTTTTGTTTATTTTTCTTTGGGTCAAGGTTTATGCATTTAATAGAAACTATGCAATTCGCGTTGGTTTCTCGATTTTGATTTGCTTTTCGATTGCAACGCTTCAGCTGGTCATTGGACTCGGAAACACTCTCGATTTCGACGCTCACGAAACTGTCGCGGCATAATTCCGGACGATGTGTTAGACAATATTTTGCGGGACACGCGCGAAACGCCCAAAAACAAATTAACGAGAGCGACAACAACAACACCAACAACTTGATCTTGGCTTTCACGGGAGCGCACGTGTCTTGGCCAAAAATAGAGAGAATGACCGAGAGAGAAGAGAGAAATGACCGCACTACGAAATTCCAATTGGAGCTGAGACGTGCGTTTGCTTTGCGCGTTGGGGAGCAACTGAAGCACGCGTTCGTGTCTTAAGTCTTTCGTTTTCGTTTACCCGAAAAGTTTGTGGAGCAGAGCGCAAAAAAGCTCGTAGAGCTACAGTGCAACTTATATTGTCAAAAAAGCTTCGGCGTATTCCAAATTTCAGCAACGATTTCATTTGGGCTTAGACAAACGGAAATTTTTGCCAATCTCACTTTTGAAACTAAGCAATATATGATAGCAAAATGCTATTAAAAAATGGCTGCTAATGGCTACCAATATTTATATATTAATACATATCTATTAATTAACATTTAGGCAATTAATGAAGTACATAAAAAAAATGGGCGATATAGTTATAATTCAACTAATAGAATATTTCAAATATTTTTGAAATGCAATTCTAATAATTATTAAAACGCTGGTAGCAGTAATCTAATATAAATAGTTATTTAAGATTAAATAAAAATATTTAAAATATAAATTCTGAACAATTTTAAATCAAGACTTAAATTTATACATTTTAAGAAAATACAAATGTACAAATACAATACAAGAAAATATTTTGGAAACGTAATTCCAATAACTACTAAAGTTTTGGCAGCATTAATCTAATATAAATAGTTATTTAAGATTAAATAAAAATATTTAAATTCTGACCAAAGACTTAAATTTATACTTTTTAAAAAAATTTGTAATATCATTTTAATATTTAATTTTATATAAGATTTGCAAACAAATCATTAACATATAAGTTTTTATTAAATTTTATTTCTATTTAATTATTGTAACTTTATACATTATTAAGATAATCATAAATATTAAATTCGTTGACTTTCGTGGGAAATAAGAATTCAAAAGTTATTTAAAGCTCAGCTACTTCCATGACCCCATCGACAAAGGGTCCCTTGGCAAAAGGATACTCTGCATGAGTGCTGAGAAAGTAGGAACCCGTAGCACTGCAAGAGAGAGTAATAAAATTACAACAACTAATGACAATTAAGAAGATCTTTAACATACTTTTCAGAGACAAAGTAACCCATTAGTGTGTTGGGCATGTGGGAGTATAGGCTGCAACGTTGGGTGAAGAACTGAAGCCAACCACCGCATTGCTGTGACCAGAAACCGCGATTGCTAACAATCGATTCTCCGTAGTAAACGGCAGCTCGATAGTGATTGCAATTGTAAAATCTCCATTGGCTGAAGTAGCTGCAGCCCAGTTGATTGAAGTGCTTCAGATTGGGATAGAAATCGGCATGACCCATCGGAGACAGCATGGAGAACATGAAGGGATCCGTGTGTATCACATCGACAAAGTCCGCATCGCTCGGATCGAGTTTCTCATGCTGCCAGTTGGTCATAAATCCAGGTCCAGCTGGATCCAGTCCAGTAATCCTCGCCAGCGGCTCTTGCACATAATTCGCCACCATGCCGGCAATCTGAGCTCCCAAACTGAAGCCAATCAAATGAATCTCTTCTCGTCTGTAGATGCCTGCTTCCAGCAGACTGTCTATAAATTGTGCCAGGCACTTGGACACCACGCGGGCATTCTGCACCGCCCACGGATAATAGCAGGGAAAGCGCACCAGGCTACCATAATCCACTGAAACCACATGCACCGCCTGCGTCTGGAGAAGCACATCTCGCACCTCCAGATTGGGCGTCAGACTGCGATTTCCAATGAAACCATGGATAAGTATCTTCAGTGGCAATCGAGGCTCAAATAGTTCCGAAGTGAGATTCAATGGATCTAGCATGGTGGGTGCATCACGGGTGGTGCTAGATTAAAGACAATAATTAACTAACTGCACAGAAAGAAAAATCCGGGATTCCGGTCAAAAATTATTCTCATAAGTACGGTAATCCCGAATTCTTATAAATCAAGTATGAAATACTTAAATCAAGCGCCATTTTTCTTATTAAAATTTTTATTATTGGGGTTCTTTAATATTTTTTTTTAGTTGGATCAAATAATTTAGACTTCTTTGACTTTTTTAATGTCGAGATTTTATATCGTTTTCATTTTATCTACGTATTATTTTAATTTAGGAATTATATCTCGAATACATACTTAAAAAATTCAAGCTAATTTTTAGAATGGATTTTTTTTCTGTGTTGGAATATATTTTCGAGATGCCACTCACTTGGTGTAAAGCCAGAAACTAATGCGAGTATTGGGACATTGCTGTTGGGCCGAGACGCACGGAAAGGAATCGGGAAGGAATCCCTGCTGACACTCGGAGTTCTCCAACGTCAACAGCACAACCAGCAACACTGAGAAAATTCTGAGAATTGCGGTAATACGATATTCGCACATTGTGATAGTCTGCAATAAATTGCTCCGTTACTCTTATTTAAATTCTATTAAATAAAGCCAAGTTGACTGCATTAGAAATGAGCCACCCTTATGGATGTGTTGCTGCTGAATCTGCTGATAACGAGTGAAGGCTCCAATTGTTGCTCTAGGTCAGTTGATGAAGCCATGTGCGGGTCTTTAATTCCAAATCATTCAACTTGACATTGGAACTCGGCAATGTCACACTATATCGCTAATACTAATAAATATTCCTACTATTTAATTAACACTCTTAATATTGGCAACACTTCCTGCCTTAGTTTATACCAGGGAACCGGTACGGGAACCGTTTACCGAAACTAACCGTTTAATTTTTAAAGTTGCTAGGTCAAAGAGTTGTCCGACTTAAAAACGTCATAACTTGCTAAAAACTAAATAGATTTTCAAAAGAAATGTCATTTTGATCATGATTTGGCCTCTTAATTGATTCTGCATTTAAATTTTTTTCATCTAGAAAATTTGATAATTTCTCGATTCTAAGCCATCTGTCATCAAATTTTCCATACTCACCCCTTGACATTTTTTCAAAAACTTTGATCTCTCATAACTTTATCAAAAATTAACCGATTTTCAAAAGGAATGTCATTTTGATCATGATTTGGCCTCTAAATTAATTCTGCATTTAAATTTTTATCATCTAGAAAATTTGATATTTTTTCGATTCTAAGCCATCTATCATCCAATTTTCCATACTGACCCCTTGACATTTTTTCAAAAACTTTGATCTCTCATAGCTTCATCAAAAATTAACCGATTTTCAAAAGGAATGTCATTTTGATCATGATTTGACCTCTTAATTGATTCTGCATTTAAATTTTTATCATCTAGAAAATTTGATATTTTTTCGATTCTAAGCCATCTATCATCAAATTTTCCATACGTTCAACCATTGACATTTTTTTGATCATGATTTGGCCTCTAAATTGATTCTGCATTTAAATTTTTATCATCTAGAAAATTTGATAATTTTTCGATTCTAAGCCATCTATTTAAGTTTTAAAATTTTTTTAATACAAAGCAATATTTTAAGATAAGATATAAATAGATATTGTAAATGTTAAAAGATATTATCACAATATAGGTTAGGAAAGTGGCTCATCCAGTATGTCCTTCTCTCGATAGATCAATTGTTTTTCCAGCTCATTCGCTTCGACATCGTTGCACTCAAGATCCGGAATAGATTCACGCCATTGCGGTTCATAGTCATCTTCGATTTCACTGTGCTTGGGATCCAGACGGAACTTGGCCAGGTACTTGCTGTTATCCTCCTCCTCCAGTTTGCCCAGGACGTAGGGTGGTTCGCTCCTCGTCTTAAGGAAGTAGGCGCCTCTGATGTCCTCCGTTACGTAATAACCCATGAGAGCTTGCGGTGCACGAGTGGAGCAAAGTCCAAAGAGATGGATTAGCCAGCTGGAGCACTGGCGACCCCAGAAACCCAATGTGGAATTGATGGACTCCGCATAGAAACGTGCGGCACGCTCGTGATTACAGCTGCCCGGATCATTGGGATTCTCATCCATGCAGCCCGGCTGCAGTGCACCAAAGTTGGGATAGAAATCCACATGTCCCATGGGACGCAACATGCCACGTCCCAGCGTATCCGTGTGCACAACATCCACAAACTCCGCATCAGTTGCATCCAGGCGTCGATTATCGCTGCCCAGAATGAACAGCGGCTTGGCAGGATCCAAGCCCGTTATCCGCTTCAGCTTACGCTTGAGATGATTGGCCGTTTGGCCAGCAAGCTGACCGCCAAGACTGAAGCCAATGATGTGTATTAGCTCATGCTGTACAATAACCCGCTCGACGAGATTATTGATCAGCTGCCCCAGACACTTGCTGACCAATGGCAGATTCTGCACAGCCTGGACATAGCAAGGATAACGCACCAAGGGACCATAATCAATGGATATCACATAGACATCTTCGTTGTCCAATAGCACTGGACGTATGTGATCATTGGGAGCAAAATCACGATGGCCCGTATAGCCGTGTAGAATTATTTTGAGTGGGCGTGGCGGCTGAAAGTCCCAGGGATTGAGATCGATGGGATTTAACTGGACAGGCGCATCCCTTGTGGTACTGCAAATAAATAAAAGAATATCTATCAATGATGCAATTTGAGAAAAAGAGAACTTCTCTCCCACTTGGTGTACAGCCAGAAGGTAACATTCTGATTGGGACACTCCATGTTGTTGACCACAAAGCAGGCGGGATCGACCAATCCCAACAAAGGATTACCATACGAAAATCCAACTAGTAATGAAAAAAAGGAAACAATTATTATCATGTATTTAATCACATCTGAGTTTATTTCTTACCTAGCAGCAAGAGCAGCGGAGTCGCCTCCATGTTGACAAACTTCTAAGCCAACTATGTGGCAAGCAGCGAAAGTATCCGCTATTTAAACTGTTTATTCGTTACCGTATCATAGACAACGATCTGTCTGAACTGCTTTGCGAGATTGACTTGTACATATGCAAGCACCCACACAAGACAACAGACAGCAGACAGCAGACAGCAAACAGAAACCAGAGCCAGCAGCAAACTACTAATTCGCACAATTTTGTGTGGTTGCTAATTGGGTCAAAAAAGAACGCAAAGTGTCATTGATATTTTAAATTTTCCAAACTTTAAACGTTCCTTAAAGCGTTCGAGTGGCGCCATCTATGTGTCATATGCTAAACAGACATGCCATAGCAAGCAGCTTCTTTTAGTCCACGTTGTGTGCACGCAAACATATGTTCAGCAGCTAGAGATGGGCGATATTTTACTTTCACTAATAAAAATTGAATATGTAAAAACTCAAAAATCTCAATAAAACATTAATAAATTGGATGAATATTTAAAATTCAAAGTTACACAAAATTAAGTTAAACATATTAATGAAGGTTTGAAATTAGTTAGAGGTGACTGAAAATTTAGTTATAAAAAATATATAAATCATCAATTCGAGAACCAAGTAACAAAAGTTCTGTAAACAAAAAATTTAAAGGAAACAAATATTCAGAATACCTTATTTCGAAAATGTACTTATATTTTCAAGTACAAGAAATCCAGCCAGATCGGAAATTTTTACTGGATGGGCAACACTCGGTTAAATGTTTTCACCTACAAATTTGACCCGGCAGCAGATTGCTAAAATGATAAGTAAATAGAGAAATTTCACATTCCCTGCGTTTAGGATTGAGATAAGGTAAAACCATTAAATTATTCCATAAATGTAATTAATAAATTTAAAGCAATTTTCTTTCTTTAGATATCCCGTCAATCGTGCTTGTTAGCTATCGAAATTGCAGTAACCGGCATGTTGTTAATTTAAAATTGTTTACAAGTAAGTGATGAATTTAAGAAAGATAACATTTAACAATTTGTAATTTGTAGAGCCAATAACAAAGCTGCAGAAAATGGCCAAGAGGCAGATGTGGGATCACATGCGGCAGGTCTTTCAACAGGCTGTCAACGCAGTGCATCCTGAAAAGATATTTGTGGACTACGACAGCTTTGATTTGCGACCCAAAGAGACGGATCATCGTGTCTATATTAAATTGGATGGACAGGAGCATGATATAACCGGGAAAACTTGCCATGTTGTGGGCTTCGGCAAGGCCGTGCTGGGCATGGCCAACAAAGTGCAATGGGATCTGGGACAGTATTCAGCTAGAGGAGTACTGAGCGTGCCCGTCAACACTCTGCAGCAGTTCAAGCAGCCCATTTGTGATAAGCTAATCATACATGAAGGTGCACCTAATAATCTACCCGATGAGACGGCTTTAAAAGCAGCTCAGGCGATTAAGAAGCTCGCCGAGAGCATGACGGACAAGGATGTACTCTTTGTGTTCATCTCTGGTGGTGGCTCAGCTTTGTTACCGCTGCCCCGCCCACCTCTGACCCTTCAGGACAAACGCAGCATTGCTGATAAGTTAATGAAACGAGGTGCCAGCATTCAGGAGATTAACACGGTGCGCATTGCCTGCTCCGAGATCAAGGGAGGACGCTTGGCGCTGGCTGCTCAACGAGCGAGTATGCTGGTCACATTTGTGCTGAGCGACATCATAGGAGATCCACTAGAGCTGATTGCCTGCGGTCCAACGATACAACCCAGCGGTGTTTCTGAGTCGGCTGCCGAGATCCTAAGGAAACACCAAGTGTGGGATGAACTATCCGCCGAGGTACAACAACTATTCGATACGTCAGAGCAACATCAGTTACAACAACATCAACAAGGAGCGTCTGCTGATAGTAAAGTTTATGTGGTGGGCAACAACGTGATAGCCACGGCAACAGCAGCTCAGGAAGCCACCAAACTGGGCTACATTCCCTGCGTGCTGAGCTGCTCGGTGCAGGGAGATGTCAGCAGCGTGGCAGCGGACTATCAGCGATTGCTGCACGGCATCCAGGAGTTCAAGCAGCTTGCAATAGACCAACAGCAACTGCGTGAAAGATTTGCCTTTGACGATAAAAGTTTCCAGGATTTTCTCAAGTCGCTGGAGCAACATATGAAGTCAAAGGCGCCGCTATTTATCATCTGCGGAGGCGAGCCCGTCATCAAGGTGAGTTACAACCACAAAAGGCGACCAATTAATATCTAACTCTGTAATGTCAGGTCATAGGTCAAGGCGTAGGTGGACGCAGTCAGCACCTGGCACTGCTTATGTCCCAGATGCTGCATCGAGATGAGTCGCTCGGCGGCTGCACATTTCTAAGCGCTGGCACCGATGGCATTGATGGACCAACAGATGCAGCGGGGGCCATTGGAGATAGTTGCATTATAGATGCCTACTTGGCCAGCCATACTTTAGATGAGCTTGCCGAGATATTGCGCAATTGTGATAGCTACAATTTTTACAAACAACTTTCCGATGGTGAATATCATCTGCTCACTGGACACACGGGCACCAATGTGATGGATTTGCATTTCCTAGTGGTGCCGTAATACCGACAACTCGGGTTTGCCAATTGTCGGTTAATGAAGTTGCTCTTGAATCCCGCAGAGACGCAGACAGAGAGAGAGACATAGTTTCAATTTGTTTAATAAATGTTCAGACAGTTTTTACGATTTTCCTGCTTAATGTTCCTCTAAATTTTTACGACTCGTTTCATTAACATTTTTAATATGCATTTAAATACGAGTATTCTCTGTTCTTTGCATACGGAATGCTCTTCTTATGCTTCGCGTTGCCTGGAGATGATCAAGTGACAACATAAAATGACAATTAGCATTTGCCTCTTCATAAAAAATGTGCCTTATGAAATCAGCAATCAGTAAAATATTTTTATAAATTTATTTCGTTAGACTTTTTTTTCTGGTTTGCAGCTTTCAGATGAATTGTGTTGATTTTATGGTTGTGTGATAAATCAACTGATATATCTTACTATCTATCTATCTGTATACGATCATATATGATTATTATGAAGCATAAATATTTGTCATATTTTCGAATTTGTTATTGTTATTGTTTTTTGTGCTGTGCGCCTCTCATAAAAATGCGCTGCTAATAAATCATCTTAATTGTTTAAGACCCCAAAGGCAAACAGTAGCAGCAACAAGAACAATAGCAACCAAAATAGCCAGCGATAATTGCAATTAAAAATGTAAATTTATTTGCTTAGTTTTATTTTTAGCAACAGCAATACAACTACAAATCTAACAAAAGAAAATATAATAAAAATAACTAGCAAAAAAAGCGACGCGCGCCCAGTTGCAATTTACAATTTTACAACTGACACTTCGCTTGCATATTTTTCTAATTGCGTTTTTTTGCCTTCATTTTTATACTCTATCCATAAAGGTATACTAATTTTGTTATTATAAGTGTAACATTTTGTCACGAAATTAAATCAAAGAGATTTGATTCATTTTCTTGCTTTTCGATCCGATTTGTATAGATTTTACATTGGAATTTTCAATATATTTTATTTAATAAATAAATAAAATTGTACCTTTTAGTATTAATTTATATCGCAAACATTTTAAATACAGATTCAACAATATTATGCTAATAACTCTGTTGAGATCAGTTTACTATAAGTACATAAAATAGGTTCGATGAATAAGAGTATTTAACATTCGACAGTCCATTTATTGTTTTATATTGATTAGTGCACAATAGACACTTTTGTTGCTATTGTTGTTCTTGTTTTAGTTGTCTGCTCTGTGGAATAATTATTTTTGCCGCGCATTTGGCACAATTATTAAATAATCACATTCGTTTGTATTGGCGAGTAACTTAGTCTGTGCTATTTTTGCTTGATTAACTTTGTTATTAACTATATACGAGTACATACATAAATGTTCATATAAAAAATAAATAAAAAATTGCAGCTGCGGTCGCCGCACTTGCAGCCAATGACTAAGTTTAGAATTCTTAGGAAAAATATGACTTGATAAATCAGACTATCTAGTTACTATATCCATTTAACAACATATTGCGAGTACATTCAACGGAAAGTCTTTTCGCCATGCTAGTAACCAATTGTTGTGCCACTAATTAAACAGATCTCACCAGAAAAACATATGAATAAATGAAAGTTAAGCTGATATTGTTAAACATGTTGCTTGTATTGTAATCCAATTGAGTTCTGTTTTAAAGATAACTCAATATTTTTATAAGATATAAAATGATATTTCTTCATTTAATTTTATGTGTCATAGAAATTAAATCTGTTATAATCGAGCAATGTTCAAATAAATATGTAAGCAATTTTATATTTCTCTTCTAAAGGTATTATTTTCTGTTTTCTTATAAATATTTCATTATGAATTAAAAAGTATGTATATTATTGTAACTCAGTAAAGAAGTTTAATATATATGTAATTTCTTTTCAAATAAGAGCTCGTTTTCTAAATAATAAGTATATAAATAAGCTATAAAGCAGCTAAACTGTATACATATTTCTAAGAAGCAGATTAATTTTTTGAAGAACACACTAAATTTATTCCTAAAGAAATCTAATAAAAATTTTGGTATTTTTGAATAGAAATCATGTATAACTACTTATGAGACTGCTAATTAAAATTAAACTCATCAGAAACTAAGAGATGACATTATTTAAATTGAAGAGACCATATGCAATTAAGCACACTATAATTCTCGATCTCCATATAGTTCTATCTGTGACTGCCCACTTCTTAGGGCATTACGCCCACGCTGAGATCTATGAGCTGTGATTAGAAACATTTCCGTTTCCGTGTCGTGTCTGCAACTGTTGCTGGTGGTCAGCTGCTATATTTAACATTACAAGAAAGTACTTGTACTTGTACTCGTATTATGATTGGCAGATGAGGCAACTTAGCAGCTGTGGAATGTCGCGTCAATTTGTCTGCCTCGTTTGCCGCTGGCGTAGCAACAATCTTGGAGTGAGCATTGAACATCTGCTGATGCTTCTGTATACTCTTGATGATAATTATAAAAATGTTGATCATCATCATCAGCAACAACAACATGATCATTACAATGATGTTGTTGTTGTTTTTGTTGTTGCGGCCATTGAGTGCAAGTGTCGCGTTGATTTATTAATTAAGCATTGGAGAGCTGCGCGTGGCAACTAACTGCGTGGCAGCAGCGAAGCTAATGAAGTACTCGGACTTGGACTCACACTGACTCTGGCTCTGACTCTGGCAATTTTAATTAACGATCCGATTCGATCCAATGCGATGCGATCTCGAAACTGCTGCGTGTGTGTTTTTTGAGTACATATCAAATAGACGTTTGGGGCAGCTGAGATGTTGACTTATGACATCACACCCATTTGGACGGCAGCTGGCATTGGCCAGACAAGCTGACGACGCTGGTATCACGCACACACACACACACACACACATACGCACGATGAGTAAAAGAACATATACACATTACGTATACGCCGTGTGATCCACCAGGCGAAAAGTCAACAAACAACTTAAAAATTGTGCTTCACTCGCGCATTGGCGACATTAATTTGCCTGCTCTTAATTTGTCTAGACAATGGCAAAGTTCACACCAAGTGTCATGCTATCATACAACATATATGTACGTGGATATCATATATACATCCAATATATATCTGGGTTCTATGAGCACATGCCACACAAGTTCAATTAATGCCTTTGTCACATGTTAGCTGGAATTGTGGCACACAATTTGCATGCGATTTGGATACTTTATATTCGCATTCACATTACTGAGAAGTTTGCCCATGATTCATGTCATCTTCAATGGAATGTCTTAATTTGAAGCATCTGTCTGCCTTTCTTTTTGAGGGGTGAGGTGACAGTTTTTCAGACCTAACTCCCACTGAAGAACTGAAAATTAAATTAAGTGCACTGAACTGTTTCAAATTCCACACGAAGTACGGAAAATGGTAAAACGATTATTAAGAAAATTCTCCAAATGAATCATTTCTATAATCTTAGATAAATATTGGTGGAAAAAACAAATGTTTAAAATAAAAACTTTTCCTTTTTCAAATTACTAATAACTTGATCATTTCATCTAAGAATTTTAAAATTTTTAAGGTAATTATTATCAAAACTAAGGAGCTTGGTTAATCTCTTGTAGTTTATCAGATCTTAGACTACAAGAATTGGAATCAACTGATTCAGAAATATTGTATTGGATTTCCTATTTAAAGTACAGATTTGTTAAGGATGTATTTAAGTATTTCTTCTGTTAATAATATTTCTCAACTTTTAAGCAATAAAAATAGAAAGATCAATTAAAATATTTTTAAGTGAATCTTCTTAACACTGTGCGTTTCTACTCTCCAAAAAACCGAGATAATACTAATTTTAACCATATTCTTTTCCAACTCATCTAATCTTAAGTTTTAAAGTGCCAGGCCAAAGATTGAGAATTAAGCTAAACCAAGCAATGACAATAAAAGCAAATGCTCTTTATGATCTTCCACCAATTATCAATTATTACAGAGACCTAGATTCCAGTTGCCAGTTCTCATTCGATAGTGGCTCCATCAGAGTGTTAATGCTGAGCTTGCCATTTATCAAATGCATCACCTTCATCAAAGTGGCTGCCCCATCACGGCCAACTCCATGTGGCATGGGGCATGGGCATGGGGCATGGGGCAGGCAGGCTTAATGTCAATCTGTTGGGTTAATCTGAGCTGCAATTGCGGCTGATGTTGTTGCTGCCTCTTGGCTAGCTATTAATGCATTACAAATAGGTGCGCCAGACCACAACAACAACAACAACAGCAACAACAACAGCAACCACAACTGGTAACATGGCCATAGACGCGTCGGTGCCGTTGACCAATGTGACTGAGGCAAGAACAGAGATGAAGGCAGAGGCAGAGGTGAAGGTGGAGGATAGGGCTGAGGTGGAAGCCTCAGCAGACGACCTCAAGTGTTGGCAACAATCGCCGTTGCCTGCTGCACGCTTGGCCGCAATACCCACACTTAAGTGCAACAGAAGCAACAACAGGCTGCAACTGCAACTGCAACAGCAACAACAACAGCAGCAGAAGCAGTTCAAGTTTGCGCTGAGGAATTCCTTGCCGCTGAAATAATTAAGCATTGCAACATTGTTTTTTGTTGTTGTTGCTGTTGTTGCTTTTTTTGCTACAGCTGCTGTTGTTGTTGTGGGTGTTGCAGGCTCGTTTAACAAGGCAGTCATCTTAACAAGTGCCTCATCGAGCTGTTCTACAACTTTTTGTTTTTCCTTTGCCAAGGAATTTCCATTTTATTTACATTTAGAATGTGACGCGACAGGCTTCCAGTTGCCAGTTGCAAGTAGCAAGTTGCATGTTACGGGCCAAATCGAAAGCTATTTGCCTCATTTGCATATAGTGCATACACACATGTTGCTGGAAACAATGTTGCCAACAGCAAATGTTGCCAACAACATAGAGTCATTGTTGATCAAAGCACAAATGTAGTATTTTCAAAGTAGTATTTTTCACATTCAAATTTTCGCCTTTGATTGGTTTTTTTGATCTGTTGCTAACTTTAAAAATATATTAATATTTAAAATTTATATTGCCAGCATAATAATTTAATTAAAGCAAAAAGTTGTTATCCCGCTTTGTTTGTTTGTCTCCGCCATCTGAACGTTGAGGCTGACCGAGTGGAAGGCGAAACAGCTCATAAAAACGTAAAAAAAACAAAAAAAAACTTAAAGAGAGAGAGAGAGAGAAAAAAACCGACAACAAAATGTGCGTTAAATATGGTTAGTTAACTTAAGTTGTCGGTTTATTGCATAATTATCATGTCAGGCAAAAGTGGCAGCCTCCAGTTCCTTCCTTCCCCCGGAAGCGTTTCTTTACGGAAATGCAGTTGGCTATGCGTGAAAGTGTTGCAAATGCGCCAGTCGTTGTTGTTGTTATTATTGTTATTGTTATTGTTGTAGCTGCAATCACGAATTGCTGCTGCTGTTGCTGCTGCTGTTGTCACTGTCAACAACTTGACAACAGCAACAACAACTTTTCCATAACCTCAAAAATAATAAAGCATCGGCTATTTTTAAAATGCGCAATCTTCAATGCGTACGCCGACGCCGACGTCTCTGTCAACGTCGCTGTCGCTGCGTGCCGCCAGCTGTGTGCCATGCACCCATTCTCTGCGTCTCTCTGCCGACCTCCTCTTCTCTCCGTCTAACCCACCTGCTTCCCCAACCCCATAAACAGCATCTTCGCCCACCGCCTACCCCCAACCCCCTCCCTCCTTCCGTTCAGTCCCTCCAACCCAATACACAGCACACCACTCACAATGTGTTGTCTGCGTTTATTGATTTATTAGAAAATTCCAATGAACAAGTTTTAATACATGACGACGACGCTCGCAGCAGTTGTTTGTGCTGTTGTTGTTGCTGATGTTGGGGCAACAACAATATCGGAAAGAGCAGCAACAACACGTAAGAACTAGCAAAATAAAAGTAGCAAGTGCAATAATTTAATTACGTTCTCCAGTGGCAAGAGCAACAACAACAACAACAACTACTGGCAACATGCTGCATTGATTTGGCTTACAGTGTGGCCAGACTTTGCCTGATGCGGCAGGGAACCGCTGCGTATGCGCAATGCGATAAGATTTGTTGATGATTATTTAAACAAAAGTGTTATGATCTAGAAAAATTTAAATAAATAAAATATGTGTTAGGCAGAAATGTAGTAAAGGAATTAAAATAAAGGCTTAGAGTTATTAATATATATAGTTTATATATATAGTTAACATAGTTAATAATATAAAAAGTACCAATGTTTTAATTAGGTTTTTTTTTGATATTATTTTATATTTCTTTAAGATGTCGAAGATCAATCTATTAAATAGCATTTCAATTTGGAATAATTTTTATAAATTTTTTAATTATCTTGCACTTTTATATTAATAAGTTAATAATAATTAATTTAAGAGTATCAATAGATTCTCTAGGATTTCAAATATTAGCAAATTGTCAACTGTTCGCTGCTCTTTGACTGTCTGGCAACGCTGTATGGTCAATCCACATGGCGTATAATGAATACGCTCAGTCTTAAACATTTTGCAATCAATTTAGATTTACATTTGTTGCACTTCGCTCCGCATGTTGTTGTAGCATGCTCAAAAAAATGCCAGACTCCAACCAGTTGAGATGCAGATTTCGGAAACAACAACAACAAGAGCACGATAGAAATGTAACAACTTGAAGCGGAGAGCGGCAAAGAAAGTCGCGCATAGCAGAGCGTAAAGTTAAAGAGTTGCAGAGACAGAGAGTAAAAGAGAGAGAGAGAGAGGAGAGAGAGGGAGAGCGTTGAATATTTGTAATTGTCTGGCTGACAGACGGACTTGTTTGTTTGTTTGTTGCTCTTATTGTTGTTATTGTTGTTTTTGGGGCTTGATTAATAATTAATCGCAGTCACAAACATACACACATACTAACACATACACTTGCGAACGCACACACATGCAAATCGCCGCCTGTTTTAATTACTCAACTTAAATGGCGCTTGAGCTTGAGCGACTTAAGCAACTTGATATGTGAGCAAGTGTGTGTGTATGTGTGTGTGTGTGTGATGTGTGTGTGTTTGTGTGTCGATCAACTCTCACTACTACGCGCTCAAACTAAGTAACTAACTAGCTCGCCACTGCTGCTTCTGCAGCTGCTGCTGCTCCGCTTGCTGCTTTGCCTCTGTCGCTGCTGCTGCTGCCGCTGCTGCTGCTGCGACTGTCGCGTTGACTGCGGCTGCGTCTGTCGCTGCCGCTGTCGCTGTCTCAGTGGCTGTGGCTGTGGCTGTTGCTGTGACTGTGGCTCGACTGTGCTGTGCTGTGCCGCCTGTTTGCCTTGCCCGGCCGCTTTGGCTGCTCATTCAGTTTTTTGCGCTCAGCGCTCGTTGTACGGAACCGAAAGATTCGTCGTTGTCGCCAACTTGTCCAAAAAAAAAAAAAAAAATTAAAACAACAAGAAAAATATAAAAATAGAAACAAACATAAATACTACAGCGACAATCAAATTACAACAACTTGTAATAGCTTGATCTAACTCTTTTCGAGGCAGGCCCAAGAAATTAATTTTCATATGTATATTTATTATTGAAATTACATTTTTTTTCCGTTTCTTTCCGTTTTTTTTTGTTGCTTCTTTGTAATAATTCGCGTTAAAGAAGCACAGCACAAAAGGCTGTGCATCAGCAGCAACAACAGCCCCAACAATAACAATAACAACAGCTATCCGAGATAGCAGCTGAGCTCAAGAACAGTAAACAGCTTCAAATCTCATCGTCGTCTCGTCTCGCTTCGCTCTTGATTCGCTCTCGCCTCGCCTCAATTCGCCGCGATTGTTGACGTCGCCAAAATCCGATACGAATTCCGATTTCGATATGATGCCTATCCGATACCGATACCATACCATGTGCCTATGTGTAAGAGTGTGTGTCTGTGTGTTGTGAAGCAACAAGCCATGGTCAAAAGCCATTGTTAGCCATAAGCCAAAGTATTGGCCAACATGTGAAGTGCAAGTGATTTGTTCCGCCATTTATTTCACACATAATCAAGCAGTACATATAAATATGCATATATCAAAGTGTTATGCATACACGTACATATACATATTCACCTACATATGTATATAGAGCAGGTGGCGCCCCAGCTGATCCCCATTTACAAGTATATATATTTATGCACGCGTTTGTTCATAAATATAATGTATGCAACGTTCGTGAATTGCCAAAATTGGTTGTTGTTGCATTTGCAGCCAAAGGATTTGTGGATTTTGGAACAATCTTGAGCTGTGCAGCAGGTGCACAAGGTAAGCAAAAACACATATACATATTCCATACATATATCTATTTATATGTATAATATTTTCACACTTCATTTCGAACTATTTGCTTAGATTTAATATTGCGCATACGACATGGTGACTGCGTGTCGAATTTTCCCAACGCTCTCAGCAACTAAATCTTTTTCTTTTATAATTTTATGAAAATTTATGTAATACTGTGTATCAAAATAATATTATATTGATCAATTCTGATGGAAAAATTGTGCTTTTTAGCCCAAAATAAAAAAAATAAAATATGTATAAGATCCATGTAAGTTCGATCTAGAATAGTATTTGTAGAAATATGAACAGAGTTACATTTTGGTACAATCTATCCTGAGTAATATTTTTTATAGTATCTTATTATTTGTATGGAAGTTTTTGGCAATCAAACACAAAAAATTATATTTAATATTTTTTGTGTTTCTGTACGCTTGTGGAACAGTCTTGAAAAAAATTTATTTTTAGATCAATATTACTAAGTAAATTCAAGGTATTTCCCTGTTGAACAATTTTAATTTGTGCCAACTTTGTATTTTATATAAAATCCTGCGAAGTGCTTTACAGATAATAAGGTGTTTCCCCTTAGTTAAGTGAAAAAATATTAATTCAAATGCTATTAAAATAGAATACAAGGAAAGAGAAAGATAAATAATATGGTAATAAAAAAGCCTAAATGGACTGCATATTCATAAGACAGTTGAAATGACGAACTAAATTGAACGGCATTCCAACATTGACAATTGACAATTGACACTGACATTGGTAACTGACAGGGGTACTGAGAGTTGAACTGGGCCCTTCCAGATATGTCATATGGTCGTAGACTTGATAATTTATGACGCCATTTGGCTAATTGAATAATTGCATGTGACTGGTTGGCTTTGGGCGTGTTATGATTAACGTTAAAGTTATAGATATAGTTATACTTATAGTTATAGTTATGGATTTGCCATCGCCTCGAGGCCGTATCACATTGCATAAGCCATAAGTTGGCTATAAACAACAAGCCATAAGACTTGCTCCACATATTTGTCTAGTAACTGTGTGAATCAATGGTCATATCGTATTACCCACAACGATATTTGGTTTGCTAATCAATGACATTTATTAACTAAGCCTTTTAATTATTAATCTAAATTATAATTTAAATCAGAATGATATTTCGAATTTGAGTTTGTTTTCGAATCAGGATACTGACTTAAAATAATTGTTTTATTGTTTGTTGTCTTGAAATCTAAGCCAATGATATGCTCGCCATGTGTAGTAGCTTCTCATCTCACACGCTTGATTTAGAAACTCGTTGGCTAAGGTGTGAAATTGATAGCCACAAATGAAGCGGAGCCCCGCAAACCTGATAACAAACTTAGCAGCAACAACAAGTGGCAAGCAACAGCAACAGCAACAACACAAACACCAACAGCAGCTACAGCGAAGGTCTTCCACTTTCTGAAATTCGACAAAAAAAAAAATATATATATATATAAAAATCTCAGACGAAGCGAGTTCAGCGACGTTGGCTCAAAATGTTGTTGATGTGGCTCTGACTGTGGCTCTGGGCCTGGCCCGGTCTGGCAAATCACAAGGCCTGCCTGCTGCCGCTTCTGATAACAGCAAGCAGTCGGCAGCAATGCGGCAATAATTTGCTGTCGTTGCACAGTTGCAACAGTTGCAGCTGGAAGCTGGCTACTGGTCATCAGCAGTGGCAACAGGCAACAGGCTTAGGCCAGGCCAACATTTTATCAAAAGTGGTGGCATTAGCTACCCAACTCCCTCTCCCTCTGCCTCTCATACCGTCTCCCTCTGCACCGTTCCCATTCGTTCCCTCGTCAAAACTGGTCACACTGGCTAAAGAGACAGGCGCACAGCGGCAGCAGCTTCCCAATAGTTTCACTTATTTTACACACATTTTCTTAACGATAAGTAAATTCCAAAAGCAGATGCGGCTACTGCTCTGCATCAAGCCAGGCCAACACCAACCTGGCCTAGCCAACAAACAACAACAACAACAACTTTTGCTATCACGTTTCCATGCAAAAAATGTTAGTGGTATTCCACATGTACTTGAATTATACTACTAAAATCTAAATCTGTTGTATAGCACATAGAGGAAGTGGCAGAGGAGTTTTTTGGCTAAAGCCTGGTCAGGTGTTTTGTGGTAAAATAGATTTTAGAGTCGTGGACTTTGCACTCGACAATTGCCAATTGAAATATTTCCGTTTCTGTTAATGACCGCCAAAAGCGACAGCTGAAACAAGAAATTAACTAACTAAGAAAGAGATAAAATGAGAGAGAAAGAGAGAGAGAGAGATAAAGAAAGAGAGAGAGAGAAAGCTTAAGAGGTAATATTACTATCAGTTATCGAGTAAGTCAAGAGTTCGAATACGATAATAGATAATCCCTTAAATGACAACTCCAATAACACTAAGCAATAGCCCAAATCTGAATTGAAGCAAACCGATTGGGTCAGTGTTAATTTGAGTTAAGTGTGAATAAACCCATGAATGATCCATGATTCACATTCCTTAGTCATCTTGACAGATAAAAATATTAAAGATGTTATACTTTTTTTTCAGTATTAATAAATGATCTATTTTAAGATGTCTCTTTATTTTATTACATTAAATTATTGAGATCTTTTGAGATTTATATGCATTTTTATTTAACTTATTATTAAAGCAACTTGCAATTTATTTTTTATTTTATGAAAAGATTGATGAATTCTATCAACCTTAATGAGGCCGTTGAACCCGGTACTAACCTCTATAATGTTTGTATGGTCGTAGTATAACAAAAAATGTTCAAATAGAAATTCTACCTATTTTGATATCTGTCTAAAAATGACATTATTTACTCTAGTAAATACTGGTGTTAAATAATATGTTAGTGTCGTGTGGCTGCTCTAACGGTGCCATTCTACTTCTTTTTAGCATATACTCGCACTATCTCAGATTTCAAACCTCAACCTCAAGTTGATGTACACATACATACACCAGAGTTCTGTACAAACATACATACTTACATACATACATACATTATGTACGTCTATGGCCTTCGACTGCTTTACTCGCTTTGTCGTTTTCCTGTCACTCGGTTATCACTACAGACCCTATATACATATATATATATATATAATAAATATATTTAAATATCTATATTATACCATGTACTAAGTACAAAACTAAAGTTGAACTAAATTCTGTCAAAGAAAGAAATGCGACTATGACGAACTATAGATTGAGATGAAAGAGGGGAGTGTAAGGGTCTCTGGGTTAGTTTTTGGAGGCTGTTCTGTTCTGATTAAATGTCGCCTTCTTTCGAGTTAACTATAGCTGAAAGTTTTGTTCTGTCGGTTGGTTTTTATCGTTTTGCTTTTGTTTTCAAAAGCGAATTTCAAGTTCGTTATACGAAATCGCAGTCAACAGCTGATTTCAAAGTTGTTGTTGTTGTTAAGCAAAAATTTGTGCAGCTGCTATTCCGTTGAATACATACATACATACATACATATATATATGTGTATATACCCCAATATATATATACGTATAACTGTTAATGTAAATTGTGTCTCCATTTGAAGCTTATCGAAATGAACGCGCGCAAAAATAACGCATAAATAAATAATTAATATAAAATATACACACACACGCACACACACAGATGCGTGTGTGAGCGCCAAGTGATTTGAACTTTGAAGGCAAGACAAGTTGAGTTTTAGTTATGAATTTATCTAAAATCACAGCATGTTGTCGATATCGTTGTGGTTGTTGTTGTTGTTGTTGGTGTTGTTGGTGTTGTTATTGTTCTCGTTTGCCTGGCCATTTGACAAGTGGTTTGGCCCAAGTGTCAGACATGATAAATTATATATAATAAATATATCTACATACGATATTTATGAATACTTTATGAAGAGAAATTTCGCAAGAAATGCAAAACGCCAACAGAACCAAAACTGTGTTTTTATGCGAGTATACAAACATTTAGTATACGCAGTGTAGGCCAATTAAAATATATTTAACAGCTAGTAATATAAAATTAATATAAGGAAAATTTAATATAAAATTTTATTTTCAATGGTGGGCTATCACTTCATAAATTTTTTTCATTTCTATTTATTGAATTATAGACTATAAAATCCCTAGTTTATTTCATACGAATTAAGCAAAATCTTATGTTTAATTTCTGTTTTTTTTTTTTGTCATATTATCATTTATATTTTGTAATTTCATTTATGGGTTCGAAGAGTTAAAGAAATTCTCTAAGACGGCATATGTATTTAGTTGATCAGACTTATTCTTAACAAATTTCCATACTTCTCTCAACTGTCTTTCACATGATTCGATTCAATAGCTATTAACAATTTTGTTCTTATAAAATCAATATGATCCACTAGAAAATTAGCACAAATACCAATATGATATAAATTCCATGAAAAATACAAAAATAATCGAAAAACACGACACGTATATTAGATTACAAGAAATCGACAGCGTTTGACTTTGGAAACACGTTTCGAAGCAACTTTGTTTACTGTAGCTACAGATGTATCTGTATCTGTATCTGTATCTGTTTTGTTGTTGTTGATGTTGTTATTAGAAGAGATAGCAGCATCACAGTTACAAGCCGTAACCCTCACAGTTAGTTAGATACGCCAGTTTGAACCACTTTCGGTTGGATTAAAAGAGTTGAAACCAGGCTTAAAATGGAATATCAGAAGCGCACTTGCCTCCACCTCATGACAATGTATGTATGTAAATCATGTATTTATTTTCAATGTGACCACAGTAACTAAAAACTGAACTGAATGATCTGAGAGAATTTCCAATTCTCAAGGAAACAGCTGCTGGGCAATTGACAATGCTAACAAAGCATTAACAAATATGACCATAAATATCTATAATTAAGCGTAAATGCATTAAAATTTGCATACAGATGTAACAACTATGTATATTTCTGAACACACATATGTTCAAGTATAATATGGCACTTGATTTTTATTGTTGTAATTATCATAATTACAATGGACACACAGCACAGTTACTCAGCTGCTCAGTTACTCAGTCTGTGCGTGTGTGTGTGTGCGTGTGTGTGTGTGTTTGTTTGTTTGTATGCGTGACAAGTCAACATCCTTTGGTGCATACCACAGAGAGCTCTCTGAAGTCTAAAACGTTCCATTTTCGTTGATGCAAATCGCTTATCAAGACAAGAAAGTGCCACGCACACAATGCCTGCAGCAACTGTAACAGTGTGTGTGTGTGTGTGTGTGTAGTGTGTGTGTGTGTGTACATGAGAGTGACTAAGTTTGTGACACACGTTGCAGCTACAGCTGGCTATCATTTCAGTTCAGTTCAGTTGACTTCAGTTCACTTCAATGCAGTGTAGCCTCGCAGTCTCCGTCTGCGGTAAGAAACTGCAACTCTGCCCCTGATAAGATGCCGATGCCAGCTGCGCAGTCGACGTCGGCGTCGTTGCAAAAGGTCTTCTTTGTTGGAGCAGTGAGAAGTAAAAGCAGCACGAGGTTTGCCGATTGCTACAGCAATTTACAATAACAACAGCAACTGTTGCTGCTGCTGCTGCTATGCATATACCAAACAACAACAACAACAGCAACACAACAACAACAACAACAACATTGAACGTCATCGACAACGAGCGTCGACTACTCCACAACAACGGAGCGACGTTGATTGCCCCGGAATGCCGTCAAACAGGTTAAAAATGTAGGTAGAAATTCAATTAAAAATTGGTTATTTATTTATTTAGCTTGCATCGAGTGTAACAAGTTCCTCAGTCCCTCACCCTACCCCATCCTATCTAGATACCCCCCGCCCCCCCACTCCACTTCCCCCTGCAGTCGAGCATAATCTATCTAATTTAATTAAGTTTCATTTATGTGTCGCCTGTCAAGACAAAACTCGAAACTCACAACTGTCAATCAAATTGCACCCAGTGCGAATTTGAAAGTGAAAACTTACCAAGTGCAGTGCCTGCTCAGCATGTGATCAACCATGTGAATACTCCAATGAATATGAATATGAATATAAATATGAATATGAATATGAGTATGAATATGCAGACGAATGGTTCAGGTGCCACGGCAGTCAACAGTTTGTTGTGGCAAAGAAATTGCAATAAATACTAATGTGGCAGCAAATTTGCATGGAAATCAATCAAAATATTCAGAGAGTTTAGTAGTAGTCGACCATAGCATACTCATTAGTGCGACTTCAGTGTAGCAAAGGTTATAAAATGTAGGTAGAAAACACTTCTGTGCTTTCATTATTAAAATTCATATTTCAAAGATAAATAGCGTTGCAAAATTTTAAAACGTTTCTACGATTTTTAATATATATTTTCAGATTGTAAAATGCTGTTTAATTAATACTCTACAGCTTGGAGTACGTAAATAATAATCTTTAATAGAAATATCATCTCAGAATTAATAACATATGTATCGATAATATGTACACACTATAAACAATCTAACTGTCAGTTAGATGGTCTACACTTTGTCATATCCCTCTGCATTGTCTCGTACAGGGTATTAAAACTTGCACCAGTTAAATCCGATTGCATTTGCTATTATTTATGCACATTTGCTGGTGAACCGCAAAAAGTTAATTTTAGCATTGCTATTTATAAATACCTTAGCGGCCCACTAACAAATGATCAAGCCAGCGAGCCTTATATATACTATACTATACGATACGATACAATACGTAAGCCCAGATATAGTTACCACCCAGACTCAACTGACTATCCGTAACTGGTTGCATTTCTAGTTCCCCCTCTTACTCACTCTCTCTCTCTCTCTCTCTCTACTCTCTCACTCTCTCTCTCTCTCTCTCCGTTCCTCTCGTTGGTTGTCGTTCAGAAATTTATTTGATGGATCGTTGCAATTTGTGGCCGTGACATGCGTGATAAAGATACTAATGCGATCGATTTGAAGATCAGCTAAAGCTGCTGCCGTTCCAACTTCTGCAACTGATCCTCATTCCTTAAACTGAAACTGGCACACAAGAATAAAAAATAAAGAAGAGAGACGAAGAGAAGATAAGAGAATTCCTACTGAAATTCTGTTGAAACAAATGTGTTTACTTATTGGCATAGTCGGATTATTATTATGGCCCCATTGAAAGAGAATTTTGCTTTCCAGGAAGTTGTCGGCGATCTTCCAGCGTTCACTCGTTCCGTTTGATATACTTATACTATATATATATATATACATACAACATATTCAATACTACCTAGGAGTATATGATGGAAAAGTTTCGATTATGACCTTGTATGAAAATTGTGTGGCTATGAAATGATTGGTATGTCTGTCTGTCCGAGTTTCTAAGCAAAGTGTGCTTTTTGTTAGCTATGCAAATATTTACGAGTGTTTGTTCTATCTGGGGTTTTTTAGCCCAATAAAACTCTGGCCAAATATGTGGAATAGTTTATTTCAATGAACCATGATGACAAGCATTTTTCTACACGAATGTATATATATAATAAATTAAATTTGAATATTTTTACGTATATTATCATCATCATTACTCTCTGAATGATTCAAATGGCTTACGCATTTTTGAAGCAAATCCCAATAAATGTGTCGAATTATTATTTAAACAAGACCTAAAGCATACAAATGTCTAATTTATTGCAGATCTACAAAGATTATTTTATTCTGGTATTGAGTTTAAAATATTATAAATACTTAGCTGACAGTAGACTCTGTATTATAATTTCTATTATAAATATTAAAATATAATCTCAACAGCATATTTGAAATGCGCCTCAAGTTAGTTGATAGTTTTTTCGGGTAAATGAACTTTCGTCCATCTGTGTGTTCTCTGTTTCAACCATGACCACTAACTAGGCTTTTATCGCTAGATTTAGCCTTGGAATTTTCATGCAACTTTCATGTGTAAATAATAGAACCATTAAAGTCAATTTAGAGCCAACCAAACAATATTAACTAATCTTAAGATACTCTATCAAAAATCACTAAACTTTGAAATAATTAAAATAAAAATATGCACATGTAGAGGTGAATTTCTATCAATAATTTACTTAATTAATGATTATCAACTTAAGGATAAGTAAGTAAGTTTAGTTGCCAGTTGAATAATTATTTCAGGGGTATTGAAATTAGTGCAGGGTAGTGAAATATTGAAATCATTTATGACCTTATAACTGGCGCTGGCTCGCGGTAGCGCTGGCTATTAAAAAAAAACTTATGGATGGCCAAATTCACGGATAAATTATAATAATTGAAATATGTACTTTGAAAAGTTAATTGCGCTATGCGAGGCGCGCTTGTTGATGCTAATGGCCAAACATAAATTCAGGGGCATTGGAACGTGGCGTCGACGGCGGCAGCAAGCCATAAAAATAGCACCACTCCACCTCCCACCATTATGCCCAGATACACCACGATCTGTAGCTGTAGTGTGTACTATAACATATATACAGATCTCTCGATGCCGATGCCGATTTTCCGTACCCTTCATCTTCTATGCCGGCCGGCAAGGCGCGCATATGTATGCAATATGTTTTGTTTTTGGCGCTTTTGGTCAAGGTTGCGAAACAAGAATGCGAATTCTTTGGCAAGAGAGTGAGAGAATGCACTATGGGAAAAAGTTCGATATTTTTGCCATAGAATATAGAAAAATAAAATAAGTTCATGTTTAGTTTAACTAACAAATATTCAAAATTTTAAGCGTTTATCGTTACATTTAGATTTTTTTAATCGAAATTTTCACACGTTTTGTCGAAGATGTACATGTATGATAAAGAAAATACAGACTATCTAAAAAATCTTAATGTCCGTATTAGTCTAACTAACGTTTATGCTAAGTTTCAAGCTTCTAGTTTTATAATTAGATTTTTTTAAAATATATAACACATACCTTTATAGTCGGATTGGGAGGGAGAGGGGTAAAAGGCGTGTTCCAATTAACAAAAAAAAAGAAAATTGAAATTCTACATTAGTCTAACTTAAATCCATAAACAAAAAAATTAATGTCTCTAGGATTACATTTAGAGTTTATACAAAAATATTGGGCTCATTTTCCCATAGTGGAATGGCGCTCAGACTGAAAGAGAGAAAGATCGTTTAATTTCCATGAACGCATTTTCACAGCACAGCAACAAATCAAAAAATCGGTTTTTGGCTTACTAAATATTTAGACAGTGTTCGTTTACAGGTGGCTGCTGTTGCCTGGCAAACATCAACTTGGCCAACTTGCAACCTCGCCAACTTGCCAACTTGCCAACTTGCAAACTTGCAACATCATCATTATTGAGATGCGTTTTTTTTGCCGTCCAGCTGGGCGTCGGCACAGTGGTCAAGGTTAACCAAACGAGATACTGTATCTGTATCTGTATCTGTATCTGTATCTGTGTTGGCTTTGCATTCGTATCTGTTTGCGGCGCCGCAGGACATCATCATCATTGACGAGGCTCGCGTACTTTTAACGATTTCGACAAAAATGATTTCTTTCTGCGCTTTCCGTGCTGCTCATTAATTCGTTTCGATTAAAAATTGTTTTTTGCATCATCTGCAGCCGCTTGTTGTGCATAAAAATCACAGCAAGAGATCGAATCGCAGCTAGCGCCAAATGGAGTTCCACACACACAACTGTTTACCATACAAACAACATACCTTACATATTATAGAGAGAGAGTATATATATCGTAGTATATATAGATACATATATATATAATTTGGCATTTTGTCTAGCTGTTCATTTCGAGTGTTTCTGAAATTTTTATGGCTACTCTTTCTGCCCCAACCTCTCCCCCTTAGACACCTGCCCCTTCTTTGGTCTGTTGGCAATTTACTTTTGTTTTGTTTATGTTTAAAGTACGCTACGTGCAATTCTTTGGCAGTTCATTTGTTTATTATAAAGCCGCCGCAGACTTTCCTGGTTGCCACTTGTTTAGCTGCTAATTTCAATGTTTTCTGCTGCTCTCTCAATGTTGTTTGGCATTTTTTTCTATATCTATTATATGTATACATTTATATATATACACTTTGATTATATTAGCCACTTAATATAGCTATATATTAACAGTTACTTGCATTAATTTCTCACTTCTTGAAGCCCTTATAATTGTGTCAGGAAATGTGTTGTGTTGAGAAGTTAAAGAGTTAATTTCCGATGAAATAAGTACTACCCAAAATATATATTATTTCAATCTGAAAAAATCGGCTTAATATATTAGTTACACTATTAACTTGAAGGGTATATTACATTATCATTACATTATCATCAAATTGATCACGTTTTCTAATTTTAAAAATGAAACAGTATTAAAAAATAAGTGTATTTAAACTTCGACATCACAAAACTGCTTTTTTTTTCTCATACTACTATTTATTTTTTTGTTTTGTGTAGCGATGATTCTTTTAAGTTCATTTGCTTTACTTATATTGTTAAAATCGTTTTTTGTTCCCGCTAAATGAGGCAAAAATTTTACAAAGCATTTGCAGGTATTTCTATTGTGGGTGGTGGGTAGTTTTCGGTATGTTTAGTGGGAAACCTGGCAATGCATTGATATAATTAATAATGTCTATTCTTAGAACACAATCTAAACAGTACGTCTATGTCTCTCTATGAGCCTGAAAATATGAATGCCCTAAACGTTAGTTTTTCTATAGAAGTTCTGTTGTATGGCAAATGTTTTGTTTTTAACTTAAATTGGCGTTGATATATATTCTCAAGAAATTGATCAATCAACAATTAAATTGGAGAATATAATGAAATGCTTAAATGTGAATTTAAATGATTGAAAAACTTTGTTGAATTACATCTTTATTTATTTATTTATTTTTCTTAAGTTTAGCCTTAGCTTCTGAGATGTTATTATAAAATATTGAAATTGTTCTGGTTTGAATGATCTTGAAATTCCTCCCCATTAATTGTTCACTGTCAATAATTTTTAAAGTTTTTTAGTCCTTAAAGTCTAGCTAAAATCAATAATAAATATCTTTATTTATCCACAATTTCATATATCACAAATCTGAATGATCAATGACAGAAAATCTACGCTAATTTTCATTACGAAAAGAAAGTCAAACTCTACCGGCCACTTTCTTAGGTCTACACTCCTCATAGACAGACAGACAGACATACAGACTCCATAGCAGACCCGCAGATCCGTTTACCCAAAGTATAACAAATATCACGCATACGCAGCGTTTGACAGATCTTTTAAACGCTTTCGACAAACACGCAAACTGAAATGCATTTAAAATCTCATTACTTATGCTAATTGATGCCAAGCGATATGTGACCGATAAGAGGACCACAAGAAGAGAGTGTGTTTGCCACAAAAAATATTTTAATAAATAAATAAATAAAATTGAGATTGACAATTCAAAGCAATGCGTTTCAGATTCATAATCTTGTCTTTCACTCTCTCGTTGCTAATCGCATTTTAGCTGCGATCAATGTGCGATGCGAGTAAATGTGGCCCGTACAATGTTTGTTATTTTCCAAGTGCCCACACGTTTGCCGCAGCTTCTTACATAAATTATTAACAGCTAAAAGCAAATAAATAAACAAACATTGATGCAGCAGCAGTTGTGGCAGCAGCGTTAGAGAGAGAGAGAGAGAGAGTCAAGAGAGACGCGCGCGCTTCTTCTTTTGCCCCATCGTTGATCATCGCCAACGCTAAAGCTGTCATCATTCATACCAGAATTGAGTGGACCTGGCCCTGGACCTGAACCTGGCATTAGCCAGCATGCCTGGCACAAACTTGCAGTCAAACAATTAATTTGTCTCCCCACTGTCGCCCTTCGTGTTCACTAGGAATTTGAGTATGCATTACCAGCTACTTAACAGCAAATCACTAAACATGTTCAAATATTTTGCCTACAGCTTCGGTAGCTCAATTGTCGCTCTTCCCCTTGTCCAGTTCTTGCTGCTTTCCAGCGACATTTGCCAAGCGGCAAAACTAAAAAGACACAGCACACCGAAAGCCTTGACAAAAGAAATGAACTGCTTTAAAGTGCTCCCAGAGCAGCAGCAATAACAACAACAACAACAACGACAACAACAACCGACAACAACAGCTGCATTCAGCGGAAAACTACAAAACCCAAATTGAAAAATCATCAACTTCGTCAGCCTTCTGGTTGTTGGTTTCAGCTTTAGCATCGACTTCGACTTTGTCTTCGTCTTCGGCTTCGGCTTCGGCTTCTGCGTCTGGTCAATATTTGACTAAGAAATTTTTCACATTACCAGCAAGGCGAGAGGAGCTGTGCGTATTGTTGAAAATACTCAAGAGAGAATGGGTATCACAACTTCTTCATTTAAAATGTAACACTTAATAGGAATGAGTAATCGAGAAAATATTTTTCTTAATTCTATATTGTGAATTTAATACTTTTGAATTATTTTTACTGATTAATTTTAGCGCTTCTATTACTATTTGCTTCATTTGATATCATTTTCTAAATATAAAATATTTTTAATATATATGATATTAAGATGATTTCATTAAATTTAAATAATAACCCTCTTGCACTTCCGACTAGTTCTTACTTGATTTTTATATGACAATAATATTACTCCTATTTAAATTAAATTTGTATTTTAGTTTTCATTTCAAGTCTGATTTCACTTATTTCAAATTTGACTCGATTTCGGCCCCTTTGAAATTTCTAAAATTCAATATTTTGAATCTAAATTTTTACTTTTAATCAATCGAAATTAGCATTAAATAACACTTTAAACTTGATTCTGAGACCTTTTTATTTTTTTTGTAAAAATCATGTGAAATTGAACAAAAATTCGGAATTGTAAATTAGCTACATCCGAAGTCTAACCATCTTCAAACTGTCCTAACTTCTTCAAAACTACACCTATTTTCTAGTGGAATGTCATTTTGGTCTTGATTTGATCTCTAAATACATTCTGCATTCGATTATTCTTATATTATTATAAACGACATCTTAAAATTTTAAAATAATTCAAAATATGTACCCTTACTGATACCGTAATAGAAAAAACTGAAATACCACCCTTTAGCGAAATAGTTATTTTGGGACGTACCGGAACCCAAGCCGTAATCTATATTTGTTTCGGTTGGATTCCCTGATTTTAAGATATAAGTAAGAGTATTTGCACGTCATTGTAACGAATTGAGAATTTGATTCTCTTGTTAGGCTGCGACTTGGAGTGCCTCGTATGTTGAGTGAAATGTTAGCAATACAGCTACAGTACTCACACACACACACACACACACACACACACACACACACACACACACAGACATACATGTGTTCGCCTTGCTCGTCTAGCATTGTTTGCATAGCAGAGTCGAGCTGACTCTGGACCCGATCTTGGACAGCCTCTGGTCAACGTTTTGTTTGATGTCGGCCTCGTTAAGAGCCAACGAAGCCAACGAGTTGTGGCCATGTTCCATGTTGTTCTTGTTGTAGTTGTTGCTGTTGTTGCTGTTGTTGTTGTTAGTGTTGTTGCCTATTTTGTTTGCTCATGAACAGTTGAACAGTTGAATGTTGTCGTTGATGTTGTTGCTGTTGCTGTTGCTGCTGTAGTTTTAGTTGTAGTTGTAGTTCTTGCCTCTGTCGCTTACTTTGCATTAAGTTATTTTCATTTTCAATAGGCCGTGGCTAACTTAAGGGATTCTTCGAGAGAGTCTTCTCCTTCCTACTCCTGGAGTGTTTTCTTTCGACATCGCATTCGAGTGCTCTCCAAACTGTTGAACTTCACTTGTTTTCTCCAGCTATTAAGCCACTTCAACTTGGGCATCTTTCTCCCCAATGAACATATACACACACACACACACACACAGAGAGAGAGAGAGATATATATATACAGTTTCACATGCCTTGTGGTATCTACGCATTTTCGGCACGACGATTGACTTCCAGGAATTATGCAAATTTTCAACGTTGTAATGTTCGCTGAGCTGAGCTCGATGAGCGTGTGATTTATGCCCATAAATCGCTCTATCTGCTACTTCTGATTGCATAATTAATGATCTGGTCAAGAGCAAAGTTGTGCTTATGACTCTCGACTCTTGAATCTCGAATCTCGCATCTTCACTCTTGGGACTTTGTAACAATCTACTCATTTTTTTTCCTGCTTCGGTGGGAAAATCTCTCAAGTACACGAGTGCTCACAAGCTGCGTGCGTGTAGATAAAAATGCGTATGTCTATGTGTATTGTAGATACTCGCTTCTGTTTATTTATGTTTCCAAAATGTACTACGTGCAGCAAAGTTGCAAAAATTGATTTGGCAAAAACACAAAAGCGGCAACAAATCAGCGCAATTATCAAAAATGTAGCAAAATTTCACCTCGCACGCCGGCTGGCAAAACTACCTGAAATTCACCCCTACCCTCCCCTCGCCCTACCACCTGCCACCTGCCACGCCCCCCGCTATGTCCCGCTGCCAATACTTAGGTCCAAGCCATAAATTACCAATTAAATGAGCTTGTGCGAAAAAAAACACATTTTCTAACAAAATATTGAAACGCAAAAAGCCAAATCTACCAAAGAATACAAATGCGTTTTGATCAGTTTCAGATTCGACATACAGGTGCGGTATACCAAACGCTACAGTGGGTCAAAAATTATCCATATATTAATAAATGCGCATTTTATGCGATTTTTAACTAGCAGGCCAACGAAAGATACAGAAAGTGTGCAATAGAGAAAGATATAGAGATACATAAAAAGAGAAAAGGATAGAGAGAGAGAGAAAGAGACCGATTTTAATTAGCATCGTATTTAGAATTCTAATTTTATGAGGCATAGCAAATGAATCGTTATACATTTGTTTACTTCTATGTGATATGCGCAATATAGTCATATTATTGCCTATTGTTATACTTAGTTGTTATCAGAAAGAAAATCTTTACTCACTGACTTACCGTTAAAAATACCTAATTTAACTAGCCAAGCAAAAAAAAACATAAAACTGAATATTTATAATTTGTCGAGAAAATATTTTTATAATTCTATATATAATAACATTATAATAAATGGTAAATATATATATATTCTTTTTTTAAAGAAACAAAATTAAGACAATACCATTGAAATTATTTTTATAATATCTAAAATATTATTATAGTATGGATGGTAAAATTAAGAATTTATGAAAATTATGAAATTAATATTTATTAATCTAAATTTTTTGAAAAAAAAAACTGGTTTTTTTATGTTTGCAACCACTATGCAACACTTTAAATGTTTTATGAAGATAGCACAAAATTAGTGAAAAACCTTCGGCCGTCAATCTCTTCCTCATTTCGAGATCTCTCGCTGATATTGAGGAAAAGTTTCGCTATAGCTCACAGAAATTGATCTGTGTGAATGATCAGTCAGGGTGAGATTGGCGAGCGGGCGGTTTAATGGGGTGGTGCACATTGATTGCTAAAACGGACGATACTTGGGATGGAAGATGGTGGTGTGGAGTGGACGGGGTAGAGAGGTTGGTTCAAATGGCGGGGGCCATTGGCAATTGCGCGGCTCGTTTTTGGCGCGTTTGCGCTTTGCGATTAATGCGCTTGTGTAAATAAACAATAAATATTAAGTGCGCTACATGCCACGGCGCAAAGATTCCCAGAAACCAAGGGGAAAGAAAAAGTGCTGGAAGGGGTAGGCTGCCTTTTGTGGAGGCATGCCATTAAATGTAGCAGTTTATGCTGGGCACGAACCCCTTTTTTTGGCCCCTTTTATGTACACTGATAAAAAAAAATATTCTAAAATCAAGATTTTGGTCCCAGACCAAAGATATTTGGTCTAAAAAATGCTTTGAGAAAATAAAATTGTTAAATTAAGAGAACACATTTTGTTTTTAAGAACATTTTAAATAAATAATTCAAATAGATAAAAATTATTTTTAGACCCTGTACCTAAAAAAAGTACAGAGGTCTATTGGGTTTGTTTAACCGAATATGTGCGTAACAGGCAGAAGGAGTCGTGACAGACCCTATAAAGTATATATATTATTGATCAGCATCAATAGCTGAGTCGATATAGCAATGTCTGTCTGTCTGTCTTTCTGTCAGTCTCTATGAACACCTAGATATCAGAGACTATAAGAGCTAGAGACTAATACCTATTTATAATATCCGAACAATTTAAGATGTTTATTCTTATATTAAGATTTTAATATTTTTTAGATTAACAATCTTAAATTTAGTAATTTGGTCATAAAATAATCTTATTCTAAGATCGGACAACTAAATATTTAAGATGATGTTCTTGATTTTAGAAATTGGTCTTTTTTTCAGTGTAGTCTGTGGGTGGCATGCGTGTATTATCACTATCGACCTTAGCACCCTTGGACTGTTGTCCACTGTACTACTACATGCCCCCTGCCCTTGCCCCCGTCCCTGGCCCTGCCCCTTGGCCTCGTTCCAATTGCTGGGCTACGCACGAGCGCCAATCTCCAAACATTTGCTGTAATTTTCAACATGTATCTGTCTGTCTGTCTGAATGTCTTGCTTTCTGGTCTAGTGTCTGTCTAGTCTAGTGTGTGGGATTGGGGATGTATCTGTGACGTTGTCGGGACCATTGGCCATTCAGGCGTAACGCACAAATTGTATTGATTATGCCTTTACCTTTTGCCAGCTCACTTGCAGTTTTGTATCTTTTTTATGCACCGTAAATTGCATTGATTTGCGTGGCAATCTGTTTGTTGTGTAATAAATTAATGCACTTGGTTTGATTTCAACGCTTGGCTGTAACCAGCCAGATCTGATGATCTGACGATCTGATCAACCAACAGACTACTTTTGCTACCATCTGCCATATTTGATGAACTCAGGCGTTCGATCATCAAAGCATCGAAACATGCTTCCGACTTTACAGTTCAACTAATCTTAATTCTAGAATTAATTCGTTTTAATTACCATTTACGAATTTAATGGCTTGCATCCATTGACCTTTATATGATCTGAATAATCTTGTAGTGCACTGTAGTATTTTAAAATTAAATATTGAACTAAATATGGTATTGATTCTAATGCAAATTAAATTAAACTAGTAATCAATGAAAATAGTTCTCGTTCCAATTCTTGGATCATTTAAAATTTAAAGGACTTCCATATTGTGAATTAATTTTTATGAAAACGGAATAAAGATGCATCTTTGTCACATCTTATTTATATATATTTTAAGCCGAAAAACTTTCTTATCCACATAAATTATTGCGAAATCAAGATATTTTACTGATTTTATTATTATGCAACTCAATTGTTATGGTATTTTCTAAACAGAAATTATTTGACTATCCCAAACCTTATTTAAAACGTGTGCTTATAAGAAGGAATGATACATAAACAATTCAAATTCAATGCATTACAAAATTGAGGGATACCAGAGATTCCAAAAATATACAAATCGTATAAAGGTCAAAGTATTTATACACTATTAATACAATACAAATAGATTGGATCAAATTGTAAAAGTGTTAATTTAAGATATTTGCATAATTGAAAAACACTTTATCTTACATGCATAATTAATTATTATCTCAACTTAGTTTTAAGTTGTTTCCAAATTTCTCGTTTTAAAAGTAATCCTTAACCTTGATCGTTTTGATAAAGCCTAAAAATGCAATAAGTATTCAAAATACAATTTACAACATGATCTTAAATCAGAATTCAAGTTTGGATGAGTACTCGTAAATTTAGTGAATTTTCTAGCCGAACAAATGAATTCACGAATCTTCCTTGTATTTACAATTCTTTCGAAATGCTTGCAAATACCTGGAACCTGCTAAATAGTATAAGGCCAATGAGCAACTGAATCAAAGGTCAGAAGTGTGGGGAAATTGAACTACAAATTATTTTCGTTGGAAAAGTGCCGAACGTGGCCAAAAACGCTAAACGCGTGGCAGCAACTTGTTGTGAATATTAAATTGTTGTTTTGGTTGTTGTTGCTGATTTAGGCGCATGTACATAAATATATGTATCTTTTGTATCTTTCAGCTACAAGATCGTTGTATTGGCCTGGAGTTCTATTTGGGGCCTCTTGCCGCCTTTTGATGTTGATTAATTGCAAATGCTGTTGATTGATTTTTATTGCAAATATTGATAAAAAGTTTTGTATTAATTAACGTGAAAAACACGCGTTTTGTGTTAATTGGAAAATGGTTATTGAAACTAAACAGATCCCAGAGCCAAATCCAAAACCAAATCCAAGTGAGCGTACAAACAAACATCGCCAGCAATGGCTAGCAGCAACAATAATAACAAACAAACAAACAAACAGACCGTGAGATACAAGATACTAGATACAAGATATAAGTTGCATTTGTGGAGCGTACAAATTAACGCAGCCGAAAAAATAAAAGTTTCGAAACAACCAAAAATAATAAGAACAAAAACATGGATATCAACGGAATAGTACTAGCTATAGATATAGCTGTAGCTGTAGTTGTATCTGTATCTGTATCTGTGCGATATGTAGAAGTCAACATTTGATTTATGCTCAACTTTGATATTTACCGCCTAATAAACAAAAAATCAACGCAAACGCAGATACAACTACAACTGTGTTACACACAAGTATCTGCAGTTGTATCTGTATCTGTATCTGTTGATGCTGCCAGCAATTTTCGCTTTGATTTGAAGCACTCGCTAAGCGCCTCTGACTGACATGCGTGCGTCTGTCAGAGCGGCAATTAAACATCATCACCAAAGTGCCACAGCATCCCCCAAAAATCCAACACATCTATACCGACCAATACTGACAAGTTAGCACAAGTGGCAGGAGACCAAGCAGATCTCGATTGATCTCAACAGAGATCTCTTGTGACGACTTAGCGCCGGGACATAACCGATGAAATGCCGAACGTTAATATTTGGTATTTGTTTGGGAGTCCAGTTCGAAAGTGTTCGAGAGGTTTGTCCCGGTGGCAGCCCACCGACGTTGCGGCAATCAGCACACACACACACACACACACACACACACACACACACACACACACACACACACACACACACACACACACACACACACACACACACACACACACACACACACACACACACACACACACACACACACACACACACACAGACGCGCACACACAGTGGATGCCCCAGACTTAGACAACACGTACAATGATCGATGTTAGATGTTAATTACAAAATGATTGTTAAAAATAAAATAATAAAAAGTGCCTCGTTTAGTAACTATCCTAAATCGATTTCTTATCATATCACATATTCATTATCATATAATTTATTAATATAATTTCAATTATTAATATCTACATTAATATTAATAATGCACTAAATGGACTAAATATTTTTTTTATTTAAATTCGAAAAATTCACATACTCAAATAAATAAATACTTAACAATAGTATTATTCGAATTTGGTCATAAGTTTATTTTAAATTTTGATTTATTTTTAAAAATTTGTTCATAATATATACCAAACATTTTTATGCTTTTTTTTAATAAATTAATTGTTGTTTTTTTTAATTTATTTATTAGTTTTAATAATTTGTTTATCGTAAATAATTATCTTTGCTAGTTCAAAAAGCGTAACGGTCATATCTGGATTTTTTTAGCTTTTACAATATTATTCATTATTATTATTATTAATATTCATTATTATTCATTACATATATTTATTCAAAATATTTTTTAAACATTTTATGCTTTTTTGAAATAAATTAATTGATGTTTCTTTATTTATTTATTATTTCTAATCAGTTCTTTTTGATCGTAAATATTTATTAAAGCTTATTCAAAAAGTGTAACGGTTATATTTATATTTTTTTAAGATTTAAAATTTTATTGATTAAAAAAAGTAGTTTAGCTCCATGGTTTAGTTGGTAATTAGTCAACTGAAGTGGCCAAAGGGCGAATCACTCGACGCTGGCAAGCGGCGCTCCTTGAAGTTGTCATTCTCTCGCAGTGTGTGTATGTGTGCGTGTGTGTTGTGTGTGTTTGTATGTGTGTGTGTGTGTGTCAGTGTCAGGACCCAGAACAACTACCAAAGAAGCTATGGAAAGACGCCTGTTCGTCTCAACGGAGTCTCAAAACAAAACTCTGTAGCTTGAAGCTTCAAGAGTCATAAATCAATGGCCGTTGTGGCAGTTGCTGTGGCAGAGTGGCATAGTGGCATTGCTGCAGTTGTTGGCCAGTCAATTGGCATGGCTAATGCGATGGCAACTCATAAATTTATTAATTTTTAATTAAACCTACAACGATTTGTAATTCCAAAGCAAAAAGAGCGCCTTAGCCATTTATGGCCTGTGGCAACTGGCAACTGGCAACTGGCAACTTGCAACTAGGTAACTGGCTCAAGTGAATGAAGCGACTGTTGCAGTTGCTGCTGCTGCTGCTGATGCTGCCCGGAAACAACTCATTATCCTAATTAAAACGTGCGCCATGCGCGCCCGATTCCATATATGTCCAATGCACGCGATCTGACAATGAGGCTGAAAATGAAGAAGGAGCCTGAGATGGAGATGGAGACGGCAAGAAAAATGGGGAGAGAGACGAAGGAGTAGTTGAAGCTGAGGCTGCGCATGCGAAATTAGATGAGGATGAGGATGGGGAAGCAAGCGCCTGTCTTTCATTCATACGCACTGTGGCACACACAGTGGCAACACGAATGTTGCAATTGCCATTCTCTCGACTCGACTCGACATGTCGTCTACACTCAAAAAAATATGCCATCCTAAAATTAGGCACGACAGTACTTGAATTTATACCGCACTTAATATTTAAAGATTTTAATTTATTAAAAAATAAAGGCAGACGGTAAAGAAAAAATTACCATAAATAAAGATTAAGTTTAAGATTACAAATTACAAACAAAATTAAATATAAATTATGAATTATGAATATATATAAGACCATGGCAAATATTTAATTCGTGATTTTCGTAAAAAACGCCACCACAAAAAAATGATTTATTTGTATTAAACTAGTTTACGATTTTTTGGACTGAAAATTGATTTATTTCAAGATTGAAAGGAAGTTTAAACTAAGAACGTTTCGTACTACGCTTCGTACTTAGAATTCTCAACTGGTTCTATCGACGCAAATATGCCGTTAAGCTTGGATCGCTGGAAAAATCAGCACAATTTTTTCAGACTTGAATTAATTCCAAAACGTAAATGTAAAGTATACCCGAAAAAAATCATATTAAGATTTTCGAACTTGCGAAATCCGAACTTGAAATAAGATTTTTAGAAATTCCGAAATTAAACAGCTTTTGAGATCGTTTGTACTTGAAAATGGCTTGTTTAAGTACGGAAATCTTGACTTTTTTTCTGAGTGTATGCAACGGGGCGAGGCACGTTCTTCGTTGTCATGCGTTGCATTACAAGATGCCAGCTGGCAACATGACTACATTGCAACAGCAGCAACATCGACAGCAGCAACATCAGCAATTGCCTAGAAGAGCAGCATTGCATTGTTGCTGCAACATTGCGGCTGCTCAAGCATGTTGCATACTGATCAATCAGCGGCTTCTTTAGCTGCCACCCCTCTACCTTTCTCTTTCTCTCGCTGTCTCACTCTCTGTGTGCGCCTCATGAATGATTTTAACCATTTTTGGTCTACAGTTAAATGCTGTGGCAACATCTGCGTCGCAATTGCAATTGCATTCATAATGAGCCACAGAATGAGAATGAGAATCAATCTTGGCAATGAATGAATGCGAAGATTGCAGACAAAAGACCGAAGACTGACAGAATTGCACTCTTCCACTTGTGAGTTTATAAATTGTGCTGCAAAAGTTTATAAATTATTTTCAATGTCAAACATGCACTTATAAATAAACAACAACAACGAGCACAACTGGAACAACAAAAAAACTTTTGCAGATATTGCGCCTACTCTCTATAATAGAAATAACAACAAATCGTAAACTTATGTAACTATAAATAGGCTCGAGAACGTCTCGACTCTGGCCAGTATTTGCCACATAAGTATCTCAATCTAAGCAACAACAAAAACAACAAAAACAACAACAACAACAGCAAGTTAAACAAACAAACAGTTTGCAATTTTCGCAAATTGAATTTCAGTTGCGGTTTGCACTTAATTTGGCAATCGTTGCAATAATTTTGTTTACAATTTACGACTACGCGTTCTATGTAAACTTTAATGCGTTTCAAGATTTTCCCAGTCTTCATCTAACAAATCTTTTTCTCTCTCTCTCTCTCTCTCTCCCTCTCTTTTCCTTATACTCACATTCTTACACTGACTCTCTTGTGGTTTTCTCTTGATGAAATTTATGATCGACAAGGTGACAGATTCTCAAGCAATTTTATCATCTTGGCAACAGGCAACAGGCAACAATGGGTTCACCTCAATTGCAAAATGTTCTTCTTTTGAATGGGAATGGATGGAATTGAAATTGGAATTTGTTTGGATTGCACTGAAAGATGCGTGCGAGAGTTTTTCACATTTTATGCGATCGGCCGTAAAGTGAGTGGAGCTATAGCATGTGTCCCTAAGCACCGATCCATCCATAACTGAGTTTACGATCCGCAAATCAAACCCAATGACAGATGATTGCAATTGCTTCCTGGCAAAAAAAAAACGAGGTCTGCAATGTGTTCCAATATTAAAATTAAAAATCTACTTCAAGTGAAAATTTCAAAATACTGAATTTAAATTGAAATTAATTTACTTGAACACATATATAGAAACTCAGCTTAAGAAAGAAGTGGGTTCGATTTTCCGTCATGATAATTCACAAAATAATTCATTATATTTTAAAAAATGTAATTAAAACTGGAAAATAATTTGAACATGAAAATTTTGACACGTTTATTTTTATTTTACTTGTGTGTCATTTATCTTAACAGATTTAATACAAATGTTGTGCTATATATTTAGAAACCTTTGTTTTAATAAAGTACTAAATTTTCAACCCTTTGTAGTACTTAAATTAGATTTTTCAATTGCCATTTGCCAACACTGTGCTTGAAGATTTATGGTTTGCTTTGGTTGAAAAATACGTATGATTATTATTGTTACACAAAACTCACTTTGATGATATGATGGTGAAATGGGCGTGACGATTAAAATATTAAACTAAACTCGAAGCAGTCGAAACAATAAATATTGAGCAACATTTATGTACATAAGTAAGTGGCGATTATTGCGTCATTTAAATTAGTTTATTACACAAAGATAATTCTATATATACGAGTCCGTTATATGTATTTATGCGTGTATTTACAACATTGAATGAGTGTGTGTTTACAGCCAAGACAAAGTAAATTAATGTCTTGTGTTGTTTGAAAGTTTGTATAAACAAGATTGCAACATTTCGGGAATTGAGCATTGAAATGATGTGGCATGCCACAACAGCACTAGCACCAGCAACAACAACAACAACAATAACAATAATAGGGTCCCTGTTCCCAGTTCATATGCCAAATATTTATGAAATCATAAAATTTGATGTTTCCTCTGTGGCACTTGACACTCTCTCTCTCTCTCTCCCTCTCTGTCACTCTTTCTCACTCTCTCCTGCTCCTTGAGGCAATTGCTGTGGCACAAGTGTAGTCGCGGTGTTAATGATGATTTTGATGTGCAGTTAACGGATTGGTAACAGCTCCTAACTGTTCTCTGAGCCCATTTACAGGGCGATTACATAAAGTGCCTTTCTCAAGAGATTCGATTGAGGCCTTGTCTGTGTCTGTGTCTATATGTCTATGTCTCAATATTCTTCAGTTGTTTGTTTTATGCACGATTTGTTGTTGTTGTTGTTGTTGTTGCTGTTGTTGCCTTACAATTGCTGTAAATAAATAGCGGTGGTGGCAAGTACGTGAACTGGGCCTCAGATCAAAGGCCTATCAATTAGCACCCGTTTCGATTATGTTGCATGCTGCACTCAACCCAAAAAACCATTTGCCGCCAATTCACACCCAATTAGTAATAAATTTGAACGCTCATGCTGTTGATGCCGCATGTTGCATGTTGCATGCTGCAATTGCTGAATCCCCCAATCGTTATACCAATCACAATTTCAATCTGCATACGACTCTCTTGAGGCACACTTGCAAAAATATGTGGGTTGATATAACGCGACAGACAAACAACATTAAACATAGAGAAAACGTATGGCTTCTAAGGCCAAAAATATTTTTTTCTTTTTAATTTTCTCTATAATATTATCTATTTTAATCAAATTTGTCTGTAAAAAATTAAATAAATTCATATTTTTTATAAACGGGATAAACCATCTTTGAAACTATGATATTGGGTAAGCCTAAACAGCTTCAGGCAATGTATTCTTAATTAAAAATTCTTGAAGCTGGTCTCAAGAACAATTTGTAGTTGCGAATACACCCATAAAGTCTAGTAGCTAAGATCGTTTAATTAAGGAAAGCTTTATTAAAATAATTTTATTACATTATTTTTAAATATAATTCGAATATTCACTTAAGTTTTTATTATTTTATTGTTTTGACTAAAGAAAGAAACTCTTTAATAGGGCGATACAATTTTCAGCCAGATTTGAAGTACTTTACGAAGACATATGAACAGAATGTTTATTTTATATTTCGCAATCTAATTTTCTACTGCTTTGTGTTCTTTCTAAATTTTTTTTAAAGGAAAAAAAACAATTGATTCAACTTATTTTCAAAAAAATTAAATTTTTCTCAGTGTAGTCGTATCTAACTCCACTCCATTAGGACTAACAGTTATGGCGGCCATTAAGTTTTATCGATGGCGCTACACAACTCGGCGATTTGATTTGTAACCACTTGAACAGGGCCACAACAAATATCCACCTTTGATATTTTCACACATAACAACATAACAACTCGAGGCTGCGAACTTCGGGAGGGAAAAACTTGGGAACCTGGCAACAGAGTAGAGAAAACTTGGTGCCGAAATAAAACTTAATTGCAATTGACTTTAAATGCTTATGCGGGCTGCCCGCTGTGTTAATTTGAATTCAAACTGTTTTCATAAGTGAAGTGAAGTGAAGTGAAGTACTTACGACTTGGCTATTGACTTGATCTTAGACTAGGACTAGGATCGCTGCAGAAAGTCACCCGCAGGCAAGCAGAATTCTGTCCCTTCAGGTCTCTTTATGGCCAATGCCACAATTACCAAGTGGCGCTAATGAAAAGGAAACAAATTGGTTATTGATATAGATATTGGCTGTATCTATCAGTAGATCAATATCTATAGCTATCAGGTATCGGGTTACCGAGAGACAAAAATCGCATAAATCAAGTATTACATGCATTGTCCAGCTCTAATGGCTGTTGGCTCGATTCGAGTATAAACAAACAAAACAGTTTCAGACAATAGAGAACAATGACAACTACAACGGCCATAATAATAACAACAACAACTAGCTGCGGGAAGCGGACAACGAATCGCATCAAATTACAACAAAGATCAAGAAACTGCTTTGAAACGGGCTTACAAAACGTTTTTCCAGCCAGGATCAGCTTTCACAAAACGCAACTTAGACTTTGAGTCCCCAGTCTCAGTTGGTTTTGTCAATGCGTCAATCAGTCAATCAGTCAGCCAGTCAGCCATCGGTCGGTCATCGAGATACACAATAATAACGTTTTAATTGAACAAAACTCCAACAACAACAATCGACCCAGTCGAGCAACAATTCATCCTCAAACCACAACATCAGCTTCAACTTCAGCTCATCTTCCTCAGAGTGCTCCTCCTCTTTCAGGCTGCACATTGACAATTGCCCTCGTCTCTTTATCCTCCTTCTGATTCTTTTGTGTTGTGCCTCTCTTCTGTTTTCTGAAATGACTCTGACTGACTCTGACTGACTGACTGACTGACTGTCACCTTTCCATCAAACTGGCAGTGAAAGGCGCACTCGCTCAATGATGTCCACGTGCCAGGCGAGGAGGATTGTTTACCAACTTTTGTTCTTTTCCCTTCAATAATTGATTAGCTGACAATATTACAGAAATCGAAAAAGACACAGAAAGAAGAATAAAGTAACAGATACAAATACAGATTCATCTACATCTACAATTACATTTGCTATAACAGAGAACAAAGCTAAAATGGATCATTGTCAAATTCTAGATGAGTTTCAGTTACTAATGAGATTCCATTAATGTACTGAGACAGGTGACATCTTAAGAACAATTACATTGTAAAGAGAAAGATCTTAGATGGAACATTATCAATGCATTGCCTTTGGCAATACCATTTGCATTGGATTTAACAATAATATTAGCCCTATCATTTCCATAATATGTAGCTTAACATTTACATTACATTGTTTTCAGAATTTTCATTAGAATTAGCATTTTCATATGCACTACTATTAGAATGATCATAAAAATTTGCATTAGCATTAGGGCTTTCATTATCATTACAATGTACTATTCTATTTTAAGCATTATAATAAGCATTGTCATTAGCATAGTATTTAACATATGCTTTAACATTAGCATTAGCATTAAAATTGGAAACAGTATTTGATTACCCATTATTAATTTTATTAAGCATAAATATTAATATTGTATTAAATTTCCATTTTCCAGTAAAATTGTCGCTATTATTATTTTCAGAATTCTCATTAGCATTAGTATTTTTATATGCAGCAACATTAGAATAAACATAAAATTTTGCATTAGCATTAGAATTTGCATTATAATAACAATGTACAACATAATTGTATTTTATCATTATAATTGGGATAAGCATTAACATAAGCATTACTACTAGCATAAGCAGCAGAATTTGTTTTCCCCTATTAATTAATTTAGCATTAACAATAGTAGCAGTATTATATTTCCAATATTAAATTTGTTTAAATCAATGTCATTATCATTTGTCTTAAATGAAAATCATATAAGAAGTTTTGCAGCTGCTGAATATTCATTAGACCGTAAGAAATTATGAAAATTCGAGGGCAGATTGATAAGTAAGATACAAATATGCTCAATTTAATATACAGGTTTTTCTTTCATTTTAGTCAGGTCTAACTATCATTCGATAGAAGGTACTTCCTCAATGCGCAACTTCCTCCTGTTGCTCTGAGGATCCTTCTGACTTATATCCCTAGATCAGTCGGTCGTCTTTTGTCGCTCGTCTAGTCTCGAGTCTCTCATTTCTCTCGTTTTTCTCGATTCTCGTCTGGACAATTAAACGTTCGCCCCCGTTGAGTGGTCCGACCAGAAAAGGTTCGGGATGATCGTCCTGCTGTGCTGTGCAGGACGAACTTCGAGTCCTTTGGCCCATGTGGATGTGGCCAGTGCACAAAACTGTCTCAAGCAGTTTTCGCAGTGCTGCAAATAGGTAACAGTTTTCCCAGTTTTCCCGACTGTCCAAGGTTGTTATAAATGACACACGCCTTCGGGACACAGTTGATAAATGAAGCTGCAACTGCGTGCCGCCTGATAATGGATTCTTTTAGTTGCCGCAATTGTTGTTGTTGTTGCTGTTGTTGCTGTTGATGCTGTTTTTGGCAGTGAAAGTAGCGCCGGCGCTTCGATCCGTGTGGGCCAACAAGGCTGGCAAATATTGATGGTGCCCGCAGATAGGCCAAGGGTAAGAAACGATGTTGGTAACGTGATTGTGAAAATGAATTTCTGTTTCAAATTCCAACGATTTCTGGTGGTCCCAAATGCCAACTAAGGGCGTGAGATAAGCCAGTCCGTGCGATGAGCAATTAAATGCCATTAAAAATTGAGCGCCATCAATGTGAAAGACAGAGAAGAAGAAGATACGAAGAAGAAGATACGAAGAAAATGACTGAGGACAGACGGAAAAGTATCTGTTTATTTGTTGAATGCAGTAAGAGTGGAAGAACACACAAACATAACAAGTTGAAACGAATAAGCAGCAACACAAAACGAGAAGGAGGAGCAGACAGAGAAGATACACAAGCACACACACACACACACACACACACACACACACACACATAGATGCCGTGGGGCAACAACGTCTACGTGTTGACTGCGATTAACATACAAAAGGATCTGGGCTCTCGATTTTGGAGCCCGCCTTCTTCATCTCTGTCTGCGCTCATCCGCCAATCGGCATGAATCACCCGCCGCCAGTCAGCACTCAACCACCGCATCTCCACACCACCGCACCACCGCACACTCTCTCTCTCTCTCTCTCTCTCTCTCTCTCAGTCGCAGTTGCAACCTTCGCAGCCACAGCGACGACATTCTCAATGCGCTGCAAATGAATTGTTCTCTTCTTATTTCTTTCGCTTGACTTTCTTTATGCTTTACGCCTTATTCTATTCTTTAAATGCTTGCTTTTCCTTACTTCCGGTCAGTTTTTAGTCGTTCTTTTCTTTTTTGGGCATACACTTGTTTCGCTTGACTGCGAAATATGATGCTCGACAAAAAGATACAAAAGCAGACGGCGTCAAGGGAACTGATCTGTGGCTACTTAAGCAGCCATTGGCGCCAGCTGCCACCACTTCTGAGCCTGCAACAATGTGGCAAGCAAAGCCACAATGTCTGGCAACGCTTAAGTTGCAGACGTCGCGATCATTAATGTCGCCAATTGCTCACAGTGGACAGTGGACAATCGACAGTCAGTATTGGCGGTGCACTAAAATAAAAGATACATGTGTATGCTACAATGTGGAATTTCTGACATATCTTTTCTAAGTACAGAGTCTAATATTACATAAGAAATAAAATTATTCTTAAATGTGTGTTTACATTTTTTTTTTGATTTAAGCATGTAGAACATAAAATTCAGACCTTTTTCTTATTAAATCTTATTTATTCAGCAATTAAATAGGCAATTAATCCGAATTCGAGTACAAATAATTCATTAAAAACTCGATGATCAAAATTCGATAATTAAACAAAGTTTTTTGCACTCTTCGAAAATTCGAAATCTTTTGCGAACTATATTATTTGGAAATACCATATAAAAATCTGGAGTATAAGAAATCGTTATACATATCAATATAATATATCATTATAAATTTTATTATTTATATCTGTTGTGTTAAATAACTGTTTGTTGTATTAATTTTATTCTACGTAATGCAAGTTTTAAGAATCAATAAATTTACATTTATTTTGTTAATAATAATAATAAAATAATAAGTGCATACTAAATACAAACACAATATCTACAAAATTTAAGCAATTTAAAATTTTTACAATATAATTTAAATACAATTAATTTGCTATAGTTTAAATAAAAATAAAAATAAATACAAAGATACAAAAGAATATCTGTCAAGATTCCTTTTTTTTTAATCAATATTACCAAGTGCATTAAAGTACTAAGACTAAGAGGATAGAACGAGCACAAAAGTCACTTCACGTATAGTTCTAGGCAAATGCAGAAGAGCTGGCAAAAAGGCAGTTATAGAGACAGAGACAGACGGCTCCACCTACTCAGGGCCAAGTTGACCAAGTTGGCCAAGAGGCCAGCGTCGTTGTGGCTGGCTTGCAGCACCTGCTGGCAACTTGGAAACTTGGCAACCAGCGACAACAACAACAACAAAGAGAAGGTCTGTTGGCCAACCTTTGTGGCGACTGTTGCGGGTGTGTCAAGTCATCTCCACAAACAGAGAGCAAAAGGTAGTTTGAAAATGCATTTTTAGCTGTTTGCATTTGTATTGGTATTGGTATTGGTATTCGGTGTTCTTCCCCTCTGTCTGTCCCGCTGTCTGTCACTCTGTCTGTCTGTCCGACTGTGAGTGTGAGTGTGAAAGAGCCAGCAAGTGTCATTCTTCGGCACATCGTCGTCATCGTCTCTGCCTTCTTTGCTCTTCTCTTCTTCTCTCTGCTCTGCACTTTTCTTTTTTTTCACCTCTTGCCAACCAATAAAATTATACTAATTCTTGACTTTTTGATTTCATTTTGTGTTTGTTGTTAAGGATTTCGTTACCTAAACACACACAAATACACACACACACACACACACACGCACGCACACACAAATATACACATTGTGGTGTGTGTTAAAAAATGAGAAAAGAAATGAGACAGCTATTGTATCTCTCGCTTGTTCCTGGGCTGCTTGGCTTGTTGCACGATCACGATCTGACTGGGCCCTCTGTGGCTGCCAGGCCCCAGGAATGCATGCGTTGTGGCAAGACGAGACAGTTTGGTTTTATACTTGGCTCATTGCGCGCGTGCAACTCCCCGAGCAAAGAGTTACTTCTAGAGAGGCCTGTCTGACTGATTGAACTTGGCAGGGAAACGGAACCAAGTCTTTAATACGCCTCAATACGTCGGAATATCGAAAAATTAAATATACTGACAGTAAGTAAGAATAGAACAAGGTTCTATCTATTTCTTATTTATATTTCGCATAACAATTTTAATATTTTATTAAATAAAAATTGTTATTTTAATCGCTTACGCCATTTATAAATAGTTAAATTAATTGAAAAAGTGCTTCGACTACCATTTTCTTATAAGCCATCCTGCAGAGTCAGGGAGACAGAGAGAGAGAGAGAGAGAGAGAGAGAGAAGCTTTGACTAAACACTCAACACTCACTCAATTAGCTTCAAGTTTTCTAGCGTGTGTGTGTGTGCCATGGAACTTACACTCAAAGTGTCACTCAAATTGCTTGAGCGAATGAGCGAAAAGCAAAACTGACGACGCGCTGGCTGCCAGTGGCAAAGGGAACTTCGAACGAGATGGATGCGTGATCATCATATAATGATGATTATCAACAACAGTTAAACTTTCAGACAGTGATCGCGAGAGCGTTAGAGTGAGAGTTAACAGCGACAGTGAGAGCAAGAGCGCGAGAGAGAGAGTTGAGAACAAAAAGCGCTCACGCAATTCAGTCTGAGTGGAAAGACGAATTAATGAAACGACAACGACAACGACGACGAAGATCCGAAGACAGTTCGTGTGCTCGTGCTGGGATCGGGTTCGTCGTGTGTCGCTTTACCTGTCGACTGTAACTCGAATCAGGTAGAGGCAGACATGAAGGCGTTAGTCGTTCCACAGCGCTGATCGAGTTGAAATCTATTTGCTGGCCCGACGCCAAGTACCAAATTCAACACACCAAAAAAAAAAAAAACTAAATTGAACACACAAATTGGCGTAAAAAACAAACTTGACAACTTCGAAATCAAAATCAAAGATCAACTCCAATTTGCACAGCAACAACAACAACAGCAACTGCAACGCGTGTGTAACAACAACAACAACAATAACAAACAACAACAAATGTATGCTAAATCTCTATCAAATAGTTTATGTTGTGTGTGCGTGCGTGTGTGTGTGTGTGTGTGAGTGTGTGTTTGTTGCTGGAATGTCAACTGACAAGTTGTAAAGGGAAACCCTGAAATTCGAACAAAAATTTGAAAAATTTGTACACATATATTAAATTAAAGCAACAACCAAAAAAAAAAAAAAATAAATGCAAAGCAAATCAAATCAAACAAAAAAATACAACTACAAGATACAGATACATATAAATGTGCGCTTGGAATTTGCATAGGAATAACAACAACAACAACAACGACAACAACGACAACATTAACAACAATAACAAACAGCAACAACAAATAGAAATCGTCGAAATTAAACGTTTCGTCGCGTCTCACTTTGCATTTTTATATTTTTTTGGCATTTGGTTTGTTGTCACTTGGAAAATATGTGGATTACTGTGCCGTCAGCAGAAACTCCAACAACAACAACAACAACAACACGAGCCCGCTGCAAAAGCGAGCGCAGGAATAAATCGCAAATTGAATGTAAAATTTTGTTAGTGAATTGAACAACAATCCCAAAACAACAACAGCAGCAGCAGCAACAACAACAACAAGAAAGTGCCAATGCTTAATGTATCTGACAGATACGTTTCTGGTGTGTCATGTGCCCTGACAGCAACAATTGCAACTGCAACAAGACAACGACAACGACTGCGCCTTGAATGCGGCAATACAATTTTTAACAAGAACTTCATCTATTTCATATACAATTATCGCAAGCGAAAAAACTCAAAAAACGAAACTCTGTCCAAAAGACACAAACTGAGATTAGCTGTGAGATACAACTATTGACAAAGCGTGATTTATTTTTTAAACCCAACAAGCTGCACGGTAGCTAACATACTCATAAAAAAAATATAAAAATACATGACAACAAAAAATAAAACAGCTGTAAATTGTGCAAATATCTAAACCAAAGCAACAGCAACAAATAACAACAACTACAACAGAGCAACAAAATTAGATAACACTGTACCCAAATATCATAAATTCATAAAATGTGTCAGTAAGAGGGCAATCCATCAAAATACGCGGCTTACAGAATTAATCAAAAGAAGCAGAAACAAATACAAGTAAATAAATAAATAACGATATACATTTAACTATAACTACAACAATATATATACACACACAAAGTCTAGATCCCGAGATACGACAACATTGGAAACTTTATAAGACTGAGGTGAGTTGTGTGTGTGTGTGTGCTTATCTCTATCTCTCTCCCACTCTCGCTCGCCCTTTTGTGTAACTGTAACTGAACTATACACGAACTAAGACCCCGCCAAAAAGTCTCACTTGTCGCTAAGCTTATGTAAATTGACTTTGAAAGAAAATATTGTCAGAAAGAAAAAAAAAACGTGAACTTACGAACACGAGCATTTTTTTTTGTGAGAACCGCACACAAACCGAGCACCATCGAAAATCCATCGAAATGTAATCGAAATACCACTAAGACCTGATCCAATGCCAATATGCATAATCAGTGGCTACCATGTGATCCGATACCATATCGATGTGTCCAAAATTGTTGGTCTCATGCTCAGTTTTCAGCTATTGAAAAATATTTAGGTTTCTTCTTTATTTTAGAGACGGAGTATGGAGTCTTTCATTACCCAATAATTTTGAATTTTATTAAAGTTTTATTTAAATTATTAATTTTGTTTTATAAAACTGAGATGTGAGGTTGATATTTTCTTATAATAAACATAAAATAAATTTATAATATACAAAAATATTTTGATTTCATTCTGTTTTTTCTCTCGGTAAAATTGACTTTGTAACCATTTAAACAATTTTTGTTTTATTTAAAATATAACTTTTCTTTTATGAAACTGATATGTGAGATAGATATTTTCTCCTCATTATAAATATATAATAAATATATAATATAAATAAATATTTTCATTTCATTCTAATTTTTCTCTCGATAATCAATTTAATCAATTGTTGTTTTATTTAAAATAAAACTTTTGATTAATAAAACTGTTTTTCGAGGTAGATATTTTCTTCTTATTATATCTAAAATTAATATTTTTTTAGATTACAGTTTCTTCTTAAAAAAAATATTTTCTCTTCATTCAATTTTTTCTCTCGATAAAACTGATTTCGTTACCATTTACTAAATTTTTGTTATATTTTCAATAAGTATGAAACCAAAATTAAATATAATTCCTGCCTCTTAAACAATTTCCGAACATTAAATGGGCGTGATTTTTCCCATTTAATCAATTTTCCCACTTAACTAAACTCAATATGGTGCGATCATAATATTTCCACGCAAGAATTGATCTCATAATATATCATATCAGAGGGAATTGAGTTCCGAGAATCAACATTGTTGGCTTACAATAAAGTACCGTTCGTATTATAGGCCAGATCTGTTGGTCTATCTTCTTCTTCTTTATTTTTGAAGTGTCGGCAAGAGGACAAAAGCCACAAAGGATGTCAATGTCCTGGCACATAAATTACAGGCAACATAATATGGGATTGCATTCGTATTAGTTGCCGCATCTAGTGCCATTGTATCTGTATCTGTATCTGTAACTCTGCATCGGTGTATCTATGAGTGCGTCGCTTTGTATGCAAGTGTGTTTGTGTGTGTGTGTGTGCGTTGAAATTGCTGACGGTATGTTTGACACACATCATAATGGTACTAGTATATCATCTATTGGGCAACCGGAATCAAACTATAAACAAAATGTGTCAATTTGCGAAACATTTCTGCGTTTGCGTTTTTATACAAACAAAAAAATGTATATATAAAATAAAAAACCTACTGAAATTTGAACTTTAGCGATGAGCATGCGAAATTTCACAACCTTCAGGCAGGAAGGAAGGGAGAAAAGTGGGATGTGATGGGTTGAAACTCTTTTGAATGGCAGAACGCCTGGAAATTCCCAACTGAAAACGCATTCATTTTGGACTCATTTTGGACACAGGGGAAACCCCCGGAACAACCAAACAACCGCCCAGGTAGTTGACAGTCTGTAAAATTAAAACTGATAATTCCAAGAATATATTAAAAACGAACAACAAATTATGAAAATTCATAAACCTAGAACCCAAAACAAGAATCTAATAAACCAAAAAACCAATGCATATTTATGAAAATCAAAATTTTCATTCACCCTTCATTATACGAGTGTGTTAATTTTTTGTTTTTTTTTTTGGGAAAATGTTCAAAGTTGCTTATCAGAGGCGATAGATCTGTGCTCACTTGAAGAAGAGAAACCCCCGTCGCTGGATGGGTTATGGGATATGGTTAGAGGTATGGTTAGAGGTATTTCTCTGGGTCTAGCACCCCCCAGCGTGTGCCATCTTTTCCCATTTCTGTTGTTGTTGTTGTTGTTGTGTTTCGATTATAACGAAATTTCGAATTCCTTTGCGCCTAGCGCCTTGTCATATAACAAATTTTTAGTACAAGATAAGATTTTAATCTTTATGTGAAAAACAACATGTAATTTGTTGTGCCAGCACACTGACTATACACTTGTGTGTGTGTGTGTTTGTGTGTGAGGGCACGTAAACCTGCTAAAGGTGCCTTTGCCTAATATTCTTCTCCTCATTGTTATTGGTTGTTGTTGTTGCCGTTTCGGTCTCATCTTGAGATAGCATCTCACAAATTTATTGCCTATAACCAAAAAATATATAGAATACTTCTAATAATTTTCATAAATTTTCCCCCCACAAATAAATTTCTCCAGATAAGTTAAAGTCACAAATTTTCAATTTTGGATTCTTTTGTAAATTGTATGAAAATGCCGCCCTGTATATAAATCAAAGCGCCAGCGATAAGTTCGTCTTACATGGAATATTGTATTATTGACTTATTGAATTATTGATAAACGACAATAAAAAGAACCAAAAAAAAAAAAATTATGACGAACGGCTTTTGCTTGAGCTTCTCTGATTTCCTCTCTCTAACCCAGCTAAAAAGCACATATAATAATGAACCCACTTTGAAGTTGTATCTATAACTGTGTATCTGTATCTTTTAGCTGTATTTGTTTTGTATTGAATTTCTAAACGTAGACACAAATCGCTGCTGCATACCACAGATCGTGTGTCAGCACCAAAAAGGTGCAATGTCCGCGATTGCAACACCAGAGAAGAGTCGAATTGAGCTCAACTGAAATGAATTGAACTCAACTGAACTATGTACATGTACATATGTATTTGTATGTGGGGTGTTGAGTGGGGTGGCGGGTGTTAAGCTTGGGTCCAGCCAAATATTTTTTTCTTATTTTTTATCATATGTAAAAGAGTGTCAGACAGACAGACAGACAGACAGGACGCACCTTTCGCCGGCCATAAAACTTTGGGCTTAAATGGGCCAGGCGCTTAAGGAAGCTGCTACCTGAGAGCAAACAGCTCAATGCTCTTCCTCTCTCTCGGCTCATGCTCTCGCAGACAGCGCTCGCTCTCTGAAGAAGGCGCTCGCTCACTCGCTGCCTGTGGTCAGAGACAGACAGAGAGACGCATTGACTGAGCAACGCAGACGCATTGGGCAGCTTAGACACTATGGTTGTCTCGCTCTGCCACATGCGCATGCCCATTTCAGTCGACGCTCATTGAGTGTGAGAGAGGCGCGCGCTCTTTGAGTGGAATTTACTTGTGCTTATGGTGTGTGCTTGTGCGAGACAACGACGATGGCGACTGCGACGTTGGCAGCGACATCGACGGCGACAGCGACGTCGGCATTGCTTTTAACCCTATCGACAAATGCTTAACAATTTCCTATGTTTTTGTATCGTTTCAGAGTTGCAAGCGACCATGCGCGCATGGCTTCTACTCCTCGCAGTGCTGGCGACTTTTCAAACGATCGTTCAAGTTGCTAGCACCGAGGATATATCATCGAGATTTATCGCAGCGATAGCGCCAACAACAACAACAACAGAAAACAAAGGCCATAATAAATAATAATACATCAACAACAACAACAACAGCTACAGCATTAGCTAAAGCATTTAAGCCATTTAACGAGTTACTATTCAACAACAATAGCAACAACAACAACCACAGCAGTGATAGTGATAACAACAATAGCAAAAGTGACGAGTTTAAACATTTACACGAAGTGCATGAAACAAGAACACACCAATTAGAAAATTCCAAAAATATCAAAAATAAGCATAACAAACATCATAAGAAACATAAATTAACTAATAATCATAATAATAATAATAAACACCACAAGCAACAAGCTACAATAACAACAACAACAACCGCATCAACAACAAAATGGCTGTAAAGGAGCTACACAAACTAAAGCAACAACACAAACCATCCACAGAATCTCAACCACAATCCGCCATTGCGGATGTGTTTGTATTGGATCATCGAACGCCCGCCTCCATTGCCAGCTCGAGTTACGACACGAGTGCGAATTCGATTTCGAATTCGAACTCGAATACGGATACTGTGCTGGGGGAGGTCGAGGTGCCTGGCATTGAGGATGCCATTATCATTGAGGATGAACCTGCCACATACAGCAGCAAAGAGATCATCAAGGATAAATTGATACCAGATCCATCAACTCTAGTCGAAATTGAAAAGAGTCTCCTCTCCATGTTCAATATGAAGAGGCCGCCAAAAATCGATAGATCCAAAATCATTATACCAGAGAAAATGAGAAGGCTCTATGCCCAAACAACGGGACACGAAATTGAATTCGTAAATAGACCCACATTACCTAAATTAGCGAATACAGTCAGAAGTCATCAACATAAAGGTAAGCCGATAACTATTCATACGATATAACAGAATAATGATATATTTTGTTGACTCATAACAGTTATGAAAGGATATATTTTTAAATATATAATTTAAAAATCAATTCATATTGGAGGATAGAATATTGTACAAAGATAAAAACAAATTTGTTAATGTTTGTTCAATTCAAAAATTAATATGTTTTTTGCGAATATTTTTAATCTCTTTTAAAAATGAATTTGATAATACATTCTTTTCTTAAATTTTGCTTCAATTGCTACATTCCTTAGATAATTTTAAATAATTCACTAAGAAACTAATGTTATAGAGTTCCTTACTTCAGTGTAAACTAGAATTCTGTATTTTTTATAAGAATATATGAATTTTTAGTATCTGTGTATCTCTTATAGTTATAGTTAGTATATCAAGTCATATAAATATCTTTTCGAGTGTAGAAACGTACGCAAAAGCACGTACAGATAGACCGTTAGATAGTTGCCGTGACCGTTTATTTTCCACCTGCTCACCTCGTGTGGCATCTTTCTAGTTGCATCTTTCGCAATGCGTCGTCGAACTCTTGAAGTGCAACGCGTACTTTCCGCTACCAAAACGCGAATGAAGAGCAATCCAGGATTTTCCCCTGAAATTGTGGTTCATCTAAGCGATTTGCATACCTGAAACGACTGAGATGTCATAAATGATATACACCCTCAGCTGAATAACTATATATATATATATTTTTTTTTTGGGTATCATTCACGCAAGCGCTGTGAAATCACGCGGAAATTCCGCAGCTTCAAATGAAAGGACAGGCTAAAAGGACACACAGACACGTGATGTGTCCTTTTACCTGCACTGCAGTTTTCTTAACCCAAATGTGACCTTGAAATTTTTCGAGAGAATTACACCCGGAACGTTTAGCGCATGCGCCAAATGGCTTTTATATTGTGTTTGTAAAAATAACAATTATTATTAAAGCGTATTTCGCATTATTTTCCACAGGATTATAGCCATAGCCAACAATAAAGCAGTTAGGCCGCACAAATGTATATATAGATACAGATACATACACCCATAGATACTTCGATAGATAGTTAGATAGATAGAGAGTGAATCAGGTAGATTATTGGTAGTTTGGCGAGTGTCTAAAGCCAAGTGTCTAAGCCGACTGAACAAAGATCGAGATCCTGTTCGCGAGAGAGAGAGAGAGAGAGAGAGAGAGAGAGAGAGAAAGAGAGAATTTACGATTTGTGCCCTTTGTTTCAGAGGTACTTGAGTTTTTCTGGTCCGGTAAAATTAAGACTTAGCCGAGGGCACCTTTTTGCACCTTGCATGCGGAACCGAACCGTAATCGTAACTGTAACCGTAACCGTACTCAGCCCCGTGGGTGGGTCAGGTCTTTTGCACAGGCGCCAGTCGTAAAACTCTTGGCTCGACACTCTCGAAACTCTCTTCGACTGTCCGACTGTCCGACCGAGCGACAACTCGAACGTGTGATTTTCTACCCTAGCTACTTCTCTTTGTTCCTTCCTCTCTCTCTCTCTCTCTCTCTGTCTTTCTGCCTCATTCTATTTATTAGAACATGTACTTGCAAAAGTAGAAAGGTTCTACTAAATTAGAGTTAAATGTAGTAAGTAGTATTTAGGTCTTTAGAAAAAACTACATCCTAGAAAAAAGTATATCCATAAAACCGACAAGATAATAATTATACTTTTGCCCACAAATAAGGGGACATTTGTACAATATATTTATATATATATATATATATATATATATATATATATATATATATATATATATAGTTTCGATATACTATCATATAGATTATAGCTTAAACGATATGTGTTTTTCTGTGTATTAAGCGAGAAGAACAAACAAGAGAATATTGAAGTGTTAACTTGAAAAGTTATATTTAAATTAAAAAAACAAAATAGAAATTTGCGGTTGAAAAACTACTTTATTTGTACAATATTATGTTTTTAATCATAGTAATTTGCCTTTTTCCGCCAATTTTTGTTGTATAAATAACAATTCTTTCTTTCCAAGTATATACAAGCATATACATTATATATTATATAATATAAATTATGAACTGTAAAGAAAAAATTAAAATTAGAATTAGAATTGCAATTTAAGCTCATACTTTTTTTCTGTTCTTTTTTTCATGTTTATTCTGCAGATAGTAAAATCGACGATCGGTTTCCACATCATCATCGGTTTCGTCTGAAATTCGATATGAAGACCATTCCCGACGATGAGAAACTGCGGGCCGCCGAGCTGCAGTTGACGCGGGATGCGCTCAGTGTCAGTAAATCGATAAGTCGGACACGCTACCAGGTGCTGGTCTATGACATCACCCGGGTTGGGGTGCGGGGTCATCGGGAGCCAAGCTATTGGCTGATGGATACGAAGACAGTGCGTCTGAATAGCACCGAACCGGTGAGTCTGGACGTGCAACCGGCCGTGGAACGGTGGCGGGCAACACCGCAAAAGAATTACGGCCTGTTGGTTGAGGTGCGAACGATGAAATTGGAGCCGGCACCACATCATCATGTACGCTTGCGCCGCAGCGCGGACGAAGCGCACGAGGATTGGCAGTATAAGCAGCCGATGCTCTATACCTATCTGGATGATGGCAAGCACAAGTCCAAGTCCACGTCCAAGACCAATTCCAAGTCGAAGTCGAGGTCTCGAACCACACGGGATGTGAACGGAGGTGGGGGCGATGGTGGCAGCAATCATCGGCATCAGAGGCGTCGCAAGAATCACGACGAGAATTGCCGACGGCATCCGCTCTATGTGGACTTTCAGGATGTCGGCTGGAGTGATTGGATTGTGGCGCCAGCGGGATATGATGCATTCTATTGCCATGGCAAGTGTCCGTTTCCGCTGGCCGATCATCTCAATTCCACGAACCATGCGGTTGTGCAAACCTTAGTCAATAATATCAATCCAGGGAAGGTACCAAAGGCGTGCTGTGTACCAACACAGCTGGGGAGCATATCGATGCTCTATCTCAATGACCAAAATACAGTTGTGCTCAAGACCTATCAGGACATGACGGCAATTGGCTGTGGTTGTCGATAGATCGACAGAGAGAAAGAAAGAGAGAAAATGAGAGAGAGAGAGAGAGCGCGAACGATCGTAAGAGAAAGAGCATCAAATGCTGTTTGGTTCCAAGCCGTCAATGCTTTAAACACAACGCAAACAAAATGGACTGAATACTTGAATTTTAAGTGTAAATCGTAGACTTTAATTGTATGTAGAGCGAAATGCAGCCACGCCCACGCCCACGCCCCCGCCCCAAGCCCAACCGAATCATCCCCTCGCCCTTCCGCCTCCAACAACAACACAACATCAGCGCCACCTCTGTCACTTTCCACAGCCAGGCTCTGGAAATGTTGCACAGAGCCACACACAGCCCAGAAAACACGAGACGCCCGAGACAAGAGAGAGACAACTGTAAATAGCCGCATTTTCAATCTCGAATCAAGAATACCCCTTTCCACACCCCCTCAATGTCTCCTGCAGCCACAATGCAGTCGAAAATGCCATAGAACGCACTTTGAGATACTTTTGTATCGTGCAGCTTGCGCTGCTGATTTGAACAAATTGTATAAAAGCTAATGCTAAGCTATAATTACAAAAGAAAAGCTCAACACTTTTCCCCCAGCCTATTTGTTAATAATTAATTAAAAATAAACAAACACACACACACACACACTTGTAAATTAATTCAAAATATGCTTCAATTGAATGTATAAGTTGAGGATGAAGTAAAAACACAATGAGAAAATGCAAATGCAAATTATATTGAAATTATGTAGACCCTATCTACAGATAATAAGATATACGAGTATATACACAAATATATACACATACATATATGAATATATACTGCGTATGTAACTCTTTTGTATGTACATATATGTACTAAAATAAACGCGTTTACTTTTATATCTACTATATATATCGAAATGAAAACGGTATTTAACTTCGTTCCCCAAAACTATATGTAAATGTATAAAATTCTGAACTAAAACTTCAATTCAACGAAACCTATATATATATATATATATATATATATATATATATTAAAATATATATTATATAAATTATATCTACAACCACAACAGAAAACGAAGAGATACAACGAAGTAATTGAAAACTATCGTTTATTGTTATGTGTTGTAAGAAAAACTCGAATATAACCGTACCACGTATGCCTAAATTAATGATTAGTATTTAATGTTAACATTTAAGCACAATATGTTGAAAAATAATTAGTTAAAAGTATAAAAAAAGGAAACTACAAAATCAAAACACACACAAACAACATAATTTAAAAAAAAAGAAAATACAAAAACATACAAAAATATCAAATCAAAAACAATTATGGAATCGTTTTGTGCCTGAAGTTGCAGAGCGCTTCCCTTTCTCCATTTTGTAGTTTTCTTATAAACTTTATTATTTTATTTATTTAAAAACAAAACATTTTTTGATGAATGATGAGCAATGTGCTGACGACGATGGTGATCATGATGATCAAAGTTGAAAAAATATAAAAGAAAAAATTTTATTAAAAAACAAAAACAATTTAAACGCATGTCTTTTTATTCCATCAATGTATTTCTTATTTTATCAAAAGAAAAAACAAGTTGATATTAAATTTATTGACAAAATGGTAAAAATAGACGAGGTAAGTAACTTATCAACGTCCGAAATCCATCCCTCTCCACGTACCTTCGATAGCTCAGTTGGTAGAGCGGTGGACTGTAGAGGCATTTGCAAAGTGTAGATATCCATAGGTCGCTGGTTCAAATCCGGCTCGAAGGATCTAAATTTTTTAACTTTTTTTAATTTTTTAAATTTTTATGTCAAGTAATTTAGGGTTTCTATACATATATTTTGTTCTTTTTTAATAATTAAATACTATTTTCTTCTATATTCATTAAACGAAATGCAAAAAAATTTATTCTACTGCTTATTGAAATATTTCCATCCAATTTAAGAATGAAATTGCACTTTTACTATGTACACATATTATTTCAATAGTGAAATTGACAAATAATAAAATAAGGTTAACTGGTTATGGGTATAACAAGATCTGCTGTCTTAATTGATAACACAGTATCGATCAATATTATTTGAATTCAGTATTAAGCTATGTCGTACAACAATTACATTTAAATGGCTAGGGACATGCGAAACCATTTTGCATAATATTTGATTGCTAATTTTTTATAAATAGTAATAATGATAGAAAAAAAAATTTACCACGATCCTTCGAGCCGGATTTGAACCAGCGACCTATGGATTTCTACACTTTGCAAATGCCTCTACAGTCCACCGCTCTACCAACTGAGCTATCGAAGGTCTATATATGGTGCTGCCCAAAACGAGTCTAAAAACATTTTTTACGATTAAAGCTTGATCAAGATTCACAACAACAACAATTTCAACAAACATCAAACTAAACAAAATCAGCCACAAATGCTTATCACAGCATAAAAGTGCTCAAAGGTGTTACTAGGCATTACGGATAGTGATAAGAATGCAAGTACAAACGTACTCGAGTAGTTTCAGGTACAGAATATATTAAAATGAATTAAATAATCAATATTAAGATATCAAATCATGTGTATGATTGACACTTGCAGACTTTTAAACTGTCTTCCTGAAAGCTCATGAAAATAATAACAAATGTTAAATGTTAATAAATAATTTGAAAAGAATAAATAAAAATATAAAAGATAGATAAAATTAGTAAATTTTTGGAATTTTCTATTTTTGTTAGCAGCATTATTTATTTTAGAATATTAAATTTAGCATGTACGTATAAATAAGCTCCAATAAGGTGGAATACTCCATCCACTAAGCTATTTATAGATTCTCAAAAGCATTATACAGATTACAACGGCGCATCAGAAACATGACTCGGATTCGAACTAGAGACTCAAGTTTATGTGAGTCATCCGTGTGTTTTCCTCTTTTGTATATATTTTTTTATCAACGGACAGTAAATTAATTTATCCAGCACTACAAAGTCAATTTTCGGCTCAATTAAATGACTCATCAGGGAGCAAAGATGCCGAGAGGAACTGCCACACACACACATATCAACCAACAGAGAAGCGCAGCAGGAGGACAAATGTGATGAGGACGGGGCTTGAAGTAAGAATTATCTGTTGCTAAAATAACTACGAAAAAATTGTCAAATAACAATTATCGATAAATATTCTTGGAACTTGGCAATATTCTAGATTTGGTTAGATCGATAAGCCGCCCACATGCCTAAAGATTAAGGTTAAGAAAAACTAAAGATTCATTCAATCATAGCTGGAAATTGATACCAACATCAAGGGAGCATACCGAAAAAAAATTCAAGATCTTTTAACATTGATAAGGAACGAAGGGAAAACTATTTGAGTCATTCTTAAAAATTATGAACATTTGTTGTAAGATACCTGAGCAAATTACTGGAGGATGCTGCAGGTTGCGCACCACAGGGCTCCCTCCGTTACTATCTCTCTCTCTCGCTCGATTCTTGAAGGGGCAATAATTTTATTATCTAACAAGACAGTTTTGGGCAATCGATCCAGCAGAGTTTCAGGTTTCTCTCTCTCTCTCTCTTGCTCCTACCTTACTCAATGGATCACACAAATTGCCGCAATAGTCCCTTTTTGTTTTAGTGTATGAGTGTAAGTGCGTATCTGTGTGTGTTTTTGTCAGTAATTATCCGTAAACTGTCAGTTTTTTCGCTCTCGCTCACTTGTTTGAACCTTTGGACCCTTACGTACAATGTATACGTAGTACATATGTACAAATGTATATACTTACCTACTTACTGATGAACTGATATAAAAGCTGCTCGTTGGTTTGTTTTTTATGACTTGCTGCCTTTTCCTATTTTCTTGTTGTTTTTGGCATCCTAATTGGTTTGTTAAGTATCTGTCTTCCTTCCATTCGCTCTCCTTCCCTCTCTATCACTCTATCTATCTCTCTCTCTTGCCGGCCGTCAAAAATTGCCCCTCGTGTGTGTTTCTTGTGCTTATCAGCAACACTTTGCGAGGCGCCGCCGGTGAGGTAGTTTGTTCTCTAGGCCAGGCCAAGAAGCCGATGCCGTGGCCACCTGCCACTGATAAGGGCAACCTTAAAGATTTGTCTTGTGCGCGCGTTTGTGGCATGATTCACTTGCTGGCCACAGGCGTTGCACACACATGACGATGAGTCATTTTGGCCATTTGGTTCATCGTTTGCTAGGTGGCCCCGTTAATTGTCGCCTTGATAGCAGCACGCATTGTTTTTGTTTATTTCATTCTAAGCGCCGTTTTTTGATCTACCCGAAACCAAAAACAAAATCAAGCAACAACAACGGCAACTGCGACAGAGACAACAAGAAACGTATTTCAATTGCTTTCGTTGCAGAAAGCGCGCATGTGGAGCTCGTTCTTTCTCTCTCCCACACTCACTCGAGAGCTTGCAGTACCGTTTTGATTTATTTCCATTCGCTCACTAATGTTTTCATTTTTTATTCGTTTGCTTTATGTATGCGTTTTGGCTCACATCACACATCGACCTTCGATAGCTCAGTTGGTAGAGCGGTGGACTGTAGAGGCATTTGCAAAGTGTAGATATCCATAGGTCGCTGGTTCAAATCCGGCTCGAAGGATTTAATTTTTTTTACTTTTTCTATTTTAATTTACATTTTTAAATTTTTATATTTATTTCTACATTAAAAATAAATTTATTTGAGCTTTAAGTTTTATTTTAGAACTATAATTAAGGAATTATGTATGAATAAATTCACAAGTACTCACGTTCTACGTCTTAAATAATAACTTTTTATGCATTTGTCGATTAGGTATTTTTAGATTTTGTATTGCTATGTAATATTATTAGTTATTTGTGTAATTTTTGTGCTACAATTTTAATTGTTTATTATATTTTAAAAAACATTTGTCATTAAAGCACAACTTCTGCTACTTATTGATCAGCACTTTACACACTGTGGTATTACATGTAATCAATGTGTACAAAAGCCAGACCACAATTGTGGGCTACTCAATTTGCATTGACTGCTTACAACATGCGGCATTGCCTCTTAATGCTTACATACTCATACTACGCGGTGGCAGTGGCAGTAACACAGTCAAATGGCCAAAACAAAGGCAACAACAAGTCTGTCAAAAGTTGCAGACGTCCTGCCGCTGTGGTTGCTGTTGACTGGTGGCTGCTTCTGCTCCTGCTTTTGCTCCCAAACAGATGCTATCAATACATCATTTGCCTTTGTGCTGCTGTCACAAATTCATTCACCTGTTCTCGGGCCACGACTTCATCATCATCCACGGCAGCCGCAGCAGCCGAAGCCACAGCCGGGCAGACAATTATACTGCGTTGATCTCCAATTAGGCTGTCGAAACTCCATTTACACTGAAACGGACGTCCCATAAAATATGAGACTTGGCCTTTCATACAAAAAAAAAATACAACAATATGAACATAAATGAAAAAAAAAAAAATAATAAACATGAAGAACAAACTCTCGCTGTACCGCTGCAAGTTGCAAGTCATCATCGCATCTCCAACTCCTCTCAGGCAACATTATCATCGGCAAGTTAAGTAAATACAAATATGAATGAATTGCTGATCGCTCAACATGGATCTGAATCTGTATCTGAATCTGTAAATGGTTGTGGATATGAATGTGAAGATCTGGATCTTGGCAAATCATCGGCATTGTGTTTTGGGTTCGACTTTGAGTTTGAGTCTTGTGACCGACTTCGAAGTTGGAGTGTCCCAGGGCACAGCTTGAGAGCTCTACTTGGCCAACAGTTGCAGTTATTTCCCTTTTGTCTTCTTTCGGTGCTCCTCTTTCAACAACAAGAACAACAGAACGGTTTTACGAAAAGCAGTTTGTGTAATTTGCCGATCGAGCGCCTTCATATGTTGAAGTGGCAAGTATATAGAAGCCCTAGGCATGCCACAAGTTGCGCATTAATTAGTTCAACACTCGTTAGACATTCTTAAAGCCACAGGTATTTGGCATTTGCATGCCAACACCAATCCAACTTATCTAGAACTTAATACCTCCAGCTCCGTTAGAGAAACATTATTCAAATTCCAATCATTAATGAAAAACTTAAAGACACACTCAGCTCTTGTTGTTCTAAAATCTATAGTTTAATGGGATCGTGTATTGGTCAGACTGCGAATTTGGCCACTTTACAAGTTCAAATTTTTGTTAAATTTCACATGATTTTTCATTGAATGGTTTCAGAATCAAGTTCAAAGTATTATTATATACTAATTACGAGTATTAATTATATGAAGTTGATTAAAAGTGAAAACTTGGGATTTAAAAATTTAGAATTTTAAAAATTTCAAAGGGGGGACCCTAAGCATCGAAATCGAATCTTGGTCGAAAATATTTAAATTTTCTTAATGAACACAAATTGATATAAAGAATACAAGACCACAATCTTGATCAAAATTACATTCTCTTTGAAAATCTATTTAATTCGAACAAGCCATGAATCATTTGGAATTTTTAAAATTATGATGTTATGTTTTTGTTATTTATAATTAAGCATAGGAGTCTGAAAAATAATGCACGGGTTAATTATAATATTATTCTTGGCATTTGTAATAGCTACACTTACACATAAATGGATATAGCAAGTTTTACGGGTGTGTGCAAAATGGGGCGCCACATACGGCCCATATGCACGTGAGCGATGTTGCCACCAAGATGGGAGGCATCTTCATGCAACACGAAAGCCGCGTCGTTGTGTCTGCAGCAACGGGCGCGTGTGATTCAGTTATGCTTTCGCCGAAGACTGCCAGCAAACTGTGCATGGTCTGCGAGTTGCAAGCAGAAAAAATCTTATTAAAGCGTAACTAAATGCCACGGATTAATGTCTAACTGGGAATGTGGCAAGCTATCTGCCTCCCAACAGTTGCTGTGTGTAACACACTCGTATACTATAGTTAGACATAAATGCCACTTAAGTGACTTGCCTGACAGCGGCTTGAACCATGGTCAATGGGTAACCCATGGACCCCACAACACACACTGTGGCATTAGCATATAAGCTGCCCCATCTAATGAAGTATCTATGCAGCCAGCCACTGGCAGTTGCAGTTACAGGTTCTACTCTTTTTTTCAGTGCCAAACGGAAGCAACGAGTTGCAATCAATGTAAATTTCAAAACAAATTAAAAAGAAAACAAAAAAAAAAATAAAATAAATAAATCAGCGCAATTCAAATCAGACAAATTCAGAGTCAACAATCGTTGAATCTATTGCAATTAACATTAACAATTGCAGTTACTAATTGATAATCGCGATTAATACTGATTGAAAGGTTTTCATTCTATGACTTATTCTTTATCTGCTGCCCTATCTAAGTACAATTAAACTAAATCAATGCTTAGATGTGCTATTTTTTAAATTTAAATATCAATGGATGGAGTTTAATTGCGCCTGCTTAAGCAACGTCTAGTATATTATTAAAATAAATTAAGATAACTGACGCATGAAATAGATAATATTATTCAATAACATATTTATATAACTCTAACTTACAGTCCTCTTAATGTCTATTCAAGATCTCAGATAATTAAATAAAGGAAATTCTGACGTAAAATGTAAAGAAATTCATAGTTACTTTTGAAAATTAGGAAAAACGAGCCTAAATTTTATAATTTTTGGAACTCAATAAATAAAATGTTTTTTAATTAATTTGCTGTAAAATTCGTATGAAATTATTTGCTACAATCAATCATTATAAGAATAATAAGCTCACATAAATAAGTAATAATTTTCATTTACAAGCAATAGCCGAGTCGATATAGCAATGTCCGTCTGTCTGTCCGTCCGTCTGTCTGTATGAAAACCTAGATCTCAGAGACTATAAGAGCTAGATACACCGAACTTGGTATGTAGGTTCCTCTATACTGCAGGTAGATTGAGTTTGTTTGAGAGGGACTGGGAGAGGGACTGGGAGAGGGACTGGGAGAGGGACTGGGAGAGGGACTGGGAGAGGGACTGGGAGAGGGACTGGGAGAGGGATTGGGAGAGGGACTGGGAGTGGGACTGGGAGCGGGGCCTGGGAGAGGGACTGAGAGCGGGGCCTGGGAGAGGGACTGGGAGCGGGGCCTGGGAGGGGAGGGACTGGGAGAGGGACTGGGGGGAGAGAGGGAGAGAGAGAGAGAGGGAGGGAGAGGAGAGAGGGAGGAGAGGGACTGGGAGAGGGACTGGGTGAGGGACTGGGAGAGGGACTGGGAGAGGGACTGGGAGAGGGACTGGGAGAGGGATTGGGAGAGGGACTGGGAGAGGGACTGGGAGAGGGACTGAGAGCTTGTAAATGAAAGTTTTAAAATAATTCATTAAATTACCAAAAACTTAAAATTTATTTGCTATTTGTTCCAAACAAATCAGAAAATAATTTGATGTTAAAATGAATTATTTAATATCTTATCAAATTGTAATTCGTTGAAATCAAAATCCATTCTAGGAACGAAATCATTTATTTAACGCTTTGAAAATTACTTGAAAATAAAAACATTTGTGTGCTTTATTGAATTAAAGAGTTTAGATCTGGTTCAGTGACACTCTAAGATGCATTTAGCAGTCATTGTCGTTAAGGTATTTGCCGGTGTGCAGTGCCCTTTGGAGGCAATTGCAAAGGGTAAAAAAGGGGTGAGAAAAACAGTTTTTTATATGCGTAATTATGAATGCAAAGCGCTAGAGTGGAAGTGGCCCCTTCGCAATGCAATTAATATACTAAAGACTGCATTTAAAATTGAAAATTGACACAAGTGACTTGGCTGGTAGCTCAATGGGGGACTGGGTGTTAGTTTGATTTATCATTTGCTAATTGAAAAATTATACTGCCTTTGCATTTGTCAGGCAGTTAGTTAAAATGTTGTCATGTGCGGAGTAGTATATGAGTGTGAAAGGAGGTGGCAGGAGGGTTAACGGAGGAGGACTGGCTGACAGTGCCAATTTATTGAATGATCGGACGCAAGTGCTGGCAACTTGTAAATGATACAACTCTGGAATTTTTTCCTAGGAATTTTGATTGAGTTGAATAAACAATTGACTCAATGATATTTCGTATTTAATATGTAAACGAATTGTGTAAGTGCTGGGCGCTATAAATAGCTCAGTTCAGCTCAGCTCAGCGAATGCGAATGCTTAAACGATTGCGATTGCGAATGCGAATGCGAATGCGTCTGAAGCGCCTTTCGCAAATAAAGCAATGCAAACAAACGAAAGACTTAGGCAACAAACTGAGCAGCTCAAGCTCGACTCAGCCAACTGGTCAACTGGTAAACGGCCAACAATAACAACTGTTCATTGTTTGGCCAACGAAAATTTATAAGCTACCAGGCAAATCAATGCACATAAATAAACAAAATGTGACGTTGAGCGAAAGACAAGCACTTGAAGTATTTTAATTGTCTAAATGCCAACGCTGATGATCAGCACTGATCGCCGATCTTGCGACTCTCCCGATTGTTCCTAACATTGACAACAACAATTGCATTGTATCAATTGCACTCGACAGCAAAAACAATTTTATTGTGCCATTAACAAAATAGAATTAAACTTTTATTTTATTGTACGTTCATTGTGTGAGTGCAAACCAAAAGGGTAGGCTATAAAATTAAGAGAATATATTTTAAATACGATGAAATACATTGGTTCTGACAGTGCTTGAGATTATTTTAATTATCTTTAATTACCGGTAAAGATGTTGAGGTAGTGCTGTTAATAAACCAAGTTAATTATATTAAATTAAGTTAATGTCTAATATTGAAGCTATGAAATTCAAGTGGACGACAAATGTTAATAATAGTATATTAATATGATTAATAAAAAAGTGAAAGTATAGTTGTCTTAATTAACAATGTTTTAACCTTGCATATATTATACATTTGAGAGAATTAAGAAAATATCTTTAATAATTGCAACATCTTATAGATACAATTTTATAATAATAACTTTGTCGTATAGTGTTGTCGGAAAGTGCTGCAAAGTTGAAACTGTGACACTGGGAGCTGGCAGCTGGGAACTTGCAACTTGGAAGAAACTGGAAGTTGTAGAACGGCTGTTGGTGCTTCGCTTGCGCCTACGACAATTTATGTGTTGGCTTGAAATTTCTCACAGAAAACAAAGGAAATTCCAGGTGAGTTGAGGAATGTTAAGGCATGGTGTGGCAAGCTGCAGATCTCGACTTATTCCAGTCGATTGGGCCGCCGTTGCTGACATTTTGCATTTCGTGCAACGCATTCCTTGGGGCGCTGTTGGGCGCATGCGTACCACACACCAAGGAGGAGGCAACAACAACGAAAACAACAACAACAACAACAACGACGACGACGATGGCGACGCAGACATCGTCCGTTGGCCAACATTGACACTGATGAGCCGGCAAAACACTGAGACTGGCAACGATGTTGCCAGAGGCACAGTGTGTTTGTGCCGCTGCCTGCATCTGGCAGTCAAGGTGGTCACCCCAAATGCAACACGCAACGGCAAACGGCAACGGCAACAGCAAACGGCAACAACAACAACAACAAGAGCAACAACTGCGGCGTGATTGTTATGGCTGCGTTGCCAGTTTGCCAGTTTGCCAGTTTGCCAGTTGCCAGTTGCCTTGTTCCCCAGTTGCATTGTAAATTCGTAAAACAATAAAGAAATAAATTACTTTCGGCCCCAGTGCAAGTCCAACTTCAAGTCCAAGCTCAAGCTCAAGAACTCTTGTTGTAGTTGTGCTCGTGTGAGCCAGGAACAGGGACAACCAGACAACCGAACAGAGAGACAGACAGAAGGACAGCTGAACAGTTGGACAGACAATAGCACAAAGAACACGACAAAGCGTTGAAATCGTCGTGTCTTTTGTCTGCCACGGCAACCAAAATGGCCGACAGTTTGGCCAGCCAACGCGGCAACTGCAACAGCCAACAACCAAATAACAACAACAACAATATGAAGAACAACAAACGACGCAAACCCAAAAACCAACAAAAATGCAACGTGTACCTCCTACAATTCTGTTGGCCCAACATAATGTCTGACATGAACTTTGCGCGCTGCCTGAAATTGCAATTTTAATGCAATTCGTGAGCCACAACCGGCCAGCCAATCGTTCAAGTCCAAGTACAATTGGACCACCCCGACTGCAAATGCAACTGCGACTCCAACTTCAACTCCTTCTCCTACTTCGATTCTTACTTCGACTTTAACTTCGACTTCGACTGCGGCAGCGATTGCCAAAAGGGGCTGGGGCTGATCACAGAGTTAAAAAATGAGAAAAAATGGTAAAAAGAATGGAAAACACCCGCGCAGCTGGCAGATGATACAAAGTAATAATGCTAGTCGAGTGGGCGGATCGATAAGTATTGAGCTCATTTTTATTTATTTATTTATTATTAATTATTTTTTTTTAAATTTTCTAGATAGAAAAGTTGCTTGTATAGAATAACGGAGTAAAAATTTTAAATTTAATCCGTTTGGCGACATAAAGACAACTAAGAAGTTTTATCGCTTAAAATAATATCCATTATGTGTTTTAAAAACTATTTTTCTCTGATTCATCTCAAAAACAAAAATTTTTTGATGTAAAGGTAATTTATATTGAACCTTCTGCAGACCTCTGATGATTTCTTGCCATTTTTACAATTAATAAAAAAATTAATCTTGTTTTTAAGGAAATTTGTTTTTTAAAATTTTTTTTCCATTTAAATGGAAGTATGGATTTGTAATACAAAAAAACAATACTAATTGCTTGTATAGAAAATTTTAAATCAAAAGAATTGCTAATATAGAGGTTGCTTCAATAGAATGTTGCGTTTCTTTTACATCATTTTAAACATTTTAAATTTATTTGGGCTAAAAGTGCATATAATGGAAATATTCTACATTAAGAAAGCTCTTAAAAGTTATCAAGATAAAAAAGTTAATGTTAAACAAATAAAAGACAAATAAAAGTTCCTGAAATTTGTGTTAGAATGATTAATATTAAGCATAGTTATTGGGATATTCTTGAAATACTAGGTAACATGAAAAATAAATAAAGAGACGATTCATAATCGACTTTCATTAAAAGATATACAAAAGAAGGTAAAAATCTTAAATCCATTATAGAAAGTGTAGACTCACAATTTTGGCACAAATTCGAAATAGACTTTATCAGATTTAGTCATTAGTTATTGTACCCATTTGTTTTTTTTTTTTTTTCAAAAATGTTTCTTTGTTTCTTACATTTTTTCAATAATCTAGAAAAGATTAATAAGATTTCTAATTTTACTTTTTTTTAATTCACTGACAGCCTTGTAATTGCCATACAGTTATAGTTATCGCTGATCATCATCATAATGTTTTTAAAGGCACACACAAACACACACACACACATGGAGAGAAAAAAAGACAATACGTCTTCGATCGTACCTCGCATACATCTTTATATGCTGTTTTGCTCGGGGCGATCAGAAAAACATTTGGCGTTGCCAACATGTCTGCCATGACAAAAGCCAGAGACAGAGTCAGAGCCAACAGTATTGGGTCTGTGGAGTCTTCAGTCTTCAGTCTTCGAGTCGCAGAGTCTTTAAGTCTGGCTATCGACTTGAGCTGTGGAAAGACTGACAATGAGACTCTCATGAAATGCCAAAATGTCTAGCTGCGAATGCTACACGGACAGCAGCCAAAAATAAAACAACGAAAAAATCAACAACAAAATAACAAAAACTCAACACAATGATTTCAATAATGAACTGTAGTTTTTTTTGTGTAACTTTTTTTTTGTTTTTTGTGCATGCCGCGAGGGTTTAATCTAGATAAACAGACAAGCCACAAAAAAGTGCTTCAACATGAGCCAAAACTGTGCTCAAAACTCGTTGTTGTTCTTGTTGATGTTGTTGTTGTTGCTGCTGTTAGAGTTGTTGTTGTTGTCTCAAGACATCGTGTGTTGTTCATTTGGCCTGACACGCCCCTACCCCTACCCCCTACCCCTAGCAGCCTACCTCAGCCCTGTTGCCCAGTTTCGACCACCGGGCGACAGCTCAATACATTTTGCGCCTTTAATGGAATTCAATTCAATTCTTATCGTGCAGCAAATTATTGTTATTAATTATATGAAAATGAGGGGATCAAAAAGGGGCAGGTGAGCAGATAGTGAGAGAAGAAAGAGGGTGGAGGGTCGAGGGTATATAAAAGCAACAACAACAACAATTGCTCAAGGGCTGGGAGCGACACGCTGTCTGTGGCTGACTGCGAATCGTTCGAGCTGCCTGATTGAAGCATAAATAATTTCATTATTATTATTATTTATTAGTTGTGTAGCTGTTGTTGTTGTTGTTGTTGTTACTCGTATTGTGTGGGGCGCACCTTTGGCAAATTAGAAATCGCCGCATTCGCGTTGATTGCGGATTAGCCCCCAACTTGAATGATGACTGACTAAACGACTGAATGACTGACACAATGACTGACAGACTGGCTGACTGACTGAACTGACTGACAGAGCCTGAACTCGCATGGAAGTTCAAATCAGCAGCATTTATATTTCATCAGCTTTTTACACTTTACTTCCATTATTATTAACAATTCACATTATTTCTTAACTTTTCTCAAATCTGAAAAGGAAGCCATTTCAATCTCACAGACAGCATGACGACTTTGCGAGTATATGCACCGACATAGGGCAATGCCTATAAATAAATACAATTTGACATTTAATTTAAGCGTAAACAAGCTTCATGCTTATAATATAATTAATGTATATTTAAATATGATTAATTATAGCAATAATCGATTTGTGCATGAAGTTAAAGTGATCACATACGAATTGATATTAAATGAATTGTTACTTAAATCAAAATAAGTATATTTGTTACAAGGTTATTAAAAAAATTCAAGTACAGAATATTTAATATATAATAATCAAAAATCGAGAAATAACTCAATTTAAGGAATGTATCGAAAAGACTCTTGTTTCACTTGTATTATAATAAAGATATTTTTATTAACAATTATAAATAAACAAAATATTTTGGATAAAAATTTAGCTCATATTTTTCGCGCGAATTTATTGTTTGACGTCCTTCATTAGATTTAGTTTTTAATGTTTGTGTTAAAGAAAATCATTATATTTTTTGTTTATTTTAGCATGGTCGTTGACGCAATGCATATATAAAAATCAGTTGAGTCTTTGCAAATATATGAGAATATTTGAATATTTAATATATAATGCATAAATTGTAGTTTTATATTCTACAGAGTTCCCAGCGAAATACATATAACCAATTAGCTCAATGTCTAAGCATGTGTACGTTGATTTCGTAACTCTCAAGACAGTATATTTGATTGTTTATATAATGTTCAATATTTTTTTTCAACTTCTGGTTTCTTTAGTATTTTTTTAGCTTTTTTTTTTTTTGGTTTTGTTTAAAATAACAATGTGATCTATTCATGTCGAAGGCGATGTCAGCTTTTTGACATTTACGCCACGGCGTGCCAAAAAGTAGCGAAGCGTGTGGCGATCGCATATCTCAGATCACAGATCACGGATCTCAGACCTCAGACCACAGATGACAGATCTCAGTTGTCAGTTGTTAGTTTGTTAGTTGTGGCTAAATACAAATTGAAAATGCCAACAGAGGCACTCGTTTACAGGATGACGACGAAGCCGATGTAGATGGAGATGAAGATGAAGATGAAGTGATCGCACACAGCATAGCACAGCAGGCTGTTCACAATAATCATTCATCATTTAAGAGAATTGCTCATTCGGCTTTCAGCTAAGCTTTTCGCCTTCACAACAAAAAAACAAATAAAAATGTCTGTTTCTTGGCCTTATGACAGGCATATTTGATATAAGTACGAGCATTTGAGTATATGCACTTTAATTGTCAGTTATTTGGGGCTTATTCAGCTTGTGATAAGCTCCCTCTTAAGAATCGATGAAGTGATCGATATTGTAGCGAATTGAAGATCACTTGTTAAATGATATTGTTAAGGAACGCGATGCATTCATCTACAGAGAACACTCAAGTTTTGACAGGCAATACTCATTCTTTACAATGTGATTTTATATCATATCATATATTGACCTTTTCTCTGTCATTTCTGTTAATTACAATAAGGAGAAGAATTAAATGTTTTCAAGAAAACTTCATCATAAAAATGGCAAATGCCTACTTAAAGCCTACTCTTTTAGTTAACCAAGTCAAGTTTGTGGCCTAAGTCTTTTGATTTGCACAAGATCATTTTTTCGCTTTGCTGAAAGTGCGCAAAAGTTATTTGGCTTTCAAAGGCGTCTGATTCGTAATGTCGGAACTCTGTTGATTGTTGTCTGAGTGTGTGGTCCACATCCTGACCGCAAATTGCTAATCAGGCCGTCAGCTATACACACACACAACGAACGGCAAAGAGAAGGGGTACAAATTTATTTATGCGGCTTATTAGCGCGTCTCAAATGTTTTAGCAGCAAACAAATTAGGTCCACTTAGGCGGCAGGTCTTTCATGGAACCCAATTGGCAAAAATTATTTCATCAAATATGAAGACTGACAAAAGCGATAAAACCAAAACGCTGTTGCTGTTGCTGTTGCCAAAAACAAAAAGCCTGGCCAACACCCAAAGTGTCTATGCGCACACCTTGACTATGCCAAGCGAATTGACAAAACGAAAAACGAAGTCAGAAACCGAAACTGAAACCAAAAGCAAATCGAGCCACAGCCGAAACGAGACATAAAAAAATCATATAAAAAATCGTTAATAAATTTCACATACACATCGAGCAGAGGTCGGTGCCAGGGGAGATAAAGGGGGGAGGCTACTTGGTTACCGGGGATGGGAATGGGAATGGGGATTGAAATGGAGATCGAGATCGAGCTGTCGGGTCGCAGCTGCAGCCGAAGGGAGCTAACCTTTTATATGCCTCTGCCTCTGTCCCTTCCCCTGTCCCTGCCTCTGTCATGGCCTGGCCCTGAGCCTGGGTCCGAGATAATCTAAAGTAAAACTCGTGGAGCATAAATAAAAAAGAAATTACTTAATTTCTTAATAATGTTGTGTTGTTGTTATTTCATTTTTTTTTCGTGTTGCTGTGTTGCCAATGGCTTGTTTCGACAACTTTTTTATAATCCTTTTAGGCCCCGCGGCTGCTGACTGCACTGTGAGAAATGCTGGAGTGCTTCATCAATCGTTGTTGTTGTTGTTGTTGTTGCTGTTGCTGTTGTAGTTGTAGTTGTAGTGCGGCCTGTGCGGGCCTTTTGCATTCTGTTGAAATGAAATCTTTATTTCCTTTCGTGACTATAATTAATAATTTTCGGTTTGCTTGTTTTTGTTTTCGGTTTGTTCTCTCTGCATATGTGTGGCTAGTAGAGATTGCTAAAGGAGCAGCAACAGTTGGATGCAGCAGCAGCAGCAGCAGGAGCAGAGAATCAGACAGTCAGACATCAGTCAGTCAGTTAGTCAGTCGCTGATACACCACACAAGCAGCAAGATAATAACGAACATTATTGACTGCAGATGACGATGACCGGGAATAATACCGGAACCGTTAACCAGAAACTATCTAACTCATTTTTATCAAAAGTAAACGAAATAAATTATTTGTTAATTTTATTTTATATTTACTGTTTGTGTATGTATAATTTTGTTTACTATTAAAAAACAACTTTAATTTAAAAAAAAAACACTAATTTAAAGTTACGTCAAGCAAAATACGTGGGTCTCTTTGCATTATCACAGAAAACAAAAGGAGAACAAAGCAAAAATAAAAAAGTAACAAATAAAAATTAAAAAAAAAACGACCTAAAAATGTTTTATGCCTGAAAATTGTTGGTTGTTCTTGCCGATGGTTTTGGAATTGTTGCTTGTGCCGTTTTGGCCGTTTTTGCGTGGTGGCCAACATATCTCCTGAAGTTTGTTTTAGCCTTTTTTGATTTTTTTGGGTGGTTACTGGCACTTATACACTTTCCTCTCTTCTCTCTTTGTTTTTTCTTTCTCTCTCTCTCTCTCTCTCTCTCTATCTGATTGTTTTTGTTGCGGCACAAAGCAAATAACCGCGTAGTAAATCATTTCCTAATTAGCGGGCAGTCAAAGCCACCACAAGAAGACGGCCAAGAACTGCAACGGGAACTCGAGCTCGAACTCAAGCTAAAATCCCAAGCTCGAACTGGAACTGGAACTGAACTGAGGAACTGAGTTGGAGGCTGTGGCAAGACTTTGTGGCAATTGGGTGGGCAGGTACCGCTAATGTGAATATAATTGCAGGTCTATTTGCATGCAAGAAAAAGAACCTTTAAAGCTACACTGTACAACACGTTTTTGCCATAGTTTTGTCCCCTTTGAACTTTCAGATGTATTTACACTGAATTAAAAAAAAATAGTTTGATTAATTATGTAGAATTATTTAAAAACAATATTAATCTTTAATCAAAACATTAAATGCGAAATATATTTATTTGTATCTTAAACTTTATTTATCCTTCATTTTAGATTTATTATTTAGAATATATACATACTCATATACTCTGTTATTTAAATTTGTGGTGTTGTTTCCAAATATTCTAGAAATTATATCTAAAAACCTTGGCCTATTCATAGAATACTTTTTAAACGTTCTAAAGCCGTATTTTATACAATTATTCCTTAAGTTTTTATATCAATAGTAAGTTGTTAATTGGTTAAAAGATCTTTTGCTAACTGATTGCTTCACAGCAAGGTCAAACAATGAAGATGCTCGATTCTCTCTGAAAACAAAGCAGGACAGACAGCCAGACAGCCAGTCGGAGGGACGAGGGACGGGGGAAAGTTGGACCCACGCTGCGTATGCGCATTGGCAAGATTGGCAGCTTAATTAACGAAAGACTTCGATGCTAAAAAATTAAGTGCAAATGGGCAATTAAGTGAATAATTTATGAAACGAAAAATGCAGGCAGTTAACAGCTTATGGGCAAGGATCATTCGACCGGTTAACAAATTGAGTACGCTGCTCTTCTTCGATATATATATATATAATCTATAGGTACATATATTCGATTGAGTGCGAGTATTTTTGTATTATTGTGCTTTGTATTAACTCATAAATTCGAAGTTCGTTAAGAATGTCGAAATAATAAATGCGGCTGCCACATTAAGCCCCCCCAACAGAACCAACAACAATCAAAACAACAGCAACAACTACTGCGAGCCATCAACAAAACAATGAACAATCGATTAAACACAAAAAGCAACAGCAGCCAACAGCAGAACAAAGACAAAAACGCCGACAAAATGCCGAAGACCTTAACGTATCCCATTGGACAACAGATGCAGCAGCAGCAAAAACAACAAAAACAACAACAACAACAACTACAGTAACAAGAGCGACAACAACAAGCTCTGCAGCAAGCGAAAATGAAAATTTATTAAAAATTAACTCACAGTGATATGCAAGAATCCTTTAAGAATGTTCTCAGCTGATTAAGCTCAACTATTATATGCTCAGTAAAAGATTCACGGAAACTCCAGAAATTGCTTTCATTTATTATTAACTCAAATGTAGCAAACCCAAAAATTTAATATATTAAACAAATATATGGGATTGAAATGACCTGTAATAAAAAAAGAGCAAAAGAAACTTTATTAGCTTTTAATCAATTTCAAACATATATATATTATTTACTTGCAACTGAATCAGTTAACTTGCTAAATAGGATCAATATATTATACCCTATATCAGCGCATATAGCAGCTGTCTTTTGTGCATGTAATTCACAGCATAATATACCCCGTATCTGATTACATACTAAGCGGTATCAACAGCCATCAGAAGACACAAAAGGGCATTGCAATTTGTAGCGCTGAGTCCATTAACATAAATTAAGGGAAATGTCAGGGCGACATTGTCGCTTTGCTCGTGTGGAAGTGGAAGTGCCTGAGTGACGCCCCCTCCACTTCACCCTCCAATGCACTCCACTATGCTCCATAGCCAAGCCGGAGATGGATGCAGTGCAGCAAGTGGCAAACTGAGGCCGACACGGGGCAATTTTGTGTGGAATTTATTAAGAGATGGGCTAACAAAACAATTTATGCCTTTTTAATGGCTTATTAGCCATTATTAGTCGCGCTTATCGCGCCAGTCTCCAAAACACACACACACACACACACACACACACACACACACATATACATACGCTTAAGCTGGTCCCCTGTCTCTGTCTCTGTCTCAGTGTCAGTTTCAGTTTCTTCTCTCTTTCAGCTGCGTCCTCGAACTTGTCCAGAGCTCAAATTTCAGCATCGGGTGCGGTAGTTGTTGTTGTTGTTGTTGTTGTCGTTGACAAAAATGAAAAATTATCGTAATAAATTAAATTTGCTATCGCAAGGCATTAATTCTGGTCACAAAAACCAACAGCAATAGCAACAACAACAAATGAAAGGAATTTCTGTGCCGAGCATTTGTTCATTTTGTTCTCTTTTGACTTTTTTTCTGTTTCTTTTTTTTGCCAATTTTAGAAACAGTTGAAAGTGAAGCTTAACGAAGCTTAGTGACATTTCTTCTTGTTGTTGGTGCTGGGGTTGATGTTGCAGCTGTTAATGATGATGGCATACAAAAAACTTAGGCAACGAACTTGATGGCTGGCAAAGGCATTACGGAAAAAAAACAATACGATTTTGGTATTCAATTTATAAATATATATAATTTTTTTTATCATTTTTTTTAATAACAAAATTGCTTTATTAAACGTAAATGTATTTATATAAAATAAAAAAAAAAAAAAAAATAACAATAAGAAACCTTATGCATGGCTCGCTGGAGCCGATTTGTCTAGCATATATAATTTTTAAAATAATAAAATTGCCTTTTTAAACTTATATGCATTAAGACATTTTACATGGTAAAATATCTAAAATGATGTAAGGTATTACAATAATATAAACGTATTATATATTATAAATGTATTATATTTAATTTTTTTAATAAATTGTACAATAATATCTGACAAAAAGAAAACCTTATTATGGCTCGCTGGTGACGATTTGTCTGGCATCAACAATATGGTAATAGGAAATCTTACGTACATTGAAAATAGCCAAATAAATCGCTTTGTGGTTAACGTATATATCTAGCGGTTGGTAATTTCTAGTAGTGGTGCTGGTGGTGCCAGATTGGCTGTTTTGTCTGTCCCAATAGCGATCTGAAACCTGAATGGAATTTTTGACAAATGTTTAACATGCGACAGCTGTTTACCCAATAAATCCATTAGCTGTACAAACAACAAAAGCAACAACAATGAATTGTACTATTGACAAAACCATGTGGCACTGGGTGTGACAGTAATCACTAATTGTGGCTTTTAATTTATCATTAGCGAAATTGAGAAATATTCGTTCTCATCTTGGAAAAATGCCATAAAGTAATCTTTTCCAAATTAAATGCATTAAAATGACTTTAATTAATTTGTATTGATAGCGAGTATAATAAAAATAGTTTATATTTTTTTACTATTTAAGCTAAGGCAGCAGCTGACGCAGTTGACGCGACAGACAGCGCAGCGCCAGCTTCGTTGGCAACAGTCGCCAAAACAAAAGACTGAGGCAACAAACGTGAAATGGTCTCATTTCTCTGATAAGCACACACCGATGTGACTGTATGTTAGTGTATGTGTGTTAGTGTATGTTAGTGTAGCGAAGCGTAGCTGCATCTTATCTGGTCAATCAATCTTTGTTGTTTGTTTAAACACGTTTCATAAAAATTAATTTTTTTATTTATTGAGCAAAAGCATTTTATGGCGTGCTGTGAACAGAGACTCACTCACATCCCCAAACTGGAAAGAGACCGGGCAGTGCCCAAACCCATCCAGGTCTCTCTTTCCAGATGCCATGTGCTTGTGTGTGTGTGTGTGTGTGTGTGTGTTTGTGTGTTCACAGAGAGAAACACCTGCTGCGATCCCCCTCAGCAAACGTTTTCTCCACTCTACTACACTTCTCTCTTCTTCTCTCCCATCTATACAATGCGGCTTTGCGCACTGCTGTTGTTGTTGTTGCTGTTGTTGTCGCTGCTGCTGTTGTTGCGTTATTATCATATGATATCATCACCCGAAATTCCTCGCTCGCAAATAAATCCAACAACTAAATGAATTTCAAATTCTTGTGCTCAACGTCCCGCTGCTTTGTTTGCAGAGCGTCAGCAGCGCGGCATCATAAAATATTAATTAATTAGTCGAGATTCGGTTAGAAAGCGTGCTTCAATACACACACACACACACACACTCACACACACTCATACACATACAGTAACACACTTTGACAGGGAGCTTGATAATCGCTTTGATAGTAAAATTCGATAAGCTTGACCATTAATTTCTATTGTATTTGCTTAACAAATCCAATCAAGTTCAAGTTTATGGCAAGCTTTTGTTCTCTCACTTTTTCTTACACTCTCCCATATAGCTGGCTATCCCTTTCTCTCTCTTTCTATCTTTTTGACATATTCTTTAAGCATTCGTTCTTGAAGAAGTTGTTAAAGTTCAGTTATTGAAGTGAAAACGATGAGAAAATCAAGCAATATGATAATTTATTCTGACTGATTTGTACGATAAGAAGGTTTTATTTTTATGCCATGACTTAATGATTTTTATGTACACATAAATGTTTAACTTGCTTTAAACAAATTTTAACCTAATTAGACTCAATTAGGTATGATGAAGCAACAGAATATTCGAAATATCTTGGAAACTCTTGAAGCTTCAGCAATTACTAGTAATTTGTAAAATTCTTAAAAGGCTTTAAAAAAAACAGTTGTAAAGTTTGCATTAACTAAAATGTTTGTTAGCATATAAAAACATATTTAAAAATCTTTGTAAGAAGTAAGAAATATTTAATGGATCGTAATTTTGCTACCTACTATGCTGGTTGTAAAATACGCTGTCCATTAGTCAACCCAACATACAGATCACAACATGGAAAGATTATAAAAAATTATTATTCTATTTAGAATTATTATTAGAAAATATTATTTTATTTTTGTTCTCAGTTTTATGCAGCTAGATGAATAATTGAGTCAAAAGCTAAACAAGCTGTACTACGTGGCGTATGAGCAATAAGGAAATGCGCAAAAAGACGTTGACGACGCCCACGCGACGATATGTGATTCGATTTGCGGTGCATAACAGAAATGCATAAGATTTTATGGGCCAGCTTGAGCACTAAATCAATGTGTGACAATTAATGTTAATGTGTAATGTTAAATAAAATGTTGAATATATTGGGGGACTGCTATGTCGAGTTTAGAGTCGTACGACCTAGTCGTACTTGGACCTACAGCTATACCTGGACCTGTTCCTATTTAACATTTGCGTGCCGCGTTTTATAGCGTGCACGTTTTAGTAATATGTCAAAATCAAAATAAAGCGCGCGCCTCGCTGCATTTGCAATTAGTCAACGTCAACGTCAAACAGACAACAACAAACACAACAACAACAACAACAAATAGTTCGCAATGCAGTCGCAAATTAATTGACTAACAAATTACAAAACAATTAGAAGGCATTCCTTAAATGGCAGCCCACACACAAAAACAACTACGAAAGATGCGCACAGGCATTCCAACAATGCAGTTAAGATGAGAAAAATATAATGAATCACAAGTCGACCAACTGAATACTCTATAAGCGAGCTGCTAGTCACCTCAAAAGTAACGAAAAAGAGAAAGAAACTTTTTTAAGTTAATTAACAATTTAAATAAATTTTATAAATTCTTAAATTAAAACAAAACTGTAAAAGTAAAATAGCTGAGAAGTCTAGAGCAATCTAATAAAAATTTTAATTAATACAATATTACTTTAAAAAATATTTGGAAACCCAATTAAATTATAAAATTCTGAATATATATATATATAAAAACAAAAAATCTATGAAAGTTTAGGAAATATAAAGACGCATTACAAACTAAATTATGTAGTTAATATCCCCGAATTGATATGTGCATAAAATTCTTAAAATATATATTTGCGGCACTTGTTAACAAGATTTCCACTTTGTAAACAGTTTTCATTTGACAGACGCTATTTCAATTGCCACAAAATACGCAGAAGGCGCCGATATTTTTTCAGTTATCCCACAAGTGTTGCTTTATTTGATGGCTCGGCGCTACCAAAATTGGTCCCCCAAATGGCTTAGACCGAGTATCTGTAAGACTGAGACTTGGCCAGTGAAAAAAGTCGAATAATTCAAACTGGTTGCTCAGTTAGCTTACCTTGGTGGTCTGTTAGCAATTGGTCGCTCACGATTTTATAGCTTATTATTGTGTATAGATCGAGAGGAGTCGTCGCCTGATGTTGGCGTGGAAATATTTCAAATAGTTTTCTAATAGCTAACTTGCATGAATGAATTGTTTTTTCATTATGGCCAGGCCAGGCAAATTGGGCTTGAAAATGCATTTCATGCTATAGGTGATTAACGAAACGATCATAAATGCCAGGAGTCGGTGTTGAGAGGTCAATTTAGAAATAATAATCTGAAACACAAGCAATATAATTATTTAAGAATTGCTTTCTGGTATTTTTAGTTATAATTTACACACAAAATTGACTTTTTATATTTAAATATTTAACATGATAAGTGGTAATGAAATTAAATAACAATTTCATTTACTTTAAATTTCGAGCTGTTCATGGGCTATAATTTTCTTTTTCATCAAATCGTAAAGCTGATATTATTAATTTTGCGATTCCATAGAAATATAAGCAGAAAGTAATTCAATTTCAATAGAAACTATCTGAAGTAAACTGATTATTGATATTTCCAACTGTTTGTTTGAGTTCTAGAGCTTAAATCAAAGTCGGCGTATTCAGACGATATTTACAGTTCCTATGAAGCTTTATATAGAGATGTATATATATATATATATATATATATATATATCATATATTCAAGGTCTTTGATCAAGCGCCAATTTCCGCGATTGGTAAACAAAAGTCTCATTTGACAGAGCAATGTTACTCGATTCTTAAGGAGGAATTGCAGACAAATTGTCGCCAAAATCAACACAACCAATGATGTTATTGTTATTGTTATTGTTGTTATTGCGTGTGTGTGGTATCGATTACAATTGCACTCCTATGTTTATACAATTGTTTATAGAGAGTGTGACAACTTGAACTGTTCCAGTGGCGGCCCCAAAACGTCTGCCATAAATTTCCAAAATGTCAAAACAATAAAAGCTCAAAGTAAATTTAGCACATGGCAACATCAACAAAGCTTTATGGCAACAGAGGGGGCGTGACGGGGTGATGCCCAATATGTATTTTGATTATTAATAAATAAAGCTTACTTTTGCCGATGTTGTTGTTGTTGTTGTTGTTGCTCTGGTTGCTGCCGCGCGGTCTGCTTATATTTATATTTTATGAAGCGCTTTCGTTGTTGTTGCCGCTGCTAAATAAACAAAAGGCGTGTGTCGACGTCAACGGCAGCATCGACTGCGAAATCAACAACGCTGCCCCAAGGCTTTGACTTTGAAAAGCGTTTAAGCGGCTTAAGCGTTTGACTGCCTGACAGCTCTCTCAGCGATCTCTCAGCTCTACACTGATAAAAATAATGTTCTAAAATCAAGATTTTGGTCTCAGAACTGAGACCTTTAGTCTAAAAAATGCCTCGAGATCATAAAATTCTTAAATTAAGATAACACATCTTGACTTTAAAAACATTTTAAATAAGACCATGTTCTTATTTTAAAAACAAATGTTCTTAAAATTAAATTTAGAAAATAAAATATATTTTTTTATTTTATATTTAAATTTATTTTAACTTTTTTTTTTTGATACGAAATATCCCAAATAACTTTCTTACAATTTAAAATTTTTTTTTTTATTTTGATTTATTTCAATTTTATTCTATTTTAGTTTTAGTTTTAGAAGCTCTAAAAATATTATTTTAATTTTATATTAGAAGTTGGTCTTTTTTTCAGTGTAGAGATCTGGCTAGTTGCTCTTTGGTTTCGACTCTAGCTCTGGCTCCGATATTGGCTCTGACTTTGGGTCTGGGTCTGAGGTGCCACAGAGGCTGCCGCGTTTGTTGCTGCTGTCATCGCATAAAAATTTCGCCAGCTTTGTTGCTGTTTTTTATATTTATTTTTTTTGTATTTGTTATTATAATTATTATTAGTATTTATTTTTCTTTGGTTACTACAGGGTGTGACAAATGATCATCGCTGTCCAAGCAGCAGCAGCAGCAACGACAACAACAACAACCAGAACAACAACAACAATAATAAGCAAAATCGCGACGACGACGCTCAAAAGTTGTGGAGCCAAATTGTCTGGTTGGTTGTTTGTTTAAGTTGATTTGTTGTTATTGCTGCTGTTATTGTTGTTGTTTTAGCTGGCATTTACGCACATTACTTATGAGGACATGTATGTGTGTTAGTTGTTATCATACACAACAATTTGTATGCATAGAAAGCTAAAGCTTAATGCGCTGCGCTTTTTGAGGAGTAACATTTGTATATGATTATTATCTTCTCAGAATTTGCACTAGCTTTAAGCAAATAGAAAAATAAAATAGAAATATATGCAAAGATTATGCAAATGTTACACTATTAATATATTTATGGAAAAAATGTAAGTAACTTTGTTTTTATATCGATTTGCAATGGCATCACTACATTTATCTTATAAAAGTAAATTAAAAGTTTCCAACGATATTTTAAAATTATATATTTTGAAAAATTCGATGGAATTTCAAAACAAAGTTATTAAAGATATATCTTAATTATTTTCCAGTGCAATGAAGCTGTGTGCTTTAATTATTAATTCTATTTCCGGCTTTAACTAAAATATTTACTATTATTCTTTATATCCTATTTATTTATTTGATTTTTTTTTTATTACTAATATCTCATTTATATAACTTCTGTCTTCAATTTGATTATGGTAATTCTCAGCCTATTATGATTACCAAAACCACAAATATCCAAAAATAAATGTATTATTTTGAACCAATTTTTATTGTATAATTTTGTGGTTAGAGAATTGACGTATAAACCAGTAAGTTAAGCTCTTTTTATTATACCCTGTACGTCTTAAAAATATTGAGTTTACACTCTAAATTTTAGCTTGTAAATTATGTATATGTGCATACATACTCACCTTTAAATTTCATTGAAAATCAAATTGTTAATAAAGAAGTAAATAGATGTTATTTATTATCATGCAGTTGATTTATCTCTGAACTCTCTACACAGTATCTCCCAGTCGAGCACTCTCATATTTCGATGTTTTTTTCTTGCCATAAATATAGCTTGTTGGTTTTTGGATGTGGTGTGATATTTATTTTGACCATAAGCCGAACTGCTGTTTAAAGCAAGTCAAAGTCAAGTTTTACGATATGCGTGAAACATAAATTAGGAACTGCTTATGGCAATTCGAATTGGTGATACTCAAATTCGTTTCTATTGTTTAATTTATCGCATTTTTATTTAAAAATGCGCAATTTAAAGCATATTCAAGTCGAGTTGACTGCCAAAATGGGTCACTAAGCGTGACAGTTATGGAGCAATATTGCGGTCAAAGAGTGTACCCAGAACAAAAGACTTAGGCGACAAACTTGGCCATCGATATAAGCTGACGCTATGAGTATCGGTATCGGTGTGTGGGCGTGGGCGTGGCCTGGGTGGGCGTAGGTGTCGGCAACTGTTAACAATTACGCATGCTAATCGTGTTGTCAACGTAATTAAAATGTAATCGCCGTCGGCCAACTAATGAGCGAGTTGTCATAAACAATATTCCGAGACCCCCCACTTTACGAAAAGAACCAGAAAGAGGGCGGGGGTGTCAAACAGGCAATACGGGGCGCAGTGATAGTAAATAATATCTTAATGGTAAATTAAAGCCACAAACGCGCTTACTTGCTACGATCAGCTAAGCTCACAATAGCAATAGCAATAGCAGCAGAAGCAGTTGACACGCCTCCGCCCCTTGAAACGCCTCCTTTATTCAGCAGCTGCGACAGATTTTCTATTACAACTAAACAAATAAAAACTTTAAGTCTATTTTCGTATTTTGCGGTTTTGTGGTTAACACTTTTTACTTGCCCAGTCTTTTTTATGGTTATTTATGGCACAGTTTTCAGTGTGACTGAAAGTGTGTGTGTGTGTGTGTGTGTGAGAGTGTGAATATACAGAAGTAAGTATTGTGAGTATTATGAGTGGTGCGCGTGGGCTACAAGTAAATGTTATGGCGCTTCAAGTGACATTTGAATGCAAAAACTATTTAAAGTTGAAAGGCTCTTGTCTTGGATTAAAAGGCTAACAGATCAAAACAGCTGATGACAATAAATGTGCTAATCCCCCCAATTGAGAGTTGAAAGCAGTAAACCAAATTCGATGTGCTTCAAATCTAGCTCTTTTTGCTGTCAATCTGTCAGTCTGTCTCTCAATCCAATTAGGCAAACGAGTGTCTCAACCTTTTGATTGAACTAGATTTTTCCATAGATGGTTTTTAATTGGAAGCAAAAATTTTTTATTTATTTTTTTTAATATTTAAAAAAAAAAAAAAAAAAAAAATAAAAAAAAAAAAAAAAAAAAAAAAAAAAAAATTATTTACCAATTAAAAAAAAAATTAAATAAAATTTAAAAAATTTTTAAAAATATATATGGAAAGGTAGAAGAAAAGTTATTCTTATCAATTAAAACGTATTGTTACAAATAGATTTTATATATTATACATCATAGGTTTTTTAAATCTCTTCTAAATATTATATTTTGATATTCTGTACGATTCAAATGAATTTGCCATCTTCTTGGTTTTCCCCTTGTTTTCATGCAATCTCCAAGCGACAGTTTTCAGTTAGTATCACGACAGTTGGCTCAAAGTCCAAATCAGCTAGTATAAATAACAGGATTTTTCTCGCTCAGTTGCAATTGATGATGGCGACAAGTTGGCTCCTGCAAACGGCAGCTGGCGGCACTTGTTGTCTTAGGTGTTGTTGTCGGAGTTGTTGGTTTTTTATTCATTTGCATTTGGTTGCTGGGGCAATGAGTGTCAATTTTTCACTATTAAAAATGAAAAGTGTTGGCATTAAGCGGGATTCAAGACAGGGCTGTCAGGTAGTTAGCCTGGGCTTAATCAGCATTAAGCACAAAGACTTGCATATTACTCATACGCAGAGTTGCACCTGTTCAGCAGTCGACAATCAGCAAACTTAATTACCAAGCAGGAAATATTAGCGCAAACGGTTAAAGCAAATAAAACTAATGAACAAGAAATATTAATTTGGCTAAATAAAATCACGCAACGGAAACTAAACACAGTGCAATTTAAAATCCAAATCCAATCTTTAATCCATATCCAAATTCAAATCGAAACGAAATGAAATGAAACGCGAACAACTTTCAATTGAAGTACGACGCCGGACACTTTGCCACGAAAAGTTGAACATGCATTTTAATTGCAACCCAGCAGCTCTCAAAGTTGAATGCAAGGCAAATAAAACTCCAGCCACAATTTGTACAAACACACCAAGACAAATACACAACATGAGAAAGCAAAAGCGAGGCAAAGAACTCAAGACTTTTTAATACGCTAACCAAAATAATTAAAAAATTTTAATCATCATTAAGTGTTCGACAAGGCTTTTTTTTTTGTTATAACTTGCAATTGTCCAACTTTAATTTTATGGTTAAATAAGAATAAAGATAGTTAAATTTAAATATAAGATTATACATATATTCTTTTTAAATTAAATAAAAATATTTTTTAAATACAAGTAAGCTATTGAAATACAAATTAAATAATTATAAATATATAATAAATAAATATATAAATATAATATGAAATAATATTTCACAAAGAAATTTAAATAATCGATCTGGGTGTATAAACAAAATATATTATTAAATCAAACACCTAATCTTAAAAGATTGTTTCTTGAAAATAAGTAAAATATAATTGAACTACTCTAAAATAATGATTCAGAGATTTTATACACTAATATATATTATATTTATATATTTTAAGCACTTTGAAAACTTATTTTAATTGCATACTGATTTACATGTGCCTCATTTTATTGAGAGTATTAATAATTGCACAAGCAATTGTCTGCAACATGTCTGGGTGCAAGTCGTCATCAGCTGCTGCCGTTGTCTGTTGTTGTTGTTGTTGTTGTTGCAGTTGCAATTGCAGTTGCCTCGTCGTCTCGCACGAGGCTTTAACTGCAAGGCAAAGTAAAGCTCTGATGCTAACGATGTTGTTGGCTCGTTGAAGTCTGCGGCAACTGCGGCAACTAGCAAATTGTTGAGCAATCAAATCAAAAAAAAAAAAAAAAAAAAAATTAAAAACTAAAATAAATAAAAATAACGAAATCTAAAAAAAAACATTGTCACGTCAAATTCATGTCATTTAATTAATTTTGTTTACTTGCCGCAACGTTAATTTGTTTTTGCTGCAGCAGTTGTTATTGTTGCCGGCGACTTGTTGTCTTTGAAAAAATTTTCCATGGAAAATGCCGCTTGGCTGTTGGCCAGTTTTAGTTTTATCAGACTCAGGTACATAAGCTCAGGCACTCAGACGATCTGTAGTAATCGTATCTCAAGACTCTCGCATAAAATGCCGAAAAAAAATATTTTCCCACATGGCTGCACTTTATGCAAAAAAACTCAACTCAATTCGCATGAAATCAAACAAAGTTGTTCTTTTCGTTGTTGTTGTGTTTGTTTTTTATATACATATTTAGTTCATTTTTATAGTTTGCCGACAGACTCTTGACGGCCTGTCAAATAAATGTCGCTTTATTCAAATTTCGCTTCGCACTAATTGTCCGGGTTCAGTCTTTTGTGAGTTTGGGTTAAGACAAAGGCCTCGAAACGTAGCTGCTAACGAGAGGCCAGTTTTCACCCCATTCTTAAGTGCAGATTAGCCGTGTTGTCCTCGGTTCGGGCAGACTTTGTGTCGCACTCTTTGAGGCTGCTCCTCAATCAACTTTCGATCAAAAAAAACGAGCCGCGTCTGCAAACGCTTTTGTCTCTGCCCCAGCTTCATTTTGGGTACAAAAGAAATGAGATTCGAGTGATGGAACCTTTTGGCGGTATTTTGCATGGCTCATTTGATTTTTGTTCTAGATGCGTTGCGATAGATTCACCAAAAAAAAAATACAATGCACAGTGGGGCGAACAGTGAGAAAATTGATGGGCCAACTAAATCAGAATTATGAGGACAAGAATCCGAATTTTGAACTCAACAACTTTAAGTAGCTGAAAAATATCTAGCAAAAAACTTAAATCTTAAGCCTTTTTCGATACCAGCTGAATTTGAGAATATGCTAATGAATTGTTAGCTGCAATTTTAATTAGGAAAAATAAATGACACATTTAAATAAAACAAAAATTAAAGATAAAGACTTAATTATGACTTAGCTGGGTTTATATAATTCATAATATTCGAATGTGCTTAATACAAGTAATCATAGTACTTCAAATAATAAACCTTTGGAAATTTTAACGTTGATTTTCCATTTTTTATTTATCGAAGAATAGCAAATGTAATATAGAAGAATAATTAAGAATAATACTTACATACATTTTTATTTGAGTTTCATAAAGTTTTGTACAAATATCACATATCCTAACCCTTGATTTATTTGTGTTGCCAAACATTATGGATATTGTGATCGCCTAGCAAAAGTAAAATTAAATTCTTTGAGATGGAAGCAGTGTGCAGCGGCATCTGTACTCGGTTCATTCAAGTTGAAAAACGGAAATTATCAAACGAAAGAGATACGAGTGCGAGCAACATACGACACCGGATGTCTGATCGGATCGGGCATAAGACAGAAGGCAAGCAGAAGGAGCAGACAGGCGAAAGGATAACTCAGGCTAACAGCTAACAGACTACAAAATGTCTGCTTAAGCTGCGGATGAGTTAATTAAATCTGTCAATACTCCAATACACACAGGGGCAACACACACACGCACACACATAAGAAAGGCATTAAGTTTACGGTTCAGGCAGAGCCATCAAATGGCCATGTCCATAGCCATGTCGTCGTCCATTCAAGCGCCCATCATCAACAGCAGCAGCGGCAATAAAAAATATGGTGCAACATGTGCGGGCTCCATATCCAGTCACGGTTCCAGTCTCTGGTCCCGAACCTGGCCCAGGTCCATAAACGGGGGAAAACGGTACCCAAAGCCGAGCTCCGAGCTCTCTCAGTCATGTGCTCCTTGCCTGGAATGTAACTCGATTCCTATTAACTCATCAAATTGGGCGCTGGGGCGTTGTTTTTGGGTGCCGACCTCGACTCGGCACTGCTCGGTGTTGGTTCAGCTTTGGGCCAGGCCAACAACGGATTGAAAGCCGAAGCAAAAATTAAATCAGTTTCGGTTAAGCAAAAGACAACAAAAACGAGAAAATGCCCAAAACTGCCAGGGCTTAAGGCAATTTGTAGCCCTGTGCGGTCCTTTAAATTTGTGTGTGTGTGTGTGTGTGTGTGGTGTGTGTCTGTGTGTGTGCCTGGCTTTATAGAAGCAAATATGTTCACACACTTTACTAATAGCTCCATAAATAATAACCAAAGAGGTCAAAAAAGATGGCAGAACTACACTGAAAAAAAATTGGTTAAAATGAAATTAAAAAATTGAAAATAAAAAAGGATTAAAAAAGAAAATAAATAAAAATTACCTAAACCCAAAGGAAAAAAGAACATTCGCCTAAATCTTTATAAAATGAATTTATAATTTTTTTTAGAAAAATTAAAAGTATTTATCAAAATGAAGACAACCAAGTGGAATATTTTTTGAAATATGCATATCTTCTTTACCTTAAGAATAATTAATAAAAATTCTTTCCCTTCAAAGAATGCTATAGAAAAGCTTAAGAAAAGAGATATTAAACATGGCAAACGAGAAATAAACTGACAAACATATTTATGTATATCATATTCTCCACGATATCCTTTTTAAAACTTACCTAAAAATTTTTAACTGTAGCGTGTAGAACGTGCAACGGGCAGCTGCCCCAAACTGACATGCTTATGTTTTCTGCCCCACACAGAGCGAGCGGTACGTAGATGAAGATGTGTGTGGTGGCGTTGCTGTTGGTGGTGCTGTGTGTGTGAGTGTGTGTGTGTGTGTGTGGAGTGTCTCAGGTTTTCAACAACAAGCTGAATAAGCCAATAAAGAAGAAACAAGACCAACGCAAAAAGGCCACGGACAGGCAGCAGGTCGAGCTGAGACCGAGCTGGCCCAAAAGGCTGAGGAGTTAAGAAGGGGGAGAAACAAAAAGAAAGCGCAGGCAAAAGAATACCTTAATTACGGTTAATGGAGCGTTCGAGAGGCCCCTGACTATCTGTGCGAATATACGAGTGTTGTGTGTGTGTGTGTGTGTATGCGAAAGCCACAAAATAACTTAATCACATTTCAGGGACCACAAAAATTTGCGGGCCATGTTCGTAATTTTGTATATAAATGAGCGGCCACCTAATGAGCCTGATTAACCATAGAGCGCAAGGTAGAGACGGAGCAAAAAGACAGCGACAGAGACAGAGAGAGAGAGAGAGAGAGAGAGAGAGAGAGACTACTCGGGCGGTCGACTGTGCGGTGTTTCATTTAACTGCTTTCATGCCACAGATCGCGTCGAATGGGACGCGTCCTTTTGACCTCGGGATACCAAGGTAGAATCGTCTCAACAGATATTCTCCACTTTTTCTTTTTTTTTTATGATCCGAGACTGAGATGCTTTTAATTTGCGTACGATGTGTCAATGATGTGGACGACGATGTCGTCGCGTGTGGCTTTCATTTTAGTTGTTGTTGCTGTTGTTGCTGATGTTGCTGTTGATGTTGCTGTTGCTGATGGTAATAAAAATCAGCTTTGCTTTAAATGCCATAAACAAAACGCCTGAACATTTTTGCTGACAGATGTCTTCATTGAAAATTATGTAGGAATCGAGACCGGGGAATTGAGACTGAACTCCAAGTCAGCAACTGAGCCGACTCCCAACATCTTGCTGTGTCTCTGGCTGAGTCTCAGACGGAGAAGGAGAAACAGATGGAGACTCAGATTCAGGCTCAGACTCAGACTTGGGCGTCAGGTGGCATCAACCGTGAGAAAGCTTGCAGCTCAGCTCAGCTTGATATGAGCTCAGCTGTATAAAAGCTGTACTTGTTGCTCTTGTTTTTGTTGTTGTTGGTTTTTGTTTCAAGTTTTCTGCATCATGAACTTGCTGAAGCTTAAAAATTCAGCTTATTGGTTTATGATCCAGCGTTATGGCAATTTTTATGTTAATCAGTTGATTAATGGGCTCTTTAGCAGCTTAAAGTTATAACTTCTACTTGATTCTGATATTTAAGATCTAATCATGAGCACTCACAGATGGCGCTACAAAAGATTGTATGTTAAAAGGCCAAGCTAAGTGTCATTACCTTTAAATGCAGAGTTTACAACAAAAAAAAAAAATAAATTCTAAAAATCAGTTGAATAATGTAATTTTTAAATTTTTTTGTTAGGTCGCTCAAGATACTGACCTACCTACTTTACAAGTCAAAATATTTATTAATTTTTAAATGATTTCTTATAACAAAATAATAGGCCCCATAATCAAATTTAAGCGGAGCGGGGCCTTTGAAAGGGACTGGGAGCGGGGCTTGGGAGCGGGGCCTTTGAGTGGGACTGGGAGCGAGGCCTGGGAGAGGGACTGGGAGCGGGGCTTGGGAGAGGGACTGGGAGCGAGGCCTTTGAGAGGGACTGGGAGCGGGGCCTGTGAGCGGGGCCTGTGAGCGGGGCCTGGGAGCGGGGCCTGGGAGAGGGATTTGAGATTTAAAGGGACCCTTTGAGCGACTCAAAATCGAATCTTAATCGAAAATAATAAAATTTTCTAAATGAACAAAATTTGTAGTAAAGATAACAAACTTAATTTCGGTTAACGGTTCCGATATCGGTTACGGTGTTATTCCTTGATTAGGTTAACTCAAAAATGTTGTTAGTTGTCGATCTTATTCCATAGACTTTTTTTTGGTTTTTTGAGTTACGCTTAGTCATGTTTTGGCTATTTGCGTTAACTGCCAAGCATAACAATGGCAACAACAACAAGAGCGGCAGCATAACTTAATCATAACTTTTTGGGTGGCCCCCAATGGCCAAAACAATGCTGAATTGTTCTCTTGCCAAACACACATATACACTTGCACACTTGCACACTCACACACGCACACACACACACACACTTTGATTTCAATCTGAAAGTGAGCATAATAATATTGTATCATTGTATCTCAAGGAGACGCCGACGTAGGATCGTGATTGTGTGTGTCTATGTGTCTGTGTGTCTGTGTGTTTGTGTGATTGTGTGATTGTTGGGGCCAAAAGAGTTGGCCCCGGTCTCTGGTCAGTTGAGGCCCATCATCATCTCCATCATCAATGGCAGCTTTGGGCCTACCGTACAACACAGTCTCCTTTTTCTTGTCTTGTCTTTTCTCTTCTTTTTCAGTATATTTGTGTTTTTTTTTTTGGCTTGGTTTTGGCTTTGGCACGCTGAAAATTTTATGACTTCATTTGTTGACCACCAAGCGAGAGTAGCCCCAAAAAAAAAACAACAACAACAACAATAACAGTCGCAGATTGCTTCATAATAGGCTGTTGCTTTGTTGTTCGTATTATTGTTGCAGTTGTTGTTGTTAGTGTTTGAAGTCTGGACATGCAATACTTGGAATTTCATGCAGCGGCAACAATAGCACAAAGGATTCTTTGAATTTTGATCAACATTTCGATTGGGTGGCTCTTACTCTATGCTACCAACTATCAACCACCAACCACCAAAAACATTTACTCAGTTGTCTATGGTAAATATCCTTCCTAAAATGAAACATGCCAATAACAGAACATTATCTTGTCACAACTCTCATTCCCCGATTAGGTTAATAGATCGACAATTTTTTAAGTTATTTAAAAAATGACTTTCCTTTGTTATTGCATAAAAAGTTACACGAAAGTTTATTGTCAAACTGAGTTTATCTTTATACGTAATCGATATAAATAAAGAGCTCCGGAACCTGAGCATTTAAAACAAGAATTAACTTTTTTCCAAAAACATTGATTGTTTTTTTCCATTTAAGTTGTTCCAAAAACATTAATTGTTTTTTCTATTTAAGTTCGGACAAGGTTTTTATTATTATTATTTTAATAGTTCCGAATTCAAGCTGAATTAATATTATAGACATAAAATGACAAGAAAAAAAATTAAAATTTTGCTATTATTACGATCTTATGAGTTACATGAACATAAAAATTACAATTTTTAGACTTATTTGTAGATTTTCTGCTGATTTCCCAAAAAGCTTTAAGAAGTATTTTATGTACGTTTTTCAATGTGTATCAACTTATATAAATAATGATGATTTGATCGATTTCCATTGACATCAACATAGGAAAATTAAACTGACAGGATAGATTTGACATGAACATGAAAAAACGTCACTGGAGATTTAACATTGGTTTATTTCTTGTTATTAGTATACAATATAGGTATAAATCAAATTCTCTTTTCATCCGCTCTCTTTCTTGTTATTCGTCCTGTCCCTCTATCAGTTTGTATTCTTCTTGCTTTTCGCGCTATCCAACTCGACAAGTCCAAACACGTATCGTTATCTGTAATTTATGCACTTGTACTTTGAATCACTTAGTTGATCTCGTTTCTCTTCCTTTATACCCTTAGCTCCTGTTTCTGTTTCTCGAACTACTTTTTTTGTGTTGTGCCTGTTGTCACACACACACACACACACACATACAAACAAACGCTGCAATTTTGATCTTATCAACAATGCGCAACGATCAACGGCAACCGCAACAACAGCAACAGTAACAACAAAAGTTGGGACACACACGCAGCAACAGCAACAGCAAAGGGTAACAATGACAAGGGTAAGGGGAAAAAGGATGAGGGGTTAACTGGGCACAGTGCTGGGTGCGTGCGTAGAACAGCTTCATAAATGTAAATTAGAGCTCGTTTAGCATTGACTATGGGCTCGTAAATAACTGCCAAATGACATCATTATCAACGTGCTTTGTTGCTGCTGCAGCAACTGTTGTTGCCTGCCACAGTTGCAACTCCAACTCCAACTCCAACTCCAACTCCTGCTACTTCTTCAGCTTCAGTTTGTGCTCCCATTTTCGTGTGTGTCTCTTTTGCTCGTTATCGTTTTTATGCCTTTGATGTTGTCGATGCCAGCGCTGATAGCAATGCATTGCAGTCAAAAGCCAGACAGAGATGGAGTCATCAATAAAAGAGTGAGAGAGATAGTGAGATGAATGGAGCCTGGCGTCTTATCCTTATCAGCAAGTGGCGATCGCCTGTGGCTGGTGATAATGACTTGTAAGTACAAAATGCCTTGTCAGCGTCAGCCTGCGGATGTTTGCGGATTGTTGGATTTAGTTGTTGTTGTTGTTGTCAGTTGTTGCTGTTGCAAGTTGTTGTTGTTGCTGTTGCCAGTGGTTTTGTGGCTGCGCATCACTTCAATTAATTTCGCTTGGCTTAATTTGCGTTTTGTTGCCTGTCTGAAGCTTGAAGATGCCTTACAAGCAAATCGTGCGGCACGGCGTCCGTTTGTCTATGCCAGCTTCATTATTTTCCATTTCCATTTGCTTCAGACAGCGCGCTGTAAACTTGTAAGCGACAACAACATCATGAAAAATGCATTTTCAATTCGAAACGACAACATTGAGGATGTGGTTGAGGACGACAACAGCAGCAACAACAACAACTACAGCAGCAACAACAACAACAGCAACAACAACAATTGCTGCAACAACGACAACGACAACTGCAAACACTGTAGACTTACAGACGCGCTTGCTTCTCTTCAGTCTTCTGCAGCTCACTTAAAATTCTTGAGCCTTGTGCTGAGGAGCTGAGACTTGGGGCCTGGAATTGGAATCGAAAGCGGGTTCCTGGCTGCTGGGAGCTGGGAGCTGCAATCTGAAAACTTGGCACTGCACTTACAACACCAATGCAAAAGTTTTGTCAAGTATTGTAAAATTGTTTTGGCAGGAATAAAAACAAAAGACACTGATGAGTCTTTGGGTCTCGTTGAATGGCAGCAAATGACCCGGCCTGATGACACTATACAACAAAATTATGATACTGAAAATTTATATATGATATATTTGATTTCACATTTCAATATTACTCTTTTTATATAAAATTCTAGTAATTTTTTAAAGCTTTAATTTTAAAATTTATATTGCGAACTGTCTCTTAATTGATTATATTTCCTACTGTCATCAAGATTTTTCGTTTAATTTTGGTGCTATAAAATAGTGTAATAATAATAAAAATGTACAATTTGTATAATATTTAGTGCACATAAATACATTAATTTAATTTAAAACCCAATCATTTCAACAAAATTTATAGAAATGTAGTTATTTCTTTCATTCTCACTTCTGTTGTCTAGTGTAATCGAAGTTTCAAGTTAATGACTCTGACTTTGGGACCATGGTTGAGGTGGTCAAGAAGTCAGAGAGTTTGTTTGGTGCGTGTTTTTTCCTGGAAAAACGTCGCCCACATAATTTTCAATTTTGAGTTAATGCCGCGCCGGATGTTGCCGATTGCCGCTGTTGTCTTCTAATTGTCCACTGGAAGTTGCAGCGGGGTCAAAGTGCACTCAAGTGCGTCGCAAGGTGCAGCTGTTCTACCAGCAACAACAACAACAACATAAACAGCAAGAACAACAAATTTTCAGGCAATTAGTGAAAATGTTTCAATTTACAAAACATCCAAATGATAAGCGGGAAATTAGTAAATAAAGACATCAAAGTGCATAGATGAGGCAAAGAGGAGGAAAATAGTGAAGAAGGTGGAGGTAGAGAAGGAGGAGGAGGAGGAGGAGGAGGAGGTGCGGGGAAGCGATCCAAAGGGAAGCCGGCGCTAATGGCGCTACGGATAGGGGGAAATACAGTGAGAGCGAATGCATACAACAGGTGATTAATTATAAACACTGACAAAACATAAAAATACAATTTTTACCACATACCAAAAAAAGGAAAAAGTAGAAAGAGTGAGAGGGAGAGGGAGGAGAAAGGAGAAGGGCAGCAAGAGCCAAAGGCGGTTAACAAATTGGTAAGAACATTTTTATGAGTGCATGGCAATATTATGAGGGGTCAATCTCTCTATTGGTCTGTGTGTGTGTGTGTGTGTGTGTGTGTGTGTGTGTGTGTGTGTTTGCCCATTAATCGCAGGTTAATTGCCTACAAAGCGGTGAGCTAATTGCCCATAGGCAGAAAGGTATCCCAGGTAAAAGAGACAGACAGACAGACAAAGGGCAGAGAGGGAGAGGAGTATATATATAAAGTGGGCGTATAGATCGAAGAGGGATCGTTATATTATGCAAGACGTCAAGTTATTGTAGCAATAAATAATTATGATGCAACAACTAACTTTTTTTATATTTTATTAACTTTATAGTCTAATTTTTGAACAAATTATTTTTGTTCATGATTACAATTTTTGTATATTTTATTAATTTGAAGCTATTGTTTTAATGTAATATTAAAATATTTAAAATTTTCAAATAATGCAATTTACATTTAACTTGTGTTAAGTAATAATTTTCCTTTTAATCCTTTGATTAACTTATTTTCAGGGAAATGTCAACACTTGAAATTAATGCAAACTTTGAAACAACCTTAACTTTGATATTCATTTAGATTGCAACTCAATTACAAAATCCAACTGCCTTCCTTACTAATGGCAACCGCACACACATTCACACAGATACGCAGCTTCAACAGATATAATGAATATGTATGTATTTGTGAGCTTCATGTTGGTTCAACTTTATTGTGCACCAAAATAAAACGAACGAGAAACCGAGGCAGCAAAATTACTTATGTTTAATGCTCGACTGGCGAGGGGAAGGCAACAACGGGAAGGAGTTGAAGATAGAGATGGAGATGGAGTTGAAGGCAACTTGGCTCGTTGCAGGTTCCTGAGTCTGAGTCTGAGTCGGGATCTGACTCTGCCTCTGAGTTTAAGTCTGAGTCTGATTCTGAGTCTGGAACATGCGAATTCTCGTACTCAAATGTATCTTCTAGCGATGACGACGGCAGACAAAGCGGTGCGTGCAATCGCAGCCAGAACAGCGTCAGTTGGCCAAACAGACTGGCCAAGAAAGAGAGAGAGAGAGAAGGAGAGAGAGAGAGAGGGAGACTGAGAGAGGCTCTCGACTGCGACCACGCGGCATAAATTGCGTATAAAACATGGAAAATGAAGCGATAAACTTGAGATACGCGATCGTAAAGCAAAGCAACTTCGTCGTCATCTTCGTTGTGGGTTTATGCAGTCAATCCCAAAGGACAGTGGTGCAGATGTCAGGTGTATTAAGTTGATATTATAGGTACCACATTTAAATAAGAAATTACTTATTAAAATTGATATTATTCATGTCTTAAATAATGTGTGTTTGTTATTTTAAATTGAAAAATAATAATTAAATATAATAACACAATTTGTATTCAAGTTTTATCTTCTCATCATTCAAAACTGTTTCCAATTGATAAAAATTTATTAAATATTGCGATAAAGAATTTGTTATTATTTCGGGTTTCAGAAATAAATATAATACAGGTGTAATACTTTGCTTGAGCCATTTTCGAAAATCTTTTAAATTTAATCATTTAATCAAAATAATTAATTATTTGTTTGTACTGATATGCAAATTAATTAAAGTCTTGTGTGTAATGTAAATATACTCGTCCTAAAAAAAACTCCTGAAACAAAAAGTATCTTACTCTCCATTTATATTCTCTTATTTATAAAATCTACTTTCTGAACTGAAAGTATTGTATTTAAACACTCTCTAAAGTATGCAATGTGAGATAAACTAACTGATTTTAATCAATATTTAAATATTAAAATATTTTGTATATCATTCAAACTTGCATATATTTGAATACAATTTTATTTGTAATATTTTGCTTCACTTTTGTTGCAAGTGGTTCCACTGTGCGCTCTGTGTGGGGAGTAGCCGGGGCAGCATTGGTCAGTCGGAGGATGTCAGTGTGTTTGCTTATGCTTATGCCTGATGAAGCTGTTGGGGAGCGGCTGTCGCTGCTGCTGTTGGTGGCCATTAGGCGCGGCCTGTGGAAAGCCTGCGGCTGTGGCAGCAACAACAACAACGATTGTGGCAGCGGCAGGATAATGGCACGCCAGCCAGAGCTCGATAGCTGGAGCAGGTCGCTAGTTCGGTGGATCGGTGGTTCGGTGGATCGTCAGATCCAGCACAGTTATGTGTGCATTTCTGTGCATTTTAATGATGCCAACGCCAAGTATTTGGCTTTCGTTTTTTGGTATGGGCGTGGCCAGGCTGCTGATGCGTCACGCAATTTTTTGGCCAATTTTTTTATGATTTCAGGAAATGGCCAAAAGCCATGAAGCATCATCTTTTATTTTTTTTTTGTACTTATTGAATTTTTATATATACGCGTATTTATATATTCCTTGACCGTTTGCTTGATGCTTTTGTTGTTGTTGTTTGTTGGTAGTTTGAGCAGCTAACAAGCCGCTAACGAAGCCAAACAAGCAACTGCTTCAGAGTTAGCTCCTGCTCCCAGTTTCCATCTTTCAGCTCCTGCTGGATGATCCGTAAACGTCGTCGCCATTGTCGGCTGCTCTTTTATTGTCGGCAAATATTTGGTCTGCTTTTTTCGGCTCGTTTCTTGGGGTGCTCTGTTATTATTTGGCTGATTAATTAACATGCCACATTGGACCACCGAAGGTGGCAACAACGCTAGCGGCAGCAACAACGCAACTCTCATACAGGATAACACAAAAGGCTGCAGTGCCAATAGCAGCAACAACATCAACTTTAACTAATTGTGAGTCAAACATCAAAATTAAAGGGCTTACAGTTTGAGAGTCATTCAGTTTGAGCATGATAGAAGTTTGAGCATTCTACAGTTTAGTAGCTACTGGAATATTGAGAATATAAATGTTAGTAAATATTTTTAATTTTATATAATTAATTCATTTTTATTAAGAGTCTGAATCATACCAGGTCAAAATTAAAATATTATCTTTTTTTATTTGTTTTATTAATAAAAAATTAAAGTCTTAGAAAAAGGTGAAGTTCGTAACAATCTTCAATAGATGAATCTTAATCTTTAGATATAATTTAAATAGACCATACTTATTCACCCTAAACTGATTACAAATTTTTATCTGAATATTATGAGATAGATAATAATATAACAGATACAAATATAACAGATTATGCATGCGGATTTTTTTAAATATATTGATTTGGGGCTCTTGAAACTTGGGTTTCAAGAAAATACAATTCTTACGACAAGTCAACAGGTTGAGCAAATAACTATCAATAATGTAAAAAGTTGTCAAAAACTAATTAAAATAATAAATATTCAGCATCTATTATATTAAATAAAAATATATAAAATTATATAATAAATTACAGAGGACAGCTAGAACAAATTATATTTCAAACATTTTTATATTGAAAATAACAAATTTCTAAATCGACAGACGATGAGTCAAGTTAAATCAAGAATGGCTAAAGATATTATACTTAAGAAAAACACAATGATCAACCTATGTTAGAAATTCTCCAAAAAAAAAAAGACACAAAATGAGATAGTTTCACATGTGCGAGTGGTGCGGCAATAGCTTGAGAGTAAAGTCATATCGAAAAGAAGTAAAGTTTGAGTCAAAGTAAATGCCAAAGGTTTATGGCTGCTGCACTGGCTCCCCAATCTTGGAGTCCATTCATATACCTCTCTCAAGGTGTGTGTATGTGTGTGTGTGTGTGTGTGTGTGAGTCCACTTCATTTTGTAGTCTTTGTTCCATGTTCTGTGGCCGTCTGACTGGCTGTGCTTTTTTTCGTTTTTTTTTTTTTTTTTGCCCGCCTGCTCGCTGACGAGGCTCTTCGTCTTCGAATTTTGGAATTTGTTCAGGCTTGTTAAGAGTTGTTAAGATTATGATATATGTATATGTATATATGTATGTATATATGCATGTATGTTTGAGTGTATGTAGCGACGACAGCGGCAGCCATTATGCTTCGCAGCAGGAATGTGGGAAACGGCTGCCTCAGACCATTTTAAAGCCCAGCTACCTCTCCGCAGTGCTTCTTTATGTGTGCTTCAACAATATTTATCCACACACACACACACACAAACACATACTAAGACACACACACACACACCCACAGATATACACACAGTGGCCACATAATCGATTCATGGCTCTGCGAGTAGCATTTCTTTCATGTTGCGTTGTTAGTTTCTTTGGTGTATTTTTATTTTTTTGTTACTTTTTTTTTTTTTTTGCTTCATACGATTTTATGATTTGTTTGAGCGCATCTTTTTGGACCACCCGTGAAATCACTTTGGGTATTCGGGGGCTTGGGATTTGGGGCCCCAAGACTGGGCTTTTGTTAAATTGCTCTTGTTTATGTTAACATTTAAATTGTAGCCACGGGTAGCCACAGAGTTAGCCTCAGATCGAGAGTAACCCAACCCAAAGACAACCCAACCAAAACCAATATTTAAACACAACGCTCCATGAATAATCATCGCCGTGGTCGTCATCATCGTCATCATCTTTTGGGCCGCTTTCAACATGGCCATCAATTCTGATTTACCAAAAGTGTTAATTAGCCAACCAATGTTGTTATTGCTGTTTTGTTTGTTGTTGTTGCCGTATATATATATTTTTTTGTTTATTGTGGCAACTAAGCTGCCCCTTTAATTCCAATTATCAAGCCAAGTTCTCAGCTCAACAGGCGTCTAGTTTAAAACTGATTGACGTTTTGCGTAGTTAGCGATATATTTCTTAACAGTGAATCAGTTTAAAGGGTATAAAGCATTGCCGTTTGGACTAAAGAATCAAGCTAAGAGATTCCATCCACTAAGGACAAATATTTGGTTCTTCTAATTTTTGAATTTGGAAAAACTTTAAAAATACAGTTGGAAAGATAATATTTAAAATTTAATCTTATAAGGAATATTGAATGAGTTAAGTTACAAATTTGATTTTTAGAAATTTTGAATTTTTAGAATCTGTATTAATAATAATTTTAGACTTTATTTTGATTTTCACTATTTTTCTATACAAAGGTTTTCACTCAACGAACTAGTGATCTATTTAATTATTCAGTTTAATAGTATTAAATTTGAATATATTTAAGTAATTTTATTTTGGTTTCAAAAATAAAATTACAAAAGTTAAATTTCATACAGGCAACTCAATTTAAATTGAAATAAAAAGATTTAATTCCAGAAAAAATTTTGACCCATAGAATGAGCTACAAAGTTGCAAAATTATTAAAGTAAAGTTAGTAAAATATATATTTTCTTTGCGGAAATTGTTTTAAACGTTAAACGCATCTAAGAGTGAAAAAGAGAATTTAAGAAGATTCTTTGCATAACCAATCCCTTGAGAAACGCGATTATCCCATACAATAATAAAGAATATTAACCATATTCAATTTAAATTTCTTTATCATCTAGTTAGATAAAATTACGTTAATTTCCTTTAGTCTTTTGTCCCAGTGTTAAGTGTAATTGTGAAGGCTAAAGTAGTTTTGGAGCCACTGTTCCATTCATAGTTCCAGTAATGGTGTTAATTGCAAGGGCTTAGTCCCCAAGTGCCTGGCATAGTTGTCGCCCCATAATTGTCGCCGTCGCCTTCGCTGTTGACGTCGCTGTCGTCACCGATGCGTCGGTCGTCATTGACGACTCTTCTGCCAGCTGTCTGTCAGCTGTCCATCAAAGTGTTGCCAACTTGGTGTTAATGGGCGCCTAGAATGCGATCGCAGTTTGTGGCTGTCTTCAGTTGTTGTTGCCTCATCGTATTATTGCTGCTGTTGCTGTTGTTTGTTGTTGATGCTGCAATGCCTTGTTGTACACGGAGCAACGCATGTTTTTGCTTGTTGTCCTTCGGGGATTACACGTCAGTTTCGAGTAATTGGCCACGCTTGTTTTTTTGTTGCCTTGCATTTAATTTATTTTTGGATATGCTTAAAATATAAGAAAAAGCCACACGCACACAGACGCACACAAACACAATTAACTTGTAGTTGCAGTTGTTGTTGCTGTTGTTGATTTTGCACCCAATTCCTCCAGCCAACAGCTCAGCAGCAGTGAAAGCTCAGCAGTCGCTCCTAACTTGCTGCAGGCGTCTGAATCTCGCCACCCAACGCCGACAGCTCCTTGAGGAACTGCCTCGCATTGGTTAAGGTCGAGGCTCCGTAGATGATGCGTCTGTTTACATTGGACGTTTGCTTCTGCTTGATAAAGTCCACAAGATTCTGATACTCAATGTAATTGCCACCGCCAACCATGAAGACAACGGCATCCTGGAATGGTGCACGATTCTTGGGCAGCACATCACCGCCCTTTAAAAGTTTGGGATCCAAATAAAGGTAATCATCTGTTTCGGCATTGCTCCTGCACTCCATCACCTGCTCTGTAATCTTCGTCACTGGCAGATTCTACAAGAAATATCCATAATTAATCTTGCTCTAGCCATAATTTAAATGCTACTCACATGCCGCTTGACGACCAGGTTCTTGACACCCTCCATGACAAAGGAGCTGCCCTGGGAGACGAGCTTGGTGAACATGGACACGGTTCTAGTGCCGCCTCCCTCGTATTGTGTGGCCTGGCTGATGCCCGGCGAGCGATTCATGATCGCCTTCCAACGTTGCACGTACGCCAGCGAGGTAAGATCGCAGCCAGCTGCCTGCAGTGCCTCTCGCAGTCGCTCCAGCTCCGATTCGGGCAGCTGCTGAGCGCAAATATAATAAATGATGTACAGACGCAACTTGTCCTCGGGTTGGCCAAACTCTGCATCCTGCAGCAGCTCCAGCAGCGGCTTGTCCAGCGTTTGCTTGGACATGACCTTCTCCTCGATCTCAAAGTATGAATCCAGACGACGCGCCTTGATGTAGTTCAGTATACCAGTGGCAATCTTGGTGTGCATGTCAATCAGACGCTTTTTCTCCATCAGCTGTGGCAACGAGTTGACGGCGTTGGTCAGACGGGCTGTCGTATCGTTAACCAATGAGAAGGCAATGTCCGACTCGCCCTCCATGCCCATGGAGGTCTTGAGGCGCTTAATTTCCTCCTCTGAGTTGCGATAGGATTCCAGCTCCTCCTGAATGGCCTCGGCAACCGTGGGAAACGGACTGCCTTTGTGTGTGACCCAGAAACGATCGGTGCGATCCAGATCACAAGCCTTGGGCTTTTTCCGAGCACCTGAAAAACAGATGGAAGGATTAGCAAGTGATTTAAAAAGTATACCAACTACTTACCTGTACTGACCGCCGCCTCATCCTCCACGTAGACCAAGTTCAGACCCAGATCGAGCACATCGTGCACCAACGCTTGGTACGACCAGGTGTGATGCAGTGGCGTGGCCAGATCCATGTTCCGGTCTAGCAACAATAGAACTGGACGTTGAAAGCTGAACACACCGCCGCCTGCCTGCGAGGCATCCATGTGGAACAGATTGGCTCGTGCATCCCACAGATTCTCGCGCAGCTTCTTCTCCAGCTTGCGGGCCACCATCTCGGCTGCAGTGTTGCGTGGACAGCGTATGATGGGCACATTGCCCAGTGTGACAAATAGTGCGAACAGCGAGTCCACAATCGAGTCCATCAGTGCCTCCATCTCCTCGTCCCGCGTGTTGGCCCGATTGATGGCATAGTAGGAGAGTTGATCGCTCTGCTGATGCTTCAGGATAAAGAAATCATCCTCCAGGCTAATAAAGTTTACATACTGATCGTACACCCGATGTATGTTGGCCACACAACCGGCGTGCAGCGCTGCCGCCGCCAGATTCTCGATCTTGCTGCGTGTTATGGGCGCCAGGAAGTTGAGATGATAAATGTCGTATAATCCGTTGGAGAAATCCTGCTGTATGCGATCGAGATTTTCATCCGTTGGCAGGCAAAAGTACACCGCCGGCACATCGGGTATGGAATCGCGATCCGAGTGCAGTTGTCTACAAGTCAATTTATTAGTTAATTGAAATGAACTCTGACCTATTTGTCATGGTTACTCACACATGCAACGTCACGCCGAGTTCGCGTAATTCCTTAATGGATATTATGGGCGATATAATGTCCTGACCCACGCGATCGTATATGAGAATCTTCCACACCGGTTCCGCTGCCAGAGCCTTTGGCTGCTGCGAATTTAGATTAAGCATTTGCTTAATCGCATCTGTAAACGAAGGCAAAACAAAAAGAAAAAACAACATTTAGGTTTACTATTCATTTGGGCAGCATAGTCCGAAATTCTCACTTATTTGCCGTTCCCGTAATGTCAGCATCGTGTTTGTGCTTGGTTATTGCAATTTTAGCGAAGGAACTTCAATTTAATTTATTAAATTATGTTAAAACAACATAATTTATAAAATACAACACGTCACAAGCGAAAAGAATGCGTTTTGGGCTTTTTTAGTAAATTACAAAAGTATCAGCTGTTGATGAAAGTGTGGTGGTCAAACGATAATTTGTTATTGCTGCACTAAAAATCGATACTCTGCCGATACTATCGGTGAATGTAAATGTATATGTAAGGTATTGCAAATTTTAAAATTCAATAAATATGCAATATATTAATACCTTGATGAGAATTTAAATGAATTTGAAATTAGCTTAAAATCAGGAAAACATTTAAATGAGGTTTGAAGTTCTTCACCCCAAAGGGAGAGAAGTTACAAATTTAATTCTGAAAAAATATCAAAATATCGACATAGTTTTATTAAAAATACATCAAAATTTTATAAAATTCTAGCTTACAAATTTAGAATTTGTAAATTGGAAAGCGAAAAATGTTAAAACTAATTTTGAAATGATGCTGGGTGGCAACCTTTGCCCGTAAACAGTGTGTCCACACCAGTGCTGCCAAGTTTTCAGAGGGGACAATAGCTGTTTCTGGCTGGAAAGCATCTTTTTGTGGTATAATTTTCACAGTTTTACCAAGAATATTAATAGCAAAACTTATCTGAACATATATTTAAAATAGCCAGCTAATATAAACTTACATTTGATATAATGCAGTAATAGTTGTTGCGGTAATGACCACTACTATAACATTCGAATATAGCTGGAGATAACAGATTTTCGATGTCGCATCACTGATGTTAACGTACACTGTTCTGTTCAGATTCATGCTCTGTAAATGTTAACTAATGTTGTTATTTTGCGTCAAACTTTTGAAGCGAGCGGACGTGCGTCGCGGGCGCAGCAATTAATTGTCTGCGTATTTTTCCGACGCAAACAACGTGAAATCGTATTAAGTGTTTGTGTTTGTGTAAGCATAAGTGCAGTGTGGCGTTGCAGTGTAAACAGTCGAAATGATATTAGACTCAAAGAAACCTAAAAATCGGCCGTTTAAACAATCGAAATGGCAATTCGCGCATCGTCAAGTGTTAAATAGATGCCGCCTATCGGGACGTCGACGCTGCGGCAGACGCTCGGTCAGTTGTTATCATTTCTTTAAACACAGTCGCGGCTTTCTATGGTTTATGCTATGCAATTTGTTGCTCAGTGCAAATAACAGTGACGCCCAGCTGCTTATAAATGTGCAAAATCAGGTGCGTTTTGGTCTTGAAATCACATTTTAAACATATTGCGAGTGTCAAAAATGGCCTTTTTGTCGTCGTTGACGGTGACTGCGCTGCTTTTAGCCGCTGGCTTTGCTTTGTCGGTGTCGCTGCTTTTCGAACATCAATTTCGAAATTGAGCGTGTCAAAACAAGAGAGTGCTGTGAAACAAAGAGAGAGAGAGAGAGGAGAGAAGAGAGCGCTGTAAACATTTGTTATTATGCATCAGCTACAATTGCTTTTTTCTTGCTCTTAATAAACTAATTAAATCATTTAATTGTTCCTCACTGTCCTTGAACTTATTTATGTATGTGATGTCAAATTATAACTGATAGTTCTACAAGTCACTTAAACAGATTTCACTTTTTCTTTACTAAGGATTTTTGTTGTTGTTTGGTGTTTTGCTATGCACGTGGCTTACATGTAATCATAATATTGACATTTGCTTTGGCTTTTCTATAAATTTTATATTACCTTTGCCAAAAACTCGCTGTCAAGTGAGTGTATCCTTGTGTATCCATGTGTGTGTGTTTTGTTTACATGTGACATCCTTTGCCATTGCTGTCCCTGGCCCCAAAATGTCTGATGCTGTCGGCGTCGCTGCTGACGTCGCTGTTGCTCTCATCGTGAGCTTTGTTTACGTTTGCTTCGTTCAAACACACAAAGACGGCGCACACACCAACAAAGCATGCACACATACACATGTATTTACATACATATGTACAATGTACACGTGAACCCAGCAAAACTTTTCGACCTTCGGCCTCAGGCATCAAATAAATAAACTTTCAATGGTAAATTCTGAACAAAGAAAAGACATCAGATGCAATTAGCTTAAAACCCCAAGATAGTATTTTTTCAGTAGTTCATAAGAAAAGATAACAACTTGGGGGTTGTACAAATTTTTTGCATTGGTTTGGTAAGGTCAAAATATCATTATTTTGCTGGGGCATTGCATTTTTAAGAAAAAGTTAATTTATCATAAAATTTAACTTAACTATGGGTCGGTTTTAAATAGCTAAGTCGAATATGAATTGAGAGTAATTTATATTATGGAGATTTTTTTATTAGATTTTACATCGGAATATCTTTCAGTTAGTTGAGTGAAGTCTTGACTAGAAATTACCAAATTGGACATAAGTTAATTAACAAATTAAAAATGTTGTCTTGTTTATTAGAATAAACCTATTTGTTAAAGTTAAAAAAAAAGTTAGATTTGTTAAAGGATTTCTATATAGTTTTTGTCAAATTGTTCTAAGATCTATAGGCTACTTTTATAAAAAAAAATAAAAACAAGGTGTGTTGTAATATTTTTTACTTTGTCAAAACAAATACTTACCTAATTGTAATTTTATCTGAGAGAAGATTTTCTTGTTGCTTTGAGATTTCATATATGAAACATGAAACTCAAAGTGTATGCTTATTTCAGTACACTTCTCATACCCCAACATTTCAGCTGGGTGCACAAATTTCCCACAAGTTGGGGGCCATTCAGTTGTTCTTTCCACGAATCATGTTGTTGAACTACTTTTGGGGACAAACTAAAATTCACAATCCCTCGTATTGTTTTTATCTTTTCTTCTTTTGCATTTTATTTTTGCTTTTGCTTTGACAATTTCGCTATATATAATATATACATACACGTATGTATATTTTTTCTGCTCAACTCTCATGGCTCTAATTTGGTTCATGGCCGTGTCGCGCCTGTTCCTGTCCCAGTCCTGTCCGTCCTGCTCCTTGTCCTGAGAACCTGAGGCTGTCATAGTTAATTTGCGTCCTAGCTGCGTCTTGGGTTTCTATTGTTGCCGCGTCTCCATTAATATTTTAGTACGTCCTTTGGGTAGCAAGCCAAGAAGAGGATTAACGAATTCGCTCGAGTTTCTTACACTTGTTGCATCTGTTGCAGGGCGGCGAAGTGATACAGGAGAGCATTACGTCCAACATTGGCGAGGATTTGATTACCCTGGAGTTTCAGAAAACCGACGGCACACTCATCACGCAGCTCATCGACTTTCGAAATGTGAGTAGGCATTGACATGGAAATGCAACAATACAATTGCAATCATCAATAAAAAATTAAATAAATGAATAAAAATAATTCATCTTGCAGGAGGTGCAAATACTAAAGGCCTTGGTGCTGGGCGAGGAGGAACGCGGCCAGAGTCAGTATCAAGTCATGTGCTTTGCCACAAAGTTCAACAAAGGCGACTTTATATCTTCGGATGCGATGGCCAAGCTGCGCCAAAAGAATCCCCACACCATTCGCACCCCAGAGGAGGACAAGGGACGCGAGACGTACACCATGAGTAGCTGGGTTCAACTGAATCGCTCGCTGCCCATCACACGCCATCTGCAATCCCTCTGTGCGGAGGCCACAGATGCCACCTATGTGCGTGACGTGGATCTCAAGGCTTGGGCGGAACTGCCAGGTGAGTTGGCATAACTGAGGTACAGATATCTAATTGATTTAAACTGTACAAGCAATAGATTGGAAACAAATCAACGTTATTGTAGAAAGTGAAAGGAAGTTTCTCTATATATTTGTCCAAATATTTTAATTTGAGATGCTCCTTTAATGTTCCAAATTCAGGTTCAATGTTCAAGGTTCAATAATGAAAATTGAGTTTTTCCCTCTTCAACTTATTTTATATGCAAAGGATCTTTCGAATCTATTTAGACATAGGTCGAAGAGCTTTTATAAACTTTAATATTTCAATAATTCAATTTAATGATAAGATTAAAAAACAAGATGTTTAGATAGAAAGATACAAACAGTTTAAATTTTACTATTATTTGTTGAGCTTAGATCTGATTAAAAGAGCTTTAATGAGCTTTCCTGTATTAAAAATTTAGTTGAAATGAAAGATAGTACTAGTGTTAAATAGTCAGCGCTTAGCTTAAATTTGCGCACATTTAATTTGATCAAAACCAATTTAATCACTGTTGTTGGCTTTAAGGAACTTCCGTTTGGGACCCGGAATTTCTTTTGGTTCTTGTGAAGGCTTTAGTCAAATCTAACAGAATATTATATTGCTGTAAATTGTAATGGAACTTTTACTCAAACATTTTCCGTTCTGTTTTTCTTTTATTTCTTTTTTTTTTTTGATTTTTTTCCCGATATTTTTTTATGATTTGTCAACTTTTGGTGCACGTTGTGCGTTGCGGGAACTGTTGCATGGTTAGGCTCCTCGATTTCGACCCTGGAGGCAGCAACCGAAAAATTTCCTGATGCGCTCTCGACGCGCTGTAACGAAGTGAGCAGCCTGTGGGCGCCTTGTCTCTGCAACCTGGAAACCTGCATCGGCTGGTATCCGTGTGGTCTGAAGTACTGCAAGGGGAAGAGTGCGAGCAACGGGGGTGACACGTCCGGGGCACAGCAGCAACAGCAGACGAATTATCGTTGTGGCATCAAGACCTGCCGCAAGTGTACACAGTTCACCTATTATGTGCGGCAGAAACAACAGTGCCTCTGGGATGAATGACGACGCGGCGAGCTGCAGCTGCTGCAGATGCGATGCGCCAAGCAGGAGATGGTGGCATGCGATGCTGCTGCAATGGGAATTGCAAGTGAAACAACAGCAACGGCAATAGCAACGACAATATCAACAACAACAAAAACTGCGACAACGAGCAGGATGACAGCAACAACAACGACCAACAAATTACGCCGACTGCTTTTGTTGGTGCAACAGCAGATGCCTTTTGCACTGTGGAGTTTTCCGGTCCATCACATTTCCCATCATCATCAACATTCTCAGTTCCATTCCCAGCCCGATTTCCATCCCCAATCCCATTCCCATCCCCAATCCCATTCAAAATCCCATTCTCAACCTCATCATCACACGGCGGACGCCTTGTCGCATCAACCGTCAACAATGGCCGCCATCGTGGCGTGATAATGCGACTGAAAACTCGGACTGCGAATGTAAAACTCACAACTTTACACTCCTTTTTTTCTCCTCGACTCTGTCGAGAGTGTGCTGACATTTTTTGTTCCGTCAGGTTCATGTATCATTGTGGGCTGTATATATGTAACTAAGTATGTTTTAAATAAAGCCAAGCTACATTTACGCTTATGCTGATTTTAGGTTAGTCAACATTTGAGCTAATAAACCTTACTCAACAATTCATCAATAATCATTTCATAATATTTATCACTCATAATCTCCCGCATCGTTCATTTATCTTTTTTTTTATTTACCTCACAATAACAATTGTTACCCCTACCTCTCTTTATAATTTTCATTTCGATTATCTTTCATGTCTTTTGTTTGCATTTCATGTACCTTTCTGTCAGTCTGTTTATCTTTGCGTTTCATATTTAATAATGATTCATTAAGTTTATTTACGCGGTGCGACAAATTTTCAGTGTTGCTTTTTCCTTAATTTTTCTCATTTGCTATAATTGATGTGTACATAAAAATAATTGTCGCTTCATTAAATTTTCCACCTCAATCATATTATTCATTCGTTATTTGTAATTCGATTAAAAAAGCTCAAGATGAAATGTTTTTATAGCATTTAGAGATAGACAGGCCCTGTTTCCAATACCGCTTTCGGTACAATTTCACCGAAAACCAAGTATGAATACCTTAAGATCATTCAAAATTTAGGGAATTTAAGGCGAGAGCGTAAGCTGGAATGGGCCTGTTCATAAAGGAATATAAAATTAAATGTGGCCTTAGCATATTGTATGAGCACAGTTTGTAGAATTCAAGGATTTGAGAACCATCACACACCCCGACAATGTTTGAAGTGTGCTCATAATAGAAATTAAAATTTTACTTGCCATATATGCGAGTGTAGTTTATAATGTTTCTTATAATACTAACCAAAACGACTGCCGAAATGCTTTTTTATATTATTATCCCAAAGATGGCTGTTCATTACACTACTCAAGAATTAATCAATCTATTAATCTTCTTTATTTTTTCACTTTAAGTCTTTGAATCTATAAATTGTTCTCTCTTAAAGCCCGCCTGCCTTTAACTTTAGATTTGTCCGCAAAACTTATTCTACATTATATCTTAACTTACTCGTAATATCTATTAAGATCGAAGAGAAAAACCAATAAGATGCATACAACAATACTAAGAACAATAATCTATTGTAAAATCTGAAAATATCTAGTCTACTTAGAGTTTTAGAATGGCTATTTTCCTAAAAAGCATACTACAATTTATTGAAAGTAAAAATGTACACACACAACTCAACGAAAATTACAATTTCGACTAATGAACTAAAAAAACGATCAACAAAAAATAAATGCAGAGATAATGGTGATAATAATTTTTTCTACAATGCAAACCTTTTCTCTTAAACACACTGCAATGCAATGTTAAAAAACACAAAAATGGGGAATACAATTGTATATAATTAATTAAAAGATTATTTAGATTCTAAGATAAATGTAATTCTAAATGTAATTTTACTGTAACTAACTATAGCGCTAACTGTAAAGATAACTAAACACTATCTGATTCTTATATATATATAAATATATATATAAATAGATAAAAAAAAGAGAAAAATAATCGAATAATCGACTAGTCATAATAAAAGCAGCTGACAAATTCTACATTTTATAAAAAAAACAAAGTATCAAATGTGGCGTCCTTACTTAAGTTGTTCGTAGCTTTAACCACTTGTGAATTACAAGCACTCAATTGAAAATTGCTGCCTCTTACTTATTCTGCAATATAAGCAAAGTCTTGGAATGCATTTTAATAATCATTGAAGCAGTTGCAGTGACTTTTTTCAAGTGTGCTGTATCTGTTGCTCTCTTTTCCTCTCTCTCTCTCTCTCTCTCTTTCTCTCGCTCCTTTCACATCTCGCTGTTGCTGTTCCTCTCTAGAACAAACAAGGTGCAATGTGCTGTTCGAGAGACGTCTTCGTCTCGTTCCAGTGGCAAATCCTTTATGCGATTTGTAATTCATGAGCAGCGCACACAGATTTTTATCATTTATTTTGCTGCGCCATCGGTATCGAGTAGTAGACAGAGTGCCAGACGGACAGATATAGACTGCCAGACAGACCGTCAGACAGTTGGCTTTAACTATATTCATGGCAGCAACTGGGAGCCCAGCGACGATAGCTCAAGACGTGCGGAAACCAAATCGGCGTCGTAGAAAATTGAATTTGTTGCGAAGGGAGCAACAACAGTCTGTGTGGGGGTTGAGGGTTGGGGGAAAGGAACAGCGACAGAAACAGAGGAGGGGTGCAAACGTATGTGCATGCCTAATGAGCCATGAAATACCAGGGATTGTGTCCTTCCCTCATCTCTAGTTCTTTTTGCCGTCTGAGCGTTTGGTGGGTAATCAGCGGCAGCTGGTCAACTTTGGAAGCAGCTGATTGTGGTGCCCACACCACGCCTTTGACCTCTGCACACATAGATACATAGCATACATAGCAGTAAGCAAACATATGTATATATCTTGTATACAGCTGCAACTACATAATTACAGCTTTAATGAGGGCTACTGGCGCGTAAATCAAACAAAATCAACTCTTAGCCTCCAACTCTTAATCTCTTTCCCTTCCTCATCGTCCTCTTCTCTTTTTCTTTGTGTGGGCGTGCTCTTAATTAAGTATACAGCTCTCACAATTCGATATTCCTTTCGTTGTGGTATGATGGTAGCTGTAGTCACGACGACCAGTCCACCCCACAAGCGTGACCAATTCGTTTTGATGAAGATCAAAATCTAACATTATATCCCAAAACAAATGTGTGAAAACGTTGATGATTAGATCTGAACATAACTCAAAGATATGAAGTAGATGGAAAGTTGTTAAATAAAAGAAAAAGAAACTCAGCTTATTAAGGTAAGTAAGAAAGGTAAGTATAATTGAATTTGAAAGATATATTATTTTTTTTTTTATCATTTTATTAATAAAGATCATAAATTAAATTAAATTTTAAAAAGTACAAAATTTAGGTTACGAGAATGCAATTGACAATCTTGCCACCTGTAGCAGCTTCAACAGTGCGCCAATGTTGTTTAGACATTCAGCATATGCGAAAGTCGAGTGTTTGTTGTTGAGTTTAAGTATTTGTGTGGCCATTTGCACTTTTCGTATTGACTTTTTCAGGTCAAAAGTCGTCTGTGTGCTTAACATTTGCATAACTACTTAAAACCATACACTTACACTCACATACCACTATTAGGTGTGTGTAAGAGAGAGCCTCGGCAATAAATTAATATCACTCATACGCCATGTAACTGGAGCTACTATTAAATTGGTTCAAGCAGTTGCCTTTCGACTGACTTGTCTTGACTTGACTTTGCAACACTTAAAGTTCAAGGCTTTTAATTTATATATATGTATGTATATTGACACGCCCCCTTACCACCCAAAGCGTTAATTTTGTTGGGTCACGTAGAGCGAAATGAGCAGCAGCAAAAGTTGACGACTTGCCAACAACGGCAACAACAACAACAACAATAACAATAATTACAAATGAAATTTTCACTTGAAAACTTGACGAACTGACGCATTGACGCAGTAAATGAACGCCGTAGACATCTGGCTTCAGCATTTGTTTTATTGTAATTGAAAGCTTAAACAATTAGTAGGACCAAGTAAAAGTGGCAAGTTGAAAGTGGCAAGTGGTAAGTGATAAGTGGCAAATGGCAACAGGGCGCATTCCACGCGTAAATGTTATGAAAATTATGCCAACGCCTAAAAGCAGGCAACAAGTTTTGTACTTTTGATCCTTAAATGGAATGCAATTTAATGAATATTTCTACATAAACAAAATGGACTTGAAGGAATGTGGAAAATTCTTTTAAATGTAAAATGAAATGCGCACGATGAAATAGTTTTTATTTGTAGAATTTTTGCCCTTTAAAAATGATTTTCAATTCAACTGTAACATGGAATGCTTTACTTTTATTGCTAAAGAATTTTCTTGTTAGCGAATCTCTGGAACACAATTTAGTTTGAAGTAATTGTAATTGTGATGACCCTTGAATTGAATTGCTTCATTTTGGATGAAATTTGGAAACATTGCCTCAGTTCAGATGGGAATGTTATTATTCCACTTGTCATGATTATCTATCGCATTACTGTGTGAGCTGTGGGCGTGGTCTGTGCCTCCAAAAGTTGGTTGCCTTCAATTGCAACGCACATAAATCAATGACAATCAAAATTCATTTCGTTTGCCTTGATTTATTGCGTTTGTTTGATTTGCTAGCGCGCTAGATGGATTCACAGATAGATTGATAGACTCAAAGAGAGAGAGAGAGAGACAGAGAAAGAAGTTAGAGTAAGAAAGGTATAGGTATATATTTTGGACCTGCCTTTTCCTTATCAGCAATGCATATTAATGTGAACTGTGCTCTGGAGGCGTAACAATAGGGGATCAGCTTTGTTCGTCTCTGCTTTTTGATATTTTCTTTTATTTTTCTTTATATTTTTTGTATAAATATTAAATGTATGGATTGTGAAGAAGGGAGGGACAGGGAAGCAGGTTGTAGGTGGGTAACCTTTCTGCCAAATCATCAATCAATCAAACGCGTGTGATTTGCTACAGTTCAAATTTCGCTCTTAGTTCAATCGTTCAAGCATTCAAGCAGAAATACAAATATTTGCTTTTTTCCAAAGTACAATGGTGCCTACAGGCGTTCCTCTTACGGGGCGTGGTATACCTTTTTGGCAGAGCTTCAAGAGCTGCGAACTGAGAGCTGTAACAGCAGGAGGACTTAAGCCCCGTCGTCCGTCAGTATGTCCGCTTGTTCATTCACCTGCCTGACATGGCTTACAAAATGGAGGCCCAAAAGGGTAAGGCTCCTCTCCTCAACTCAGCAGCAGCAGCAGCTGCTACTCTCCTCTGACTGCCTAATCTCCTGTGTGATGTGCTTGCAACCTGTTACACAACTTGCTGTCCTGTTTAAGTGCCCCGGGTCATGGGACAAGCACCAAGTGCGCTAAGATTGCTCTGGACGAAGGCCTACCTAACAAATGGCATGGGTAATAAGGCTCAGTGAAATTATTTAGAAAATTCCGACTTGAAAACGTACACAGAACACGGCAAATTCTTAAAGGTGGATGTGGAGAATGTTGAGGAATTTTTAAAAATAAATACAACTTGATTTTGTCCTGTGAAGCGACACATTTTTGTGGTGGCAAACTGAAGCATTTTTAGGGAACTCGACAACCAGGTTGATAACTAATAAAAGTATCTGCATGAAAAGAACTCTACAGAATGTTTTACTTCAAAATTCTCTGTATAAAATATGATTTTACATCAGCATAACATTTACCTGAATTTTAGCATTATTTTTGCTTCCCCAAAACGTATAATACATTTTTTTCCAAATTCTTACGAAAGTAGAATTGTGGCATTTATAATTCTAAAGAACACAAATATTATTATTTTCTTCCCGTAACGTATAATATTTATTTACAAATAAAAATAAGAAATTTTCAACAGATGCAGAAAAATGTCTGCTTTACTGCAAGTTTATTATACCCTTTTAGATTGTTTTTTATTTGATTCAGTTAAATTGATAAATTTGAAAGTTGATAAAGATAAACATCTGGCAATTTATTGTTGGTTAAATGCCGAGAAATTTGGGCAAGTGTAATTCCTCCTCAAATTGTCAGAGTACTCCCAATTAGCTGGAGGAGTGGCTGGAGGGCAGCTCATCCGTTAAGACGGCTTCCGGTTTTGGCAGAGAAGATGCTTCGTCTTCTTAGCCTGTCAGCCAATCCAGTTGCTTTGCCGCTTTCTTGAATTGTTGCCAAAACAATTTATGTTGAATTTTGGGCAACATTTTGCGCACAATTGAAAATTGTGCAATTGCATTTGTACTGGCAGGCAAAACGGGTCTGTGAGAGAGGGGAAGGGAGTGCTAAGTGATGGCAGGAAGTGCTGTGTAGCAGCTGCCGCTTGAGTTTTGCATATTTATTCAATATCAAAATAGGCGACAGTTAAATTGTAAATAAGTTGCAGTAGCAGTTGCTGCCGCCTTCTGTGGCAGCCTTCTCCCCTCTCTCTGACTCCTTACGACTACGAACTACGGCAATAATTACGAACAATGCGTTAATGCGGCTGCTTGCTTCGAAAACTTTAATGAGAGGCAGCACACAAAACGGAAGTGGGAGGACTAAGCGACAGCAAGAGGATACAGTGGGAAGAGAGCGAGGGAAGAAAAGGAGAAGACGAGAAGAGGAGGCCTGCATAAATCCCTGAAGTGCTCACTTGGCTTCGTTTTCGTTTTCGCTGCACTGCCTCAAGTGCATTTGCTAATGACAAAGTCAAACAGGCGCGTGGCAACGACTTTCAGCGACTTCAGGCGCTGACAAATGCCGGCACAGTGGTGCAAATAATCAGATAACTTTGAAATTTTAATTAATCTATCATTGATGCAGCGTTTAGTTAATTCCGTAATCAGGTGAAGTAAGTATTATTTATAAAAATAAATATTTATATTGTGTTGGTTCAACTAAATCTATTCAACTAAATCTATAAGTTTTCTCATGATATAGTGCATCCGAATGGTTTTTTTGTGTTAAGTCTAGTGACTTTAAATAATAATATTGAGTTCTGATCTACGCTAAGAATAACATTCAATAAACAATTTAATAAAAAATATATAGATATTAATAAGATTATTATAATATTAAAATAGTTCTAGATTTTTTATAAATATTGTAGTTTTCTTCCCTGGACTAGCTTTTATTATTTTTTTTTTTTTGTAGCTAGTAGTTAATATCATTACCAACTCTAAACCAAAATGTTTTTAAATAAGATAATAGTTCAAAATTAAGAATGTTTATACTTTTTGAATCATTTAAGATTTTTGTTCTTGCATTATGAACTTTGATATTAAATTAGTAATATGGTCTTATAATGTTCTTATTTAAGATCAAAATATTGAAGATGAATGTTATTGATTTATGAAGTTAGTCTTTTTTTTCAGTGCATACAATTTGGACTTTATTGCGTGACACTGTACAACAATTGCGTTTAGTGTTGCATACTTTTGGGCACGACAGACAATGCTCCTTTTCCGTTACCGTCAATGGTCTGTCTTTATGTCCTCAGTCTGCTGTCGGCTTGGTCTGTTTGTTAATGTGTGTGTGTGCATTCATTTGTCGGTGAGTGTGCGTGCAATTTACGCGTCCAGCGTCAAGTGGCAGACGAGGCAGGCCGCAAGCTGCAGGCGATGCCATTGCGACCAGTTGGCAGACATGCAACTTTAGTGTGTGTCTGGTTGGCGGCAAGTGTTGAAAACATGTTAATTGCTAACAATAACAACAACAACAGCAACAACAATAACAATAACAATAGAAAGAAACAAGCGCACGAACAAAAACAATAACAACCAGCAGCAATTGGAGGCGTCAGCTTGACTGCTCCACTTGCAACAACGACAAAGACGACAAACATTTCCATGTGGCAAGCGGAAGTTATATGCCTGCCACACCCCGTCTATCCTCTTCCCACTTCTACTTCCCACTTTCCATTCGCAGCTGTTTAAGTAGGTGCGCCATAAAAAAGCAAAAGAAAAAGAAAAATAAAAAGGGAGTCACCAAAGCAGCGAGCGGAAGTATTTGTCATGATATTTATCGCATAAACCGATGTCGTTGCTGTTGCCGTTGAGTAGGCGGCCTCAGCAAACGGAAAATTGTGAAAATTTAATTGAAAATGTTGCCAGCCAAAGGACACGTGCCACGCACAGGCGGACAGACGCAGTAGGAGTACTAGGAGCGGGGAAGCGAGGAGACGCAGACGGCACAGCAGCTCATCAAATATTAAACCTCTGTTTTTTCCGTATCCCATTTGAGCAGCTGCTGCCTAAATGGGAGAGCTTAACAAAATAACAAATAAAAATCATAAAAAATATAAAATAAAATAATTTTTTAAAATAGGTCATCGATTGTACAACTTTTTATATTTGGGTTAAAGCCTCATGTGAATTTCGTGGAAACTGTATTTACTTGTTGTTTAAATTTATGGAATTTACTAGGTAAATTGCAAATTATTGAAAAAATGTAAAGAATATTGTAAACTTTTATATTTGATTGTGGATCCGAGTAATTGAGAATGAAATATACTTTCCTTTGACAGATAATAATATGTATTCATAATTGTACAAAATATATATGTTTTTATTACATGCAATCAAAATTGTATAAAATATTTTTTAACCATAGTTTTAATAGATTTAATTTTAGCTTAAAGCAGGATTATTTTTGTCAATACCTAATGCTTTTGCAAATTAACAATGCTGTTTTGATATAGATATTTTGTTGACTTTTTTAATAAATACAATATTTATAATTTATTTGTAATTCCCCTTCCCTTTTATTTTGATTCCCCTTCCCCATGGAGTCCCCACTCTTTTTTACCACGCTATTGTTATTTGTTATGATCTTTTGTAAGGCTTTTCTTACACACTTTCTGACTTCTTCTGCTACTTTATCGTTCTGAATTTTTCCTGCTGTTTATATTATTATTTTTAATGCGGCCTTGTAAATTTTTTTATGGCCCAGCAAACGATGGTTGCATTCAATTCAAAAATTACAACAGCTGAAATGTCACATCAAATTATAAATGTGCATAAATAATGAAAATGCAAGGATATTTCTCAAGAAAAAATAGAAAATAAAATCGTTAAAAAAGCGCACGCGCTACAATCATTTACTTTCCACATTAAAGCATATCAATTTTTAATTAAAAAAGAAAGAAAAGGATAACAACAGAGCTTCTATCAAAAAAGGCGAAAAAGCAAATAAAAGAGCCTGCGAAGTATCTCAAGCACATAATCCTTTTTAATGGCATTCAACAACAAAAAAAAAATAAAAAAGGCAAAAAGTTGTTGCCAGCGAGACAGCATAAAAAAATTACTGACGACGCCCGCAAATTAATTTGTTTATTTAGGCGGCATTTTTGCAGCTGTGTACCGAAACTTTTGCTGACTATTTAAAAAATTTTAAATTTTAAACAAAATTAAAAGTACTATAGTACGAGTATAAAAAAAATACCATGACGAGGCTCTGCACTTATTCTGTGCGAGAGGAAGGAAGAGAAAACGGAGGTCAGTAAGTGTAGCAAATTTACATGCAAAATATGCGCGAGTTGTCAGCAGTTGGTGAAAGCAAGTGCGAACGAGACGAGATAGAAGTCATCGACTTAGAGATACTCTGCTTGCTCTAAAAATAATATTGCTATTTTTATTATATACTTTTTTTACTCAATTTTATTGTCTTTAAAATTAAGACAAACAGCAATTGAGAACATAAAAGAAATAAGTTTCTATAAAACTAATCCAAACAGGGAAATCTTTTCGAAATCTTTCAAGTTAACATGCTGTTACCCAGTTCACAACAAATTTATAAGACTCACTGTAAGTGTATCAGAAAAAGATGCTGAAATTGCAAATGACAAGTTTTGCACTAAGCAGGAGCATAAATAGAAGATGGCCCAGGATGGCGGGAAGGGCAAAGGGCGAAGGGCATGTAAATTGGGAGTGGAATGAGTGTGCGGGGGACTGTGTGTGTGTGTGTGTGTGTGTGTGTGGTTGTGCAGTGAATGGGGAAGGCATGACAGTTGCATTGACACACTTACTGCATGATGAAGCAAAATGAGTGACAAACTGACTGCGGCACGTTGTAAGCTGCTTATTAAGCGCTGTCGCTGTTGTTGCATCCGACGCTGCAGCAGTGGCAAGAGCGTTTGACATGTTGCACAGCTGCACAACGGAGCTCCGTGTGCCACATTTCCGCACAACATGTCAAGCTGCGACCCATAAACCAAGTCGCCCAAATATAAATGAGTGCTAAGCTGGCGCCAAAACTTAAAGTAAATAAATGGGTTACTTTCACTTGAGGGGCTCCGTATTGGGAATCGGGGAACCGAGCGTTGAGCTTGCTGTAAAACTTTTACCCAAATCAATGTCAACTGCGGCTGGTTCAAAAAAATAAAAAATAAAATAAAAGAGTGTGCTCCTCTGCGTGGGTGGCAAGTACCCGCACGTGCCTCCAAGTTGATGAAGTTGCCGCGTTAACAGCCGTTAAACTTGCCACTCGCAAAAGGTTTCAACGCACCGTTGAGATTTCTTTGCTCGAATCAAACAAAGCTTTTTCTCTGCTTTCAATAAATTAACAAAATGACAGCAACAACATTAACAGAGGGCAAAAAATTACTCAAGGGAAAACCAAAGCACTCGAAGTGAAAATTTAAAATAGCAATGTATCTTTTTCAAATACAAATTTAAAACGTAGTATATTCTCAATATAAAAAGTATTTAAATTCTGAAAGTTACTTTATGAAATTTAAAGATTTGTATTTTTATAGTCATAAAAAACATTTATTTTTGCATTATAATTGCTTCAGCTAATATTTCTGATTTTAAAATATAATAGAGATAGATAGATAATATATTTAAAAATAATATACTTCAATATAAAAAGTATTTAAATTCTGAAAATTACTTTATGAACTTTACAGATTTGTAATTTTTATAGTCATTTGATAGATATAAAAAACATGAGAAGATATTTAATTTTAGCATTATAAGTGCTTCTAAATAATATTTCTGATTTAAAAAAAAATTAGTCAGACAGACAGACAAGTTTTAACGGTAAGTTAAAATATTTTCATGTCTGTTATATGCATGAAATAATTAATAAGTTAAATTAATGTAAATAAAATAAATGCATGTAATTCTTGTCATTTTTTTCATTTTGTCGAAGTTGTTGCTTTGGCAAGTGTAAATAGTTTACTCCTTTACAGTCGACGTATTAAAATACTCAGACTTATGGTGCTGACATGGAAATGCCTGTGCCATGTTCTCATTAATTTGCCAAGCAACATCAACTGCAGCAACTGAGACAAAGTTAGAAAAGGAAGAGCACTGCACTAATAGATACCCTGCAATCAGTTTCATTTAATTTGTAAAAAATAACAATAAAATATAACATATAACATTTATGTTGTAAAATATAACATATTTTTTAAGTTTTAATTTAAAAATTAATTGATATTTTTTTAATGTTTATTCATGTTTATTAATGACTCAATTAAATCCCATGCCTCTTGATTAAATATTGTAGAAAGTATGTTGAATAACATATTTTTTAAGTTTTAATTTAAAATGTAATTGGTATTTATTTTAATGTTTATTGGCAATTTGAGGGTACTTTTTTAATCTCTTTGCATGCTACCCCATTGCCTTGTTCATATATGTATAGTAGAGAGTGCACTTTCTATGGCTGGCAGCAATTCTTGATGTGGCTGCCTTCTCGATGTTGCTGTCGTTGTCTGTAGCTGCTGTTGCGCTTTTAACGAGCGCCATTTTTAAACAGACTGCCATGCTGACATGAGTTCCTTCAGCTGCTTGAAATATTGCACATACGCCGCGTTGGCGGAGAGGCAACGTTCTCTCACATCTCCATTCGCATTTTGAGCTTAGATGCTGTTGCTGTCTTCGATCTGAGCAACATTTACTTTCAATCAAGCTGAAGCTACTCTCGCAGTTCTCCTTGAGTGCAAATCTCAATGGAGAAACAAAATGCTGAAGTGCAAATGAAATGAGATGTGATGTGATGTGAGTTCAAGAAACATCTGCAGCTTGTCTAGCTGATGATAAAGTTTTTTGTGTTTGCTATTTCATTTACGCCTTTGAAATATGATTTCTGATTTGCTTTATTTCCAAAGTGGCAAACAACTAAACAAAGCAAACAAACAGACAATGCAGACATGTGTCAAGTTCCGAGTTTTAATTACAACTGCATTTGGTTCAACTTTGATTTTACTGTTTAATCCTTAGGCAGTTCAAGCTTCTCAAGGAAAAAACTTTTATATTTCTAAATAGTGAATATGCCAATGGAATGAATTAAAATAAATTAATAAATTTAAATTATTGCCATTGTTTCTCATGTGTGCAAACTTTCATTTGGAAAAAATGAGATATGGAAATCAAGAACAATCTAAAAATGTTCAAAAACAATGCTTATTTTGTGCTACATTGGCAAATATTGTGCTGTTTGTGCTCTGTTGTCGAGCTGCAAATTCGAGAGTGCATTTTGACATTTTCGTGCGCTTCGTTGAGCTCACAAAGTTAATGGAAAAGCACGCAGGCCAAACAACGATATGTATTCATATCGGATGTATCCTGAGTATGCCATTTCAATGGGTGTGTCTGTTTGTTGGCTGGTAGCTAAGCAAGAGGATTTTTGAGGTGAAGTGGGCGGGCATTGAACTGGATGCAGCGAAACAATGGAACCGTTTGCATATAGCCAGCTTGGATTAACATTGGCAGCTGGCGTTGCTTTCTTTGTCTTTTGCTTGCCACCTGCTGGGCATTGATAGGACTTTTGGTAGCTTAAAGAATGCCTGATTCAGGCCTACTAGCTAACTCTGGCTAATTGCCTAACTGCTACCATTGATATTATCGATTTTTGGCCTAACAATTTTTGCTTTTATTATTTTCCTTCGATATTTTTTTTTAATTTTTTGCAGCTGCCATTGGCAAATATTTATGATATTCCATTTAAGATACGAATTTTATTTTATGTGCTTCTATAGCAATGCACACAAACATTCCTACAATAGTTTTGCAATTGAAAGAAAAGTTTAATTTGGCTTCGAAAGAATTTTGCAAAAAAAAAAATACGAAACAATGTGTAATAACACAAAGAAAACTTGGAAACCAGCTGGAAAATTCCGTTTATTTATTGCCCAGTTAAAGCAGGTAAAAAAATATGAGTTAACAATCCATGCAAAAAAATTCAAGAATTTGAATCAAACATATATTATTTTTCTCGTTTTAAAACTTAAAGTTAAAATTTATAAGTTTATCTCGACTCGTTTTAAAATTTCTCATCGTGTAAATATTATATTGAGATCCGTGCAACCAAAAGCAATTTCCTGTCAGTTTGAAACCCAAATGCACACTTGGATAACTTTTTTCAGGCCATTTCTCTCGCAGGATTTATTTTGGCACCTGCGGGGTAATAATCACACTTTGTAATTTCATTAACGCTTTCATTTCCAGGAAGCGTCTGTCACTAGCAAATATAAGGAGTAAAAGTGGAGGAAGAGGTGAAAGAAGGAGCACACCTGAAATTCGACTGCGAGTTGAGTTGAAGCTTCTGCCTTAACGCCTTCGTTTTTGGCCACAACTTTTGGCTAAAGGCGAGTGAGCCTTTCTCACTGTTTTTTGCACATTAATTTCGCCTTATGAAATCTTTTGCACATTAACTCGCCTGATGCTTAACCCTTTGCTTCCCTGTCTCTACGATTTCCCGACGTCAGACTATGGGGACCAAAAGTTACGCATTAAAAACATTTTTTGTTATGCTTCAAAAGTCGTAAAACTGAGTTTTATGAATGCGATTAAGCGCGTGAACTGCACGAAAGCATATTTCACTTGGTCTTCATTGTTTCCTCCCTCTCCCTCTCCCTGTCTCTCTCTCACTCTCAATCTCATTTATTTAGCTCACTAGCTGTCTTGCTCTCCTGCTCTGTGCTGATATTCTCTCTTTTTTTGCGTCCTACTTTGCTGTTATTCCCGGAATTTGTCATTTTTAATGACTGCGAAAAGAATGCGCTCGTAATTACATGGCCAAAACGAGAAAAACAACTCGTTACTATGTGAAGGCTATTTCCTTGTATTGTGTATCATAAATTATTTTACTTATTTTAGCCCATAATAAAGGGAGGGGGGGCAACTTCCTGATTTCAGAAAAAACATTGAATGACATTTCTAATTGCATAAACAATATTTATTTGTTTCAATAGTATCATTTGAGGAAAACACAACTTAATATTAGATTACCATTTAAATAAATTATATACTACAATTTCTACAAATTTTGTATCTTTTAGTACTAAATATGTAAACACACCCATTTCCATTTCACTAAGGTCAAGCTTAAATTCAAATTATTATATATTAAAATTTATATTTAATTTCAACTTTTACTTGAAGCTAAAATTTCACAAATTACTGAATTTAATATGAAACTAAGCACAAAGAAAATCATAAGATCAAAGTAATGTCCAAGTTTATTATAATTAAAATTAATTGAAATACTGATAATATTTTTGCGGCAATATCAAACTTTTTAGCTTCAATGCTGTCAAATAATTATGCTTAATTAATCGACGAGCTGTAAATTATATTTGCTGTGAGTTTTATGTACCCCCTTTTTGTATAAGTGAATAAAAGCGTATATTAATGTTACAAAAATTTAATTTAGGAATATTTTATAATCAAACTCTGATAATTTATTTTACCTGAATTTATTTAAAGCAAATGCAATTGATTCCCCAAGAATTATCGATGTTGAGACTTATAAATAAATTTGGCTAACTAATTGTTAATCAATTTTCCATTCGATTTCATATTGTGAATTAAAAAGTTAGTGAAAATTGTATTTCTGTTTTAAAGTATATTAAAGTATATTTTAGCAGAAATATCTAATGTTTTAGCCTTGATAACAAATTACGCTTAATTAAAACGACGAGCTGTTTATTATATTTGCTGCGAGTTTTATGTACTCTTTTTTTGTAAAAGTGTATAAAAGCGTATATTAATGTTACAAAAATGTAATTTATGAATATTTTATAATCAAATTCTGATAATTTATTTAAACAGAATTCATACAAAGCAAATGCAATTGATTGCCCAAAAATATATTAAATCTGAGACTTATATATTGATTGTTATTAAATTCTCCATAAGTTTTAAAATTTTTTGAACTAAAAAGTTAGTCAAAATTGTATTTCTTTTTTAAAGTACTTTGCAAGTGTTGTCCTTAATTATTCAACTTAGCTGTAGAGCATGTTAGCGTCGTTCTATCCAGTTGCTTACAAATTTTACCTTTTCATTTAGCTGTTTGGCAGCCTGAATTGCAGTTATAACTAAGTAGCATGCACCTCCCAACAAATGCAAACCAGCCAGCTACCTTTCCTTCAAAGGGAGCAGAAGGAGGAGGAGGAGCAGGGGGAGGGAAAAACCCTCATCGCAATTTGCTATTGTTCTCACTGGCAGCCACTACTTAAATCCGTTTCCTCGGCTGCTTGTCTTTCATTTTAGTCAGCTTTTCAGCGTCATCCTTGTCGTCAGCGTCATCCTTGAAGGTGGCAATGTCTGTGCTGCTCCTGCGTCAGGCTGTCCTTCGGTCCTTTCTGTCCTTCTTTGTTCCTCTATCCCTCTCTTCCTCTATCCCTCAGTCCATGCTCGTCCATTCGCTCGGCTGGCTTCGCTTTCTTTCTATTTGGCGTAGCATTCGCACTTAAGTGATTTTGACACTTGTCCTACTTTCCATGCGTTGATTTTTGTGTCAGCAGTGCTAAAATAGTGCCGCACCCCTGCCTACCACCTCCCACCTCCCATCATCCACCTCCTACCTTCTTCCTCCGTCTCCTTGTACCCTTTTATCCTTTAGGCTGCGTGTGCTGCTGCAGTTTGCTAACCGCTGCTGAAGTTGTTCACCTTTCAATACGCTGCCACTACAGGAACTTTTCCATCTTTTTTTACACATTTTTTTTGTGGCAGGGCACGTAAAGTGGCAGCAACTTCAGTTTCTAGTACTATTCTCTTCTACCTTATTTTTTTTTGCATTTTCCGATGCGTTCGTCTCTTTTATTTGCGTTCGTTTGTTGTAGTTCATGTTGCTGCTGGTGATCTATAGTTGTCATCATTCTGTTCAAACAACTTGACGTCATCAGTGTCTTTATTCTGCCAAGAAAAAATAAAAACAACAACAACAATAGCAACTGAAGTGCACTTTTGTGGTTTTTCCTATGATTGGTGTGTATGTGTGTGTGGTTGAGGGTGTATCTGCATATGTATGTGTTTGCTTCTCTTTTTCCTCTCTACAACTCTCTCTGTCTCTCACTCTCTCGCACTCTCTGCTTAACTGTTTGTCTTGGCCATCTCGTGGTTTTGCTTTTTTAGCTTTGGACTCAATTGCTCACAAAATAAACGCATTAGAAATGATTTGCAGTCTTGATATCCTTAAATGCAACTGGTTGCCAAAAGCAACAATTAAACACAAATAATAAAATCTAAAGTCGCATATCGTCTCAGTTTTACATTTTCTAAGGGAAAGTAGACAACATTTTATATGCATTGAGCAAATTAAATCATTTCCTGAACACTCAACACAGCTTTGCCAAAGAGTAACTTTTTGGGGGCCAAAAAGTTTTGATAAAAAATTTTTGCTTTTCATTTCTTTTGTCAAAGTATATTTTACACACACATAGAATGAGAGCAGAGAGAGAGAGAGAGAGAGAGAGAGAAAGGCAGACAGAAAGCCAGTTTCGCATTAAAAACTAATTTCATTTCTAATTAATTTTGACGTCTCGTCGTTTGTGGTTAAATATTCTGGCACGCGAAGAGAGTTTCTTTATGGTGCGGGCTTCGAGGCGAAGTCATTAAAAAAGTTGCCAAAGACTTTTACACACACACACACACATAGTCAGATAAACTTTCTGCACGTGCAAGGGAGCGTACATGTGTGTATTTGTGTGGGTGTATGTGGTGTGTATGTGTATTTAGTTGTCACCGTCAGCTACGTCGTACATTTTAAATGCCTCAAATGAAATTAACAAAGAAAAAGCCGTAAAATGTCACCGCAGCAGGTGTACATATGTAATATATATACACTCACACAAACACAGACACACACACACACAGGTAGATTGTGTGTAAGTTGTGGTGCTTTTGGCATGCCCAAAGCCTCATATTATCCAGCCATGGGCGCTCAAGTTGACGGCTTTTGGTAAAATTTTAAATGAAGGCAACGACAATTTTTCTTCATTTCTTTATTTTTTTTTGCAACCACATAAAATTGTGTGAACATTTTGTGAAAACTTGGAACGAGCGAATGATGAAGAAGCCGAAGTGATGAAAAACTACTACGAATTAAATATGTGTTTTCGCTTAGTAGCCCAAAAAAGTTGCTCAACTGATTTTCGTTTGGCTTCTCGTTTTGCTTGTTTTAAAATTTTTTGTTGGCCAAAAACTTTTACAACTAACAAAATGGCTTTGTTTCAAGGACTTGGCTTGAAAACCGCTTGGGCTATTTAAAAATGTGTCTCGAGAAATTGAAGCGGGTTAAACAGATTATGAATTCGAATATGTAGTGTATTGATTGATACTTATCAGATTATAAGCTAAAAAAGTTTTTTTTAAGCGCTACACTGATAAAAAAAAATTTTGAAAATAAAGATTTTGGTCTTAAAACAAAGAATTTTGGTATAACATAAAACATCGAATTCTTGGATTGAAAAACCACATATTGGTTTTAAGAACATTTCAAATAAGATCAAATAAGATCAAGATCTGTTAATTATTTAATAAAAGTATGTAACTTGTAACAATGAATGTTGTTTTAAGTGAGTGACTACTGTAGCTTTTTAATTAAATTGCCTAGGAAATGTTTCTGGCTTGTATTGTAGTTGAAATTAAATCGGATGCAAAGTGTTTGCTTAATAACTTTCAATCCTTATTGTTATACATTCCGTGCAATCTGTTTCAGTGTACTTCCGGTCGGGAAAACAGCACCAAAAATCAATGAGACTATAATAAAAATAAGAGGAAAAAATTGAAAAAAATGCCTCGTCAATTGCAGGCGTAACTCACTTTGTAGCACAATGAAGTATGCCACACCTACATGCAGACAGAGAGAGACAGAAAATAGGAGGAAAATTGTGTGGAAGAGAGAAAGAGAGAGAGAGAGAGAGGAAAGAGAGGGAAAGGGAAAGAGATAAAGTAGGGTTATTTGGTATAATAGGCCACCCTTTTAAACCACTGTTGACATTGCTTCATTTGCACTTTGATGCATTCGTGCCACGTGGACTGTGTTGCAACTTGCGATGTGTAATTGTTTCATTTAACTGCATTTAATTGAATATTTCACGCGCGTTTGTTTATTGACAACAGCAACAGCATTAACAGCAATTGCAATGATAAATTGTTTACGCAATTTAAGTAAATAAATGCATTTAAAAAGCTTCTCATGTCTGTCTGTCCGTCTCCCCCAATTGCCAATTGCTTGTGACTGTTTGCTGCAAGCTGATGACCATGTTGCACACACATAACGGGGATTATCAGTGTCAACAGCGCTTGTTTAATTACCACAGCAATGGTCGCCTGTTAAGGTCCTTAAAGTCGAGGTCGAAAGGACGCCTTTGAATTTTTTTTGTGGCAATGTGGCATCAACATTGAACCTGCCGCAGTTGTTTATTAGTTTTGATAAAGCCATAAAATGACAGCAGGTCGTCCTCATGTGAGCAAACACAACAAACAAACAGTGACACTAAGCGCTAAAAGATTTGACCTCGCTTTGAGCTTTTCCTGAATACCCTGTAGTGACTAAATGTGCCAAGTGGGTATTATATATTGCATAGAATATAAGTAACAGACAGATGTAGATTTGTATGAGATATTAGATATTCGAGAGAGCCAGTAAACTTGGAATTTAGATTCGTTCTTCTTTCTATTTAAATTCCTGTTATTTTCTGCATTAACATTTAGCTATATTTGTTTATAAGGTATCTGTTTAAGCAAGCAATCTCTTGTTTGTCCTTCAACCTTTTTGCTGTCGCTTTTTGTCCGTGTTTGATTGTAGTTTTTGTTGTGGTATCAAAAATGCCGTTGCCACTAAGCCTTTGAGCAAATGCAAATAAAATGCACACGCACACAGACACGACTCTTGTTTACCTATCCATGTCAGCTGTGTGTGTGTGTGTGTGAATGTGTGTGTTAGTGCAGGCATTTTGTTTACACGACTGAGGGGCGTGTTGGGATCTGTCAGTAAGAGTTCTCGTATATTTGCATAATTTTTTCTCTACAAACGAACAGAGAAATAAGCGGCAAATATATGAGTATTACGCATACGCCCCGTTGCACCAATTTGTGCAGCTTCTGTCACAATTGAGAATGCGCAGACTAAATCTGCTTTTTAATATTCTTTAAAATTTAAATCTGTTTTAAACATGGAATCCATCTTTTCCTTTTCTTTTCAAATGCAAAATTGCCATAATTTTCCAGATTATCCAACTAGTTATTTCCTTTAGCTTTAACTGAGGCGTTATTCTCTAGATAAGGGATTTCCCTCAGAACTTATCCAGTTCATTCATCTGTCAGACACAGTCTACCATTTCATAAATTAACAAACTACTCGTATGTGAGTATAGTTTTTGAAGTGTCAACTCACGTCGTGTCATCGCTTTTAATTTAAAATCAAAACTCTTCTACTGCCACTTGCCACATCCTGGAGTTGCTGAACATTTTGTTCCCAGATATTTGCTTCATTAGCTATTCAAAACTTGCTGCAAGTACGAGTATATCAGGCGGGATTCATCAGCATCAAGGACTTGCCACAAACTGCAGCCATAATGTTTGTCTGCCTCATGCTGCGCTTTTTGGCTGCCTTGAACCTTTCTCTTCGTTGGCTTCCTTTTCTTCCTTTTCTACTACCACTTCGTCTTCCTTTGTTGGTTTACTCGGCTGCTGCAAAACTTATGCCGCCACTTTATGAAGATGAGGCATTGCAGCAGCTATGCAGCGTTGCTGTGGCGCATAAATTAATGAAAATTTATTTATGCCCCAAAAATATGGAGCAAACAACGGAGCCCGAAGAACGAAGAACGAGAATGAAGCCGTGTGCCATCAAATGTTTTCCAGTGCATTAGGCACACAGACTTATACATTAGCACAGGCACACACACATGCATAATCATTTCCCATACATATATCATTTAAAGATATTGTTGTCGTGTGCAGTGGTAGCATTAACAGCAACAACAAAAACAACAACTATGCTGCTAAATAAGCAAATGGCATGCATCAACAGATTCTAAGAAGGTCATTTATTATATATATTAAGTAATGGCCTAAAATTAGTCCTACTTCTATTCATACTTCTATTAGCATTTGAATTATATCTCTATATTCGAACTCGTACTTCTTCCTCAGTTTCTCTTACCCTTTCTACTACTGCTACCATAAATACTACAATTAAGATTACTCCTCTCAGTCCCTCTCCCGGGCCCCGCTCCCAGGCCGTCTCCCAGGCCCCGTTCCCAGTCCCTCACCCTGGCCCCGCTCCCAGTCCCTCTCCCAGTCCCTCACCCAGTCCCTCTCCCAGTCCCTCTCCCAGTCCCTCTCCCAGTCCCTCTCCCAGTCCCTCTCCCAGTCCCTCTCCCAGTCCCTCACCCAGTCCCTCTCCCAGTCCCTCTCCCAGTCCCCCTCCCAGGCTCCGCTCCCAGTCCCTCTCCCAGTCCCTCTCCCAGTCCCTCTCACAGTCCCTCTCCCAGGCTCCGCTCCCAGTCCCTCTCCCAGGCCCCGCTCCCAGTCCCTCTCCCAGTCCCTCTCCCAGTCCCTCACCCAGTCCCTCTCCCTCTCCCAGTCCCTCTCCCAGTCCCTCTCCCAGTCCCTCACCCAGTCTCTCTCCCAGTCCCTCTCCCAGTCCCTCTCCCAGTCCCTCTCCCAGTCCCTCTCCCAGGCTCCGCTCCCAGTCCCTCTCCCAGGCCCCGCTCCCAGTCCCTCTCCCAGTCCCTCTCCCAGTCCCTCACCCAGTCCCTCTCCCAGTCCCTCTCCCAGTCCCTCTCCCAGTCCCTCTCCCAGTCCCTCTCCCAGGCTCCGCTCCCAGTCCCTCTCCTAGGCCCCGCTCCCAGTCCCTCTCCCAGTCCCTCTCCCAGTCCCTCACCCTGGCCCCGCTCCCAGTCCCTCTCCCAGTCCCTCTCCCAGTCCCTCTCCCAGGCTCCGCTCCCAGTCCCTCTCCCAGGCTCCGCTCCCAGTCCCTCTCCCAGTCCCTCTCCCAGTCCCTCTCCCAGTCCCTCTCCCAGTCCCTCTCCCAGTCCCTCTCCCAGTCCCTCTCCCTAGCCCCGCTCCCAGTCCCTCTCCCTAGTCCCGCTCCCAGTCCCTCTCCCAGTCCCTCTCTCAGTCCCTCTCCCAGTCCCTCTCCCAGTCCCTCTCCCAGTCCCTCTCCCAGTCCCTCTCCCTGGCCCCGCTCCCAGTCCCTCTCCCAGTCCCTCTCCCAGGCTCCGCTCCCAGTCCCTCTCCCAGTCCCTCTCCCAGTCCCTCACCCTGGCCCCGCTCCCAGTCCCTCTCCCAGTCCCTCTCCCAGTCCCTCTCCCAGGCTCCGCTCCCAGTCCCTCTCCCAGGCTCCGCTCCCAGTCCCTCTCCCAGGCCCCGCTCCCAGTCCCTCTCCCAGTCCCTCTCCCAGTCCCTCACCCAGTCCCTCTCCCAGTCCCTCTCCCAGTCCCTCTCCCAGTCCCTCTCACAGTCCCTCTCCCAGGCTCCGCTCCCAGTCCCTCTCCTAGGCCCCGCTCCCAGTCCCTCTCCCAGTCCCTCTCCCAGTCCCTCTCCCAGTCCCTCTCCCAGTCCCTCTCCCAGTCCCTCTCCCAGTCCCTCTCCCAGGCTCCGCTCCCAGTCCCTCTCCCAGGCTCCGCTCCCAGTCCCTCTCCCAGTCCCTCTCCCAGTCCCTCTCCCAGTCCCTCTCCCAGTCCCTCTCCCAGTCCCTCTCACAGTCCCTCTCCCAGGCTCCGCTCCCAGTCCCTCTCCTAGGCCCCGCTCCCAGTCCCTCTCCCAGTCCCCGCTCCCAGTCCCCTCAGGATCTGCTAGAGATGCCATGTTGAAAGAGCAAATGTGATGTGACAAAAGAAACATGTTGCAAGGTGAGTATATACTGTATTCTTGTGTCCATATTGGGTGGTGCAACAAAATGATTTTTCTTGCCGCTTGCCAAATGGTCAACATTATATGTGCAACGCCCTCACAAAACGATAGTTCTTTTTCACTTCTTTTTTTGGCTCTGTTGTATTGTGTTGCATGCAGTTTCCGGTTCCGTTTGGCTTCCCCTTGACTTCCGTTGCGCTTGTCACTTGTTTTGCATGTCGTCACGCGCTCGTCCTGCACTTTAACTGCACTTATGTTGGGCAAGAGTCCAGTCAGTTGGACATTTTGTAGCTGCTTTGTCGAAAATATCAACAAAATGCGAAACGAACGCATGAGAAAGCACACATTAGCTCTATCTACACGTGTCTAAGGATTGTGAGAGGACAATGGGGTTTGAGGGGACTTTTTTATGTGCTCTTGCCACATCATCAATTACACATTTTACAACTTCTGACTAACTGTCTGGGGGTCGGCAGAGCGACGTGCTGGGCCACTGACAAAACAGACATAAATCAAACATTTCCCACGTTGCGAAACAATTTCCGGCTGCATGGCAACTCAAGACTGCCACCATGTGTAGCACTCTGTATGTGTGTGTGTGTGTGTGTGTTTGTGTTGTCTATCTTTTTGCTGAATTTTATTTATGGCATCCGCCAAAACTCAGACAGGCAGACAGACCGACTGAGAGACAGACAAACATGTGATATATAGATAAAATGACTTCAGTTAGAAAATTTACAATTGCTTTTACTTGATACATAATTGTTGCTGTTGTTGCTTTCGCTTTTGTTGTTGTTGTTGTTGTAACTGGGTTTGGCGCTTTTGTATTGCATTTTGATTTGTGGTTTACAAGCTTTTGTCTGGCTCATAAATTTGGCTTATAGCATTTTGCATGATGTTGTATGGTTGGTTTAATGGCAACTGATATTATATCCAAAATATTGCAACTTTGAATTTAATGAATGAAATTTAATATGAAAGCTGTTCTTTCTCTTGCTCTACGTTGCGTATACGCAACATAATTTAATTTTGCTAAATTGATATTCAATTACACTTTGTAGTCGGCAAAAGCAGAATTGTTAAACAATTGAATTTGTGTGGAATCTACGATGATAAATTTATGTTTTTGTTTCAAGCACGAGTGCAGCTCAACAATTGCTGCCATTTGTGGCAAGTTGAAGCCACAAAAAGTTGCTCAATTTGTCACACAGCAAAACTTTAACCCCCCCTCAGTCACAAAGTTGGCAATGTGTGGCAAGAGAATGGAAGAATTCTTTAGTTTGGCCCTTGGTACTGAGCCACCTTTCGCAAATGCCAATTTACGCTTTATATACGAGTCTCGTTCGGGCCATTTGCGACAAAGGAAACGCAATGGCAAAGGAAAAAGGCCAACGACCAGACCAGGAAACCCAACCCGATTCAATAAGACCACAGCTGCCGCTAATAGTAACACAGTGTTAATAAAGTCGGGTATGCCAAGTGCAAGAATACGCTGTAATAAGTTGGCTGCTGTTATGTTAACTTTAAGAAATCTTCTTGACATTTGTTCTTTTATATGTTCAACATTAAAGCTTATCGATTTTATTTGAATTATTTCCATTGATATTCTGCAGGGTATTAAAGTCATTTCAATTGATTGGTTCATTATATTCATTATTGGTCACATTTTATGATTGCTTTCGTCGGCCTTTTGACTGTTTGACTGACGGATTGGCGGTTTGACCGACTGCCAAGGGAATTTGTGGCATGCAGCATAATTTAATATGTGCTCTCCTCTTTGCTACCTTGGCATTCGCTTTATTGTGCCGTTTTATGTGTTTATTGGGATTGAAAGGGTTTTCTTGGGTTTTCGCATCTTTCTCCCTCACTCTCTCACTCTCTCTGTCTCTCTTTCTGTCCTTGCCTGCACGTAGGATTTCAATCCTGAGTGCTTAAATTATTTATTGGACATATTTTGCGACAGCTTACAGCCTTGAGAGATAGGACTTTGTTTATTATTATGATTTTTGTGCCAAGCTGCTAACAAATGAACAAATGGCCAGGGTCATCACATAAATTATGAGCACTTTTGCTGACCCATGACCCATGAATCTAATCAACAGATTGAATGCCAACACAGACGCTTCTAATGTATTCCGGAAAACTCATTCAATATATTAAACTACAGTCTAAAACTCATAACGTACTTTTTAATAGTGACAAATATAGAATTTCAACGAAGACCATATTGTTTCCAAAATATATTAATTATTCATTGACCCCATTATTCATACATTTTTGCCAATTAAGTTGACAACAACAATAATCAATTGATATGATATATGTACATAATCTATATATTTATTGCACTTCACAATATCAAAATCATATAAATTCATGTGCACAGAGAGTTGTTGGCATAATTGACAATTGAATTTGTCATAAATAAAGGCAAATCAAATTTATTTTGAATATGTTTTTTTTTTTGGGCACAATCCTCTGCTGTTGACTTTAATCAAAACCGTATACCAGGAGAGAGAGAGAGAGAGAGAGAGAGAGAGCGAGAGAAAGAGAGAGGGAGAGGGAGAGAGAGTTAGCGGGACAAAGTTGTTTATGAGTCGAAAACAAATTGTGGCAGTAAATTGCAAGTTGATTTCATGAAATTTATTTGCTTTATAAATGGCAAACTCAATGCACACAGACACAAGGGAATTGTGAGAGGAGAATAGGTTGAATTTCCATTGTTTCTGTACGAGAAATTTAACATAACTTAATGCACAAGCAGAGATATTTATATTTAGATGAAGCTAACTGCGCAGTGAGTTGCACTGAGTTAACTGGCAAATTGAGCAAATATTTATTTGCATTTTTGTGCCTGGCTGCCTGCTTCAAGGGTCCTTCCCTTAGACAATCTGAATCTGCCAGATACGTTTTCCATTTGCACCTGCACTCCAGCACTTAATGTTTATTTTAATTGAATTGCTAGCTCAAGGCTTTTGCTCAAGGACACTGGCAAGGTTATAAGCCCAGTTAAATAACCCAGTTAGTTGAGTATCCAACTATGTGAGGCTCTGGACCGTCGAGATATTTACTGTCCAGCATAAATTAGCAGCTGCTCTGGGAATTGTGTATGCAAATTGAATTTTATATGCCACGACAAATGGCATTTAAATCATAATTTAAATACATTTATTATTTATTATTTTAGTCACACTGCAAAACTTTGCTTAAATATTTAACCGGTTGAAAATAAAACATATACATAATATTAATTTTTCAATAGAGTCAAATTAAATGCAGTGATTAATTCTCTTTATTTAGTTAACAAATTAAATTGAATAATTTATATTGTGTGGGTATTCTATTGAAATCTTGGGCTAATATTTTTTTACAAAACAAAACAAAAATAATGAAATATATATAAACATATGTACTTATGTAAATATAATATTTGTAAAAAACTTATTTTTTAATTATATTTAAATTGATAAATACAATGTACCTACAATAGATATCATTAGATATGCTTTCTTATTTATTAACTTAGTCTCAGACAATATTGTTACTTTAACTTTAGTAATAGACCTAATTAGCTTGTAAAGCAACCGAATCAAAACTCAAATCTAGAAACTAAGCAATTAAAGCATAATTTAAAGTGACAAAATATGAAGCAAATGGTCATAAAATCTTGACCAATAAAGACAAATATATGTAGTTACTGCTAATAGATTTGTGAAGAGTTCATTGCAATGTTTTTTAACACTGTTAAGTAAACCCAAAATATAATAAAGCTGAGGCAATTTCCGCTCTGCGATGCTGGTCAGTTTCGACATTGGGGAAGTGGAGAAGTAAGGTAGGAAGGTGGAGAATCCTCCGTCAGAGAGGCCTCAAAATGTCCATCAAAACGTCAGCAGGCATAACTGTGACCGGCGCAGCCAAACTGATAAGATATGAAAAGCAATTTACGTAAACTGTCAACGACAAATTCGCATTGGCAATGGCCAGGCACATAGTTGGCCAGTAAGGACTCAGGACACAGGACATCAGAGGACAGACTTGCTCAATGGAATTAAATTACACTTCCCACAAAATGGTATAAGGAGTGTATAATCAATGTGTCATATTTTCTGTTTATAATTGCGGTCTGTTTCGACAACTTTAAGCCCCATGACAGCTGGGGCTATAAGCCTGCCTAATTGATGCGCCTGATGACATGGTCAAAGAAAATACATTGGCCATAAATGCTGGAACTGTAAATGCTACGTTGGGCGTTCTTCATATAATCACAATGGCAGCCAGCATTCACACAGATGATCTTGTGATCGCCTCGATGCATCATCAGCAGACTGTGTGCTCCCTCGGAGATAATCTTAAAGTTGTCGCTGTCGTTGTAGACTATCTTGTTCTTGTTCCAGTCAAAGAAGCTCAGGTGATGGGATTCTGGCATTAACTTGGCCTTACCCTCAAATATGGCTGGCCAATTAACATATTGCTGTGAGTTCTTAAACCGTGATTCTCGCAACGTTTGCTCCAAGTCAATAAAACCCGAGACTTCCAAACCTTTCTTTGAGCGCATCACAAGAAATATAATAGTCTGAAAAAAGTATTGAATAAGCAAGCTTAATGGTAAGAGCATTACTTTTATTTAAACTTGCCGACATCTGTCTGTTGAGCAGCTGAAATTCGCGCTTGGCAAATTGCGCCAATACATGATCCGATCCACGGTACCCTTCTCCGAAGAGTGTAGACTCACTTATGGCACGTGGCTTCAACATATTCTCCAGTTTGTTGCGCTGCTCCGTGTACTCCGAACGACTCAGCAGGCGACCCATACAGCTCTTGCCACAAGCGTGCTGTATGAATTTCCTGCTGAGGTTCCAGTTACGCATATAGCGCACATCGTTCACCGTGATAAAGTGATCGAGATACTCCTCATACGAGCTATAATTCAACAGCGTCATAATAACACAAACAGAAGTAAAGAAAACAGGGAAAAAAGGCAGAAAAATCAATATAAATGTGTGTTGAAACAATCTAAAAACTTGAAACTAAAATCTGACAACCAAATCATTGTTCAAGGGCTCAATCTCTGCTGGATACATATATAATTTTATCAGTGTTGACAGCATGTTGATAAAATCAGCTAGTTGTCAAAAAAAAATGCAAATATCAAAGCAAAAAATTGTTATGGCTTAATTTTTTATGCTAAATAAATACAGCAAAATATGCTACATCTAAATATCTATGAAAAAGCTACACTGGCAATAGTGAAATTTTTTTTCTTGCGGCAAAAAAAAATTTTAATTAAATAGTATTGAGCACACACTAATACATAAACGCTTACACACAGTCGCGTGCATATGCAACCCATTGCTCGTGTTTCAGATTTAATAAAAGGCAAAACTTTACAATGCCGCTTGCCGAAAGTTGTGCATATTTTCAATTACAGTTTTCTATTTGCGGCACGATACGAAGTCAACTGATGTGCACACTCATACAATTACACACACACACACACACACACACACATGGCACATATGAAACTAATTACTTCATCAACATTTAAAAAGACTGTGTGCACCAAGTGAAATATTCATTTTCAGCCTGAAAGTATGCACTAATTTTAATCAAATAGTTTTCCGACATTTTGTGCAATATCTACATACTTCCGAATAAAATACTTCCAGTGCGAAAATGGCGCTTAAACTCTATTCAAGTGTGTAGGATATTATACTGATAATCTTTATATGTTTGGTTTACAACAAATGTAAATTGTTGTAAGATATAAGAGCCAGAAAGGAAATTTTCTCGGCATCTATTTGTTTTTTTCAGGGACAGTAATTAATGATTCAGTTTTTGTTTCAAATTAAAAAAATCATTCATTTCTAATAACTGTAAAAAAACGTTAAATATACTAAGATTTTTTTTATCGGTAATCTATGCAATTTTACCATTAACTTAAGATTTAAAATTTGTATTATTTTACTCATAAAGTAATCATTATTTTTGAGCAAAAAAAAAATACAACTTAAGAAATAATCATTATTATTTTATCTCTAAATAAATCTTTTGTTTAAAACTAAACAAAATTTTGGACATTTTTAAAAGGATAATATAGAATAAATATATATACAATTTTAGTAAGTGAACCATTATTAAACTTAAAGTAAATTTTAAAAAAATTTGTACAAATTATAAAGTCAAAATAATACCTTGAGTTTTCTTTTTGGATTCAAATAATTTTCGATTTTTCATTCAAAAAAATAAAACTTATATTATAATCATTATTCTATGAGTTTTATTTTTTGATCAAAAAAATTGTTTATTCCTGGGTTGTATTTTTAATTTTTTTTGATCAACAGTAATCATAAGTAGAATAAAAATTCTCATAGAATTATGATTATTTCTTGAGAATAAAAATTCTCATAGAATTATGATTATTTCTTGAGATTTATAAAAAACTTATAATAATAACACAGACCCTGTTTTCTTTGAGTGTGTTTGGCGAAGGGAAACAGTTTTATGATTGCCTGCTTACTTGTTTTCAATTTTACAACATTGCTAAAAAGGTTGGCTGCCTTTTGTATTTGGGTGTGTGTGTGTGTGTGTGTGTGTGTGTGTGTGTGTGTGTGTGTGTGTGTGTGTGCGTGTACTTTTACGCTATTTAAACACGATTCCCCACTGTTTGCTGTTGCTGCTGTCGCTGCTGCAATTAACATGCTGCTGCCAGCATTACTGTTGTTGCTGTTGCTGCTGCTTCCACTGTCAACACTTGGAGCTGACTCTGTAACTGCTGACACTGTTGAGCTGCTGCTTCTCCTGCTACTCCTCCTGCTGCTCCTACTTCTGTTCCTGTTTCTCTTGCAGTTGCTGTTATAGTTGCTCTGCTTTGCGTGCTTTGTCACCATCTTGCAGTTAGCCGCCGCCTTGAGCGCGTAAATTGCTACTTCGCGGCGCCCACACCAAGACTTACGCCTCCTTCACATCCTCTCCCCTCTCTTCTGCTCGCCATCTGATATTCTCTGCTGCAGTTTTCACTTTACTTCAGTTTACTGCGACTTCCCCTCGTTGAGGAGACGCCATTGTTTGACTTGGTCATTAGTAAATGTACTTTGTCGCAGCATAAAAAGGAGTTAAGTGTGCACTCTAAGGATTTATGCGACTCCTTGCGTGTGTGTATGAGTGATTGTAGATGTGTGTGTGTTAAGTTCCAAGAATGGTTAAGCATTCACTGCTCACTGCTCACTGCTCATTGCTCAGCAGTTGCCATTGCACTGCGTTAAGTGCGCATTTGTGATGAATGGAGCAAATGCTGTTTAGCAATTGAATGGTTTAAGTTGCAGGTTCAAGTTATGGTTGAGCTGCTTAAATTATTTTCATTAGTTTGTGGTCATCATAAGCTTCTACTAGCTGGGAACCCAAAAACTGAGCTGATTTATAACTATTTATGAAATACTGAGTTAATAATAACTAAAACTAGTCAACGACTAAGTCTTACGACTGTCGATACCCCGACTTACTCTGTCAAGCTAGACTGCAAAGCTCATACTTGAATGGACCCGATCGGTCCTAGACAGCTATAAAAAGGGTCCGATTTGAACCAACTTTGGTCAGGAAAAACCAGTTAAAAATCTATCAGTTTGGTTACGATATCTCCAAAAACAAAAAGTTTTTCAACTAAGACTTGATTTTCGCCCCATCGGTCTCATGACAGCAAAAAGTGGTCCGATTTGAACCAACTTTTGTAAGAGATAAGACTAACTAAACGCAATTCTATAAGTTTGGTTACGAATCTCAAACAAGAAAGTTTTTAACTAAACTTGATTTTCGACCGACTGTTCCTATGGGCTCTAAATAATAGTGGTCCGATTCAAAAAAGAAACAATCCTACTGCCTGCAAATAGAGGAATCTAAACCAAATTGGTGTCACTACTTTTAAATTGCTCTAAATTGGAATGAATTTTTTCCGATTTGTGGGCAATATAGGGGGCGTGGCACACGTTTGAAACAAACTTTGCTAATCGACTCGGCTATTGATGCTGATCAAGAAATATATACTTATGGGGTCTGCCACGCCTCCTTCTGCCTGTTACGCAAATTCGGTGAAACAAACCCAAAGACCCCTGATTTTTTAAGTGCGGGGTCTAAAAATGTAGCAAATATAAGTAAGAATTATTCTAAATCTTGAATTGACAAACGAAATGTTTTAAAAACTACTAAACTACACTGGCACTATCATCTATTTGAGTTAAAAAAGCTAAGCATCCGGGAATTGTGTCTGTTTAACCTCGAGTGCCCTTGTGAACGAAGATTCGAGAAAATAAACAACACACACACAAGTAAAGAATTAACGAAATCATTCCAAATTCACTTCTTGTCAAATTGTCAGATTTTGACTCACTCAGTCTTCGCAGGCATTCGGTGAAATCCGGTCGCAAAATGTGGCACAAAATAGTTTATATAGTCTTTTTAATTAACATTTTAACTTCGGTTTCTGATGGAATACACGTCTCCGAATTTAATGACACTAAGATGTTTCATTCAATGAATTCCCAAATATCTGAGTTAAGGTAAGAATTTTATCGCTGATCCACGCTAGTGACGATAGCAGTTCTCAAAAGCACATATAAAGTGAAAACTAAAATAAACGATTTTTTCAGAGCTGAGCAGAAACATCACATAAGTTGATCGAAGGGAATTCAAGGCGTTGGATCTTCAAGTACTAAAGCCGAACAGGAACGACAGGGAAAACTCATGATGAACTGAAAGTCGAACTGGAACAATTGAAGAAAGATGGAATTAACAAGGACTCACCAAGAACTTCTAAAGCTGAGCTAAAACTACAAAAAAAGATGGAGTTAACACGGAGTCGAAGTGTCAATCTCTTAAAGTCGAAATGGAACATCTAAAGAAAACGGAATGAAAAGAATCGAGGATTAACTTCCTTACAGCGGAGCTGGAGCGTCAGGGAAAAATAATAGGTGAACTTAAAATGAAATTAAATAATCAGACTCGCAGAGCAGAGGAAGAGCGACAGGGAAAGCTGATTAAAGAACTTGTTCAGGAATCGGAAAAACGCTATTCACACAATTGTAGCGAAGTCAAGGTTAGTGGGATCTACGAAACGCTCCTCCCCAACTTTAGTCTTCAACCCTTCAAAGTGGCCTGTGATGCGAATACTCGAGGAGGAGGCTGGACGATCATCCTGAAGCGGATCGATGGAAGTGTCGACTTCTATCGTAACTGGGCTGCAACAAAAAGGGATTCGGAGATCTGAATGGCGAGTTCTTCTTGGGATTGGAAAAAATACACGCATTGACGACATACCGAAACCACGAATTACTTGTGGTTCTGGAGGACAACGAGAGAAATGAAGCGTTTGAGTTGTATGAAAGCTTTGCAATCGGCGACGAGGATCATCAATATGTCCTACACACCCGGGGCAAAGCAAGTGGAACAGCGGGTAATTCACTCAAGTGGCATCGTGGCAAGAAATTCAGCACTTTTGATCGAGATAATGATGATTGGGAAAATGGAAACTGCGCCGTAGACAGAACTGGCGCCTGGTGGTACCATAATTGTCTTACCAGGTATGATGAAATGTTAATGGTATTTCAAAGCTTCGTTTATTAACTTGAATTCTTACAGCAACTTGGCGGGGAAGACAATGATAATGCCAATGGAAAAGGCGTCAATGGAAATTTAAGGGTTATCCTACTCCCTCAAAAAAGCAGTCAGATGAACGCCCTAAGAAGTAAATCTAAGACTCTACAAGTTTGAATCTTCTCCACCGTTAATTGCAAAATTTGCAAACCTCAAAATATATTCTAATAAAAATTTGTAGATTTTTTACAAAATTATTGTTTTAATCTTTATTTCAGTAGTTGATCAAATGAAACGACTGCGAATACACGTGTACTGGGCAACTAACAGTCGAGCACTTTTTACTAGTTGTTTTTGTTGTTGTTGCCGCTGCCTCTTGACTGCTTGTTTTGGCCAACTTTACAGTGACTCATAAATTCAAACATTTGCTTGCAGTCGAATTCCATTTTCTATAGAGTTGCAAGGCGCACATTGCTCAGACCCCCTCCCTCCCCTCTTGTCACTCTCCCCTGCTCCTTGGATATTCTATTTCCGTATTACTTGAAGCTCAGTTCGTTGGCAAACAAATGGCGATTGCTCCACAGCTCGCGATCACATCTAGCCGCCGTACTTACTATGGAAAAAACTTATAATGGAAAAAAATTAAAAAAAATTAAGTTAACCTATCACTGCGGACGGCAGTTCGCGTTAGTGACGAAAGCAGCACGAAGGGTGCGAAAGGCGACTAACAACTATATACAGCTAAGTTGGAAAATTTGCTACGACTGTCCGATCAGATCGAGTTGTATACCGATCGAAAGGTTTAGTCCTAACTTACAAAATGGCATACTAAAACTTTTGCTAATTCACCTGGGTCATGAGATACGGGGGTGTAAGTGGGAGGGGAAAAATGTATATGATCGCAGCTTATGGAGCCGTTGGGGCTTTTACGTAAAATTTTTTATTTTTTATAAATTCTTATCAAAAATACGCGTCGTTTGATACCTTGATGACCCAAATCCGATAACTGTTTCAAAAGATAAATAAATTTGAAAATTTTAGTAGAATACTAAAAATGAAGTGAAAAATTAGTTTCTTTGTTTGTCTGTTTGTCTGTTTGTATCAAAGCGCTAAAAAAGCGTAGATGTTATGATGGGGATTTGTTCATTTTTGAAAATCTAGAAATGTTTGTTTTACGACTTTTTCAATTTCCCGCTAGTTTAGCGGGAAATCGCTAAATCCCGCTAAATTTGAAACCTCACCAGTTTCCATACCATAGAAGCTATAGATATGTTCTGGGTATCATTGGAAAGGTGTGCTTGAGGGCTTTTAGGCGTACCTTTAAACTTTTTTTCTAAAGTACTCAGGTAACATTTTACAGGTGAAATAAAGTTTTTTAGCTTACATTTTGGCGATTTCTGACAAAACGGCTGTAACGATTTTTATTAAATTTTAGTATGTTGTAGTACGTAGAATTTTGCGTTTTTTAGTATATGAAACATAAACTTTGACCAAGGGGTTTGGAAGATATTGCTTGTTAACTGAATGTATACATTTTTCTATCGGTCGAAAATCAGGTTTTAGTAAGAAAAACTTTTTGGTTGTATGAGATATCTCAAACAAACTGATAAAATATGCATTTAACTTGGTTTTATATATTCTGTGCAAAGTTGGTTCAAATCGGACCACTATAACATATAGCTGTCATAGGACCGATCGGGCGAAAATGGAGTCTTAGTACGAAAAACTTTTTTGTTTTATGAGATATCTCAATTAATTAATAAAAAAAAACAATTGGCATTCGGCACTGTGCAAAAAGTAATTTTTATGTACAAAGAAGCTCACCCTTTTTGCGCACAGTGCACAAGGCCAATTTTTTTTTTTATTAATTTATATTTTTATTTAAAATTTTTATATTAAACTCAATTTTGTTCGTCACAAAATTGGATATCAGAAATTTTGGGGCTGGAAATTGCTTTCGTCACTAGACTTTTACCTCGTTTAGAGGTTTTTTTTTTGTGGGATATGCTTATTCTATAAGTTTGGTTACGATATATCATAAAACAAAAGTTTTTCATACTAAGGCTTGATTTTCGCCCGATCGGTCCTATGACAGCTATTTGATATAGTGGACCGATTTGAACCAACTTTGAACAGGATGTATAAGAGAAGCTTAAATGCTTATTCTATAAGGTTACGATATCTAACTAAGCAAAAAAGTTTTTCATACTAAAACTTGATTTTCGACCGATTGTTCCAATGGGTGCTATATGATATAGGGGCCCGATTCAAAAAAGAAAAAAAGTTATCCTGCCTGCAATATAGAGGAATCTACATACCAAATTTGGTGTCACTAGCTTTTAAATTGCTCTTATAATTTGGATATGAAATTTTTTTTTCCGATTTGTGGGCGATGTAGGGGGCGTGGCCGAATTTTGAAACAAACTTGATCTGCCTGCAATATAGAGGAACCTACATACCAAGTTTGGTGTCTCTAGCTCTTATAGTCTCTGAGATCTAGGTGTTCATACAGACGGACAGACAGACGGACAGACAGACAGACAGACAGACAGACAGACGGACATTGCTATATCGACTCGGCTATTGATGCTGATCAAGAATATATATACTTTATGGGGTCTGCCACGCCTCCTTCTGCCTGTTACGCACATATTCGGTAAAACAAAACCAATAGACCCCTGTATTTTTTTAAGTACGGGGTCTAAAAATTCAACTGTATTTATCAGGGACCGTAATCATTATAAGTTTTATTTTAAAAATTACGCATTAATGATTATATAATGATTTCTTCGATTTTCTTCACCGAAAATCATTATTTTTGATCAAAAATATTAAATTCAAAAATTATAATTGTAAATAATTTTTAATTTTTCAAAAAAAAAACTCAACAATATATTTTTGTGTTTTTTTTAATCCTTCGAGTTAACAGACTTTGGTTCATAGGATGTCTCTTATGTCACCAATAATTTATAGCAATCTTCTCCTACTTAGTCCCCTTCTTTCTCTCTCCGTCTCTCTCTTTCCAACTCAAATTATGAACTAGCCGTAAATTGCAGTCCTGGTCTGTTTTCTGGACTCTATGGCCGTACATTGAAATCAAAGTCACATAAATTGTACAAATAATTCAGCACATTGTCGGTAGACGCTTTCATCTCTCCCTCAGTCTCCTCTCTTAGCTCACTGGCAGTAAATATGGAATGCAGGAAAGGAAGTATCAAAGACAGAAAGTGCAGTGGCTGAAGAAGACAAAAGCGTTGGAAGAAGACAAAGCTAAAAGAATCATCACTTCGAGCTGACCGCAATGGCCAACACACACACACACATGCACAACATGGTTATATAGGGGAAGGGGTTGCTGTGACTGAAGTTGTAGCCCGCAATCGATCAAAAGGAATTATGTCTCAACACAATTGTAAATAAATCTTTGCGGCCATGTGGACATTATGTGCATGCTGAGGCCAAAAGGCTTGGCCATATCGCTGTCCTAACCACAAACACCACATAGCAAAGAGAGAGAGATGGAGAGAAAGAGAGGGAGAATGAGAGTGAGAGAGGCATGTGGATAAGTCTTGCATATCACATATATGAAGATTGAGTGGTAATGTGTGCAAATCTAAACCTCTCTGCTAAAGCTTTTGCCTGATTCTGTTCCAGCTCCTACTCCTACTCCAGTTCCTGTTTCTACTTCTACTCCTGCTGCTGTTACATTGTCCTTGTGCTGGTCGTTGACATGTTGGTAAATTGGTCCTTAGCCGATTGCATCGATTGTTGGCACACATACAACGCTGTTCCATTCCCTTTCAGTCCCTTTCTTCATCTCCGTATCAGTGAACATTTGGTTCAACATTTTGCAACTGGGAATTAAGTCTAAATGCCGGAAATTAATCTGCCCAAAGACACAAATACAATATTATTCAATGTGATTTTACAAGTGTCGTTGTCATTAGGAAATTGCCTCGCAGTCCATTTAAAACGCGACACAAGGATCTAATAGCCTGCGGTTGTTGCCTTCAAACGAAATTTATTATGCGCATCGATAATGATTTGTTATTTGAAGCTCATTTTAATGGCCAGAAATGTGAAGAAAAAAAAGAAATAGAATTTACCAAAAATAAAATAAAGCACCCGCCAAAGTTTTCAAGCTGATGTTGTTTGTGTGATGTTGCTTATCATGTGGCAAGCGAAACCACAAGAAACTTATCAGCACATAATCACAAGACTACGTCTGAGGCCGAGGCTAAGGCTGAAAAAACATTGAAACATTTTCTGTTCTTTTCAACATTAATTTGTTTCTTCAGCAAATGCCAAGGGCTTTGTGCAATCAGCGTGAACATGAGTCGCGCCAAGGCGATGTCTTGGCAGTTGAACGAAGTCTATGTCGAAGTCGAAGCCTTTTGAAGCTGTCGAGGGAAATTTGGAAATTCGATAGCAGGAAATGAGATGGCCGACAACGTGGCGTATGTGCAATGCGTGGCAACCGAAGCAACAGTCGTAGTAACATATAAGTGAACAGTATTGAACCATCAGCTGATAAGCGACTCTCAGAATTCACATGTAATCAATTTTCAACGTGTTATGTAAAGGCAACTCTTGGGACTGGCTTTGAAATTCGTTTATATTCATTTCTTGTTGCACATTCAAATGAAAAATGTACTAAAAATATGACTAGAAATCAAATGGGAAAATGTTTTGTAATTAAATTTAAATCAATAAATTTGTGAGTTTAGATTTATAAAATTGAAAGGAAAATGTAATTTTAAAGTTTCAAATAAAATGCCCTTTCTAAAAGCAATTCCTTTTATCAATTCAAATGAAAATAATTTATATAAAATATAAAATATATATAAAACTATAGCTAAAATAGCAGAATTTCTGCGATAAGGAATGACATGATTGACGCAGTTTTAATGTAAAGGTTGATTTTTTTCACAGTTAGGGAATTTCAAAATTTAAATTGTGGAAAATCTCTACAAAGATTTTTTTAAAAAAATAAACAATTTTTGTTTTGCTGCAGGTGTTTTTTCATCTAATAATAGATTTACCTAAATTCTAATATTTTTTTGCGTTTTTGATCTTTTATATATTTATTTAATGTGTTATAAAAATAATGAAAATTTCACATTTCTGTAGGGAGTAAATTCAGTAAATAAAATAAGTAGAAATTAAATTGGAATTTTATTATATTATCAACTACAACTGAACATAATCCATTTGTCCAGTTTAGATAGGTTTTAAATGACACTTTAAATTGAATTTATACAATGACAATTTTCAGATTGCTCCATTATAATATGCTCCGTTAGCTAACAGTACCCAGTTTTAAGTACTTTGATGAACTCGTCGAAGGGGTCTTGTTAAGGGGAAGGAAGAAGAGTCTCTGAGTCAGTTGACAGCTGCCGCCTGTCAATTCTATTGTTTGGCAACTGCTGCCTGTTGTTGCCTCGTGATGTTGGCCATTAAAGCGGCCATGCCTTATGTTGGCCATATTAATTTTTGTTCCACATTCAAGTTGTACAAGAAAGGGAAAGCGAAGAGGAGTTAGAGGAAGAGGTCGGTGGCATATTATGAGCTGCACAATAAACCCCCTTTTGGATTCTGTAACGTAACACGTGAGTATCGCTTACGTGGTTATGGTTATCGCTTTTACGTAATTTGCTCGTTTATAGCACGCATCATTGTTGTAGCCATTGCTGTTGTTGTGACCCTTGTTGTTGTTGTTGTTGCTGTGGCTGTTGCATGCTCAATTAGCACATGAGGCGTTGTGAAATGCTGCTTAAGTCTTAATAGAAAATGATGTGAAGGCACTTTTGATTGCTAATTTGCTACAACATTAATTTATTGTAATAGAAATGCAATCTGGTTCTTGATGATGATTATCAGTCTTATACTAAAAGAATTAATCTCGAGATTAAAGATAAGATAGTGTTCACACCAGGGACCGTAAATAATGATTATTTATTTTAAATACAAAAATTTGATCAAAAATAATGAATATCGGGAAAGAAAATCGAAATCATTAAAAAGTGATTTTTAAAATAAGACGGTCCCTGGCTCCATTTGCTGTAAATCCAAAATAGAATTCCCGTAGCATTTTTATATATATTGCACAAAAATCTTGATAATAAACAACAAATTATAGGTTAACTTTATGCAATTGATCTGGCAGGTGTGAACAAAGGATAATAAATATTTTTGTAAAATATACTCGTAGTTCTCGGTAAGTTCGTAATTAAATTACAGCAAGTCCGGTGTAAAATAAATTTGCAAATAACAATAGACACGTATACTTGTATACAGTGTGGTAAACTGGCAATTACCCTGTGTGTAAATGCAGCATTTTCTAAAACCAATGAGTTTACTATGCGATTAGAAATACACTCTCTGTATAACAAGTTAGCATTCCAAAAGAGAAGAACAAATTGTGAGAGGCTGTTAGCCGCTTAAACTAACCACAAAAGTTTTGGCAAGCAGTTTGACATATAATTATTTACAAATGGCCAACGAAGTCAAAGAGGATCTCTGGCCAAATGCTCGATGGTAAGGCAAATCCTTGCAGCTAACCGCACAATTCTGTTATTTCTGTGGTGTGCTAAATTTATCTAACTTGCAGCAAACCCCAAAAGCAGAAAAGAAAGGAACATTTTTCGTTGGCTGTCAGTGCTCATTTGGTTTAGTTTTTAACTGGCAAGAGAAAGAGAGTAGAAAAGGACCAAGAGCTGCCAGGACTTGCAGCTAGGGACCCATACGTAAAGAAAGAGATGGAGATGGAGAAAACATCCGTTTGCGAGTTTATTTTGGGGCATTTGTGGACTATCAAAACAAAAGTGAATAAGTTGTTGCCTGTGCAATTTATGTTGTGTTTACTTAAAACTGCAGGACAAAGCGCACAGGACACTATGTCGGCTATAGCCGAGAGTTGTTGTTGTTGTTGAAACAACACATACGGATGTAAAGTGGGATTTGGGGTTACTTCTGATGTCAGTTTACAAGCCAAAAGGGCGAAAAGACTGAGCATATTTGTTTTTAACTACATTCGCATATACACTCTCTTTTCTCCTTTCTAGTCAACTTCTGTAACTCACTTTCTCTTTCGCTCTCTATCGTAACTTAATTTGCTTGACTTAAGTCGATCTGAGCTAGGTTCAAGTTATGTTGGCGACATCAAATGTCATTTTAATCATATTTCTTGATAAGCCCAACTTCGCCATTGTGGCCTAATAATGCCCCAAAGCGTTTTACCAAAATTGAAAACTCGTGCAAATAATTTGCATAATGTGCGATGGCACTCGCACACACACACACACACAGCTGTACACACATACTTAAAGTAAGCCGCACTCAGACAACGAGCAAATGCTTTGTACTTGACAACAAGACGGCAAAATAAAAGAAAAAAACACACAGACACACACAAAATGGGCTGTCAACACGCTCACAGCATTCGGTCGCCAACTTAGCTTAGCTCATATTCATATTTTGTATTATTTATGCATATATAATACGTTTCTAACGATATTTTGTACAATGGGCAGCATGTGTCAGAAATTGAGTTAAATTTACTAGCAATTAGTATCACTTGTTATTTACTTTCTTGTAATTAATTTTATTTATTTACGCACGACTAAAAGAAGTTGGTAAAGAAAAGATCTCTAAGTATAAAAATTAAGTTGAGAATTAAAAATTAATATTAAATATAAAATATAAACTGCAAAGAAAAAATTAAAATTAAGTCTGACGTATGCAAAAGTTTTAAATGATTCAAATTTGTTGCAAAAATTGGGAAAAACTCAGATAAACCCAATCAAATCAATAAAAATTAGTGTTAATTTGATTATGATAATGTAATATAACAAGTTATTAGTATTAGTAAGGTCAGGGATTTAGCGAAGTAAAATAAATTGTAATTTCCTCTGATCATTTATTGAATATATTAATTTATTTTTAATTTTAATTTTATTTACTTAATTATAACTGCTTCAAAAATCTAAATGATTTTGATATGTCGAGTTAACATTCATAACATAAGATAAACTTCTCAAATATTTTTATATTAGATTTCTTTTATGTTCTTGACAAACAGAAGAGTTCATTTACAATTATTCGTCTCTTAGTAAGTAAACTTAAGTGAGTGTATAAACAAAAATGATGAGTTCTCTCTTTATTTTTTATAATTTTTGATATAAAAATGTGTCTGTTTTATTTACTGTGCTGGGCCAGAGGCGCAATATTTAATATGCAAGCGACGGCATATTTCACTGGGAAAACGAAATTAGCCTTAAATTGTTCGCCGCCAAGTGACATGGTTATTAAGTGCTCCACATGCAATTTACACACACACAAGCAGACACTTGCTGAGATTCATATACACGTATGCCTGCATTTATACTTATACAATTTCATATACTTACGTCTATAGATATGGATACTTTATTTATAACAACGGGTCGCTTTAATGAACATTACCCCACCAGGCAGTGTGTTCGTGTCCTTGACGAAGTTGCTACTGTACTTGTTGTTGCTATTGTTGTTGTTGTTGTTGTTGTCATTAACCTCAATTTATTTATAAGTGGGTAAAAGCTGTTGCTGTCCCTGTCGCTCACTGCGACTCTTGACTCTTGGCATTGGCAAGCTGCAATAATTGCTGCCAAATTGCAAGCAGCCTCTGGTCTCCAGCCTCCTCTCTACCGTCTCCCGTCTCTTGTATCCTGTATCCTGTATACTGTCTTCTGGCTCCTGACTGGACTTGGGCAAATGGCCAAGCAGCCTTAAATGGCCCCGAGATTCTGGTCAAGCAGAGAGCAAAGTGGAGGCAGCGGCAAACTTAATTGAAGTGTAAGCCGTTGAAGTTGAAAACTCCTTCCACAGCTTCATCGACTGCAGTTGGGCAAGTGAAGCCAATGCCAAGTCACGTCAACGTCAACAAAAGAACAAAAATAAAAATAAAGCTAAAGCTGATAACTGGATGGCCATCAGGGAGCAGTGCTGCCAGATTCTCCAAAGCAAAAATTGCTAGATTTGGAAAAAAAATTGCTAAAAATGATGTGAAAATTGCCAGAAAAATTGCTAAACATTAAAATGTTCGCTTTTAAGAAATATATGTATGAATTTAAGAAAAAATTGAATAAAAGGAACATGATTTCATATCTTTTGAATACTTATAAAGATATCCTGCTGGTCAACTTCACTTAAATCAGCGTACTTCTCATTTCCGGTAATTTGTGTCAAGTAAAAAGACACAAAACAAAGCAAAAAGGTGCGCAAACACTTTTAAATTGTTCATATAATCGAACCAATAAGTTAAATACAAGTTCTGATATTTTTCTGAACCATTATAAATCGTAATTTGTGCTATCAATTTCAAAAATGTGTAAAAAAAAGCCAAAAATACTAAAAAAAAATAAAAATGCTAGTTTTTCAACAAACATGCTAAAATTGCTAATAAAAAATTAAAAATTGCTAGATTTGTGGCTAATAGCATTTTTGAAAAAAAAGTTTAGCAACTAAATTGCTAAACTGGCAGCACTGACAGGGAGAGAGGGCACAGACTGAGGAAGATGGCAGCGAGGGAGTCTGCCTCTTAATGGATTAATTTACTTTGTCGCCGCTGCCAGAGCACTTGCAGCTGTGCGCCGAGGCAGCGGAGCGTGTAAAAGGCTTTTGCGGCATGCCACGCCCAGCTTTCACGCTTGCTTTGCGTCGCCCATTAGAAAGCGGCAAGTAAATGGTGCATGCCGCATCGAACCTAATTGAAATGCTGATGAAAAGAAAATTGTTGTTTTGAAAACAATAATGAAAAGTGAAATAACAATAAAACGTTTGCCAGACACACACACACACACACACACACACACATGTGCACACACTTTTAACCATGTGCCGATAAAAAAGCAAAGCGAAGCGAAACTGAAACGGAAACTGAAACTAAACAAAACAAAGCCAAACAACAAGAAAGCGGAAACAATGTTGCCCGTGTTTTCAATACCCTACACTGACAGGTGAATGAAAAAGGGCATGTCAAGACCACAAAGTGTCAGCTCAGCTTTCGATAATATGCTAGCTATTGAGTTAGCAAGAATATAATGTAGAGCATCATAAAATATTCATATTGTCGAGTATTTGGTTTCGCAAAATAAAAATGTTACCATATTTCCAAAAAAAAAACCTAATTATTTTCCTAATTTAATTTCAGTTACACAGTAAATACTAAGATCAATTAATATAAAATATTTTTAAAGCTTAAAATAAATTGACTAGATGTAAAAATTTCTTTTGCATCTATCAATCTTAACAGCTTAAAACTTTTCAACAGTACATAAATATTCATAGGTTTGATTTCATTCATCACTGAATAATTGATATAATCGGCAAAGAACTTATCGCAGTTATGTTTAAAATTAGAAGATATTGCTACTCTTTAACAGTTTTCTAGCTCATCAGTTACTCTTTGTTTCATTGTAGGGTAACTTCACGTCAAGCAGTTGCACCTGCAGCAAACGTTTATGTTTTTCCAGCATGTGTGCTCACTCCTGCTATTGTTGTTGTTGTTGTAGTTGCACAAGCGGCAGCTAACTAACCAAAGCAGACACCCGAAGCCAACTCAGCCTCCTTCTTTTCTGGCCAACAGACTGGCAACAAAAAGTGGCCTCCGGTTCGGTCCCGTTGCCATATGTTGGTCAAAAATAAATTGAAGTGGTTTCCCCCAGTCGACCTACATAAACATATTTCAGCCACTCAGTTGTGTATCTTTCACTGTCTGTGTGGCTGGGTCTCTCTTGTGAATGTGAATGTGTATGTGTGTGTGTCTGGGAAACATTTAGCAAGCAAGCGCCTTAACGTATGCAACATTATTTCAAACACTAAAATAAAAAGCCCAACACTATGGCCACAAAGCGAGACGGACTAAATAGGTGGAGGGAAAGAGGGTCTTGGTGATGCCGTTTCAGCATTAAATTAGGTGGCTGTCTGGCCTGTCTGGCTGTCGTTGTCCTGGCCAGGTGCGAGAGCTTAGCCGTCGTCGCTACATGTTGTTGCCCGCATGTAAAGTAGGTTTTATGTGACCCACCTGTGTGTCTACAATGCCAGCCGCTTGTTGTGAGTGCATCATTAATTTTAATTTGTATAGCCCAAGCCACTGACAATATGGCCATCAAGCAGGCAGGCCAACTGCCAGTCGGGCAGAGAGCAAGGACAACCAGGACACTTGGCCAATTCAAAAGCATTGCCGCAACCGCAATCCGACAACGTCACTTGCAACGCTGTTTAGTTTCACTTAAAGTGCCTCTTTGTTACCTTTCCTTCCTCTCTCTCTCTCTCTCTCTCTCTCTCTCTCTCTCTCTCTCTCCTTGTCATGTCTCCCTCTTTATCTGTGGTGTGAGTGCCTGCAGCTCTTGTTGGCCTTTTTCTGTTGCCTTTGCAATGCGTTTTGCGGTTTGCTAAATTATGAATTGTGATGAAAATATGTTGCTCAAGTTTTTGGCTAGTAAATTATTATCATTTTCGTTCGCTTTTGCAGTTGTTGCTACTTTAGAGGTTTTTGTTCTGCATCACATTTTTGTGCAATATTTATTGCACTCTGCTGAGCCGAAAGCTTAACGCAAAAAATTTAAAAAATAAGAGATATAAATATACCCTATCAACTAAAGTTGTTATGAGTTTTATATAGAATTTTGATTTTTTGACCATCAAAAAATTCATTCGACTAAGATCAGCCGTCAAAAAGTTAAATTATGCATAAAATAAAACCAAAGTTTAGATAAAAATTAAAAAATAAAACTGTAGCTTTAATTTAATCAATTAAATAATAAAACTGCATATTATTGTTGTATATCTTTATTAAACTTTGACTTCAGAAAAAGTGGCATCACTTAAATTGAGCTTTCAAGAATCTTCCAAGTTTCGCATGGAATCTCAGCTATTTTAATTAAGCTAATACCATAGTAAATATTCATATATTCGCATTGTTTTCAGGCGAAAAGCAGCTATGCAAAATATGCATAAACATAAACTTTAGTTGTATCACCTTTTACCGTCTGTTCGCACCAGTTTCAGCTGCCAATTAGTTAGGATCCACTGCCAAATATTTAACAGCAAATTCGCACATTTTGCCCCACTAATTAGCTGCGTTCCTACTCTTCGTCCTTGCAACTCTCCAGTGACCTCAGACAACCGGATCCACTTGACGTTGCTAATTTTCATGAAGTTTTTTCCCCTCCTTTATTTTGGGTGTGGTGTATTGGAGAGAGTAACGGGGTACAAACTACTTAACTACCTGCTATTCAAGCCTATCCTTGGAGCATAAAAATCCGCAACTAATCACCGCATAAACACTGCCAAAAAAAAGTTTTGCTAATGTTAACTGCCTGGCGCATCACCGACAGCTGCATAAAAAGGATACATTCATTGGGACTCTTATATCCTACCCGGCCAATTAGTGTATACGCGCACACATATACATAAAGTACTCACTCTTAACATACCCTGTAATCACAGCTATAAATTGAAACTACTTCGTTTGTCTGTTCAACTTTGTTTTTAATTTCAAATTCAAAATTAAAAATATATGTTCATACATTTACTATCACTATTATTACTTTTTTGAGTAATAGTAATTCCAGAGTGGAATTAAGAGTGTGCTTGGACGCTTGAACAGATCGATTATATTATTCAATAAAGATATTTTAAAATGTCTTTGTGAAAATATTCAAACTTTATTTGAATTACGGCAATTAAACTATGAAAATATTTAAAATAATATTTAAAATTCGTCCTTACTCATTCACATTCCACTCTTAGCCTTTTCAACTTTTAGAGGGTATTTGTCAAGCAGTGTTCCTTACATATCCTCAGCCGGCACACAGTATGAGACTGCGTTGGAGGGAGACGGGGCAACTGAATGAGGGGACTTGAACATGAACTCGGCGGATATAAACTTGCAATCAGCGGTTATGTAGAGCGAGGCAAGCCCACACACACACACACACACACACACACAAGCAAACACATACATACATACACAACACAACAACATAATTACACTTGTCAGTTCATTGTGCCACAATGAGCAAGGGGCACAACGAGAAAGAGCGAGAGAGAGAGAGAGAGAGGGAGAGTGAAAGACAGAGAGAGCACACGCATTGCTGGCATTTATGTATAGTATAGAGTATAGAGAGGCAGGCAGGTCAGCGTCCGAGAATGCATAACCAACAACGCAACACATACGCATGTTGCACGTGCCGCATGGTCAGCAGCGAGACGATACGATGATGATGATGATGAACATGCACGTGATGATGATGATGATGATGATGTTGCAACATGATGGTCATCTGTTGTGGCTAATTGCGTTAAAACCGCATGGGCAGCCATTGAAACGTGACACATTTTTGCGTCATTTTCGGTTCTCAAACACGCCGACAACAACAACAACAACGACAACAATATCCATAACAATAACAGCAACAATGAATATTCAAAATATGCATAAATCACTGACCAGCAAAGCACGCAGCCATACACATGCCACAAATTGTTGTCACAATATTATGAAAAATATAACTGGCAACAAGTCAAATAACCAAACAGGCAAACAGACTGAATGAAGCAATTGCTAAACGCTTTTAGCTTTCAATCCCCTTCCCCTCTCTCCTCTCTCTCTCTCTCTCTTTTTTTCTCGTACTCCCTCTCCTTCGATTTTACTTTCCCTCTCGCTGCAAACAGCTTAATGTCGACTTCAATCAGCTGTGCAGTCAGTTGTCGACGTCGCTCATCCGCCCCGTGTTCGCATTGCAACAATTGCGACCGGCAATAAATTTATCAATTTTTTTATTTATTACCCACGTTTTTCTGGTGTACGCTTTATGCGACTTTTACCAATAACGAAATGCAAAAGGCAACAAAAAGGCAAAACAAAAATACCACAAAATAAAAAGTTGTGTGGCAAATGCAAAGCTGAAATGCTCTGCTGTTAAAACAAATTTGTTAACTTTATTATATTAATTGCTGATGTTTTTCCCAATTTTTGGAGATTGTCAGCTTAAATATTTAATTGTTTTTTTTTTTAATTCCTAAAATTAAACTTAGTTTAAAAATTGTTGCGAAATGAAATCGAATAGTGAAATCGGGAACAGGTTGGGTATTGCAAACTGTTCAACAATTTCACAACTCCTTAAGCTATAGAGCTACAACGCGAGACAAAGGATAATAAAAACAACAACAAGCCACATTTTTGGGTTCGATGTGCTGCATGTTGATAGACACAAAACTTTATTTACTGCCAATGTGCCGCCGGTGAGGCATGCTTCGAATTGCATACCCTGTTTTCAAATATAAGCAAAGTTTAATATATAACAAATTGTCATTGAGAAATGTAGGGAAAATTTTTCGAAGTTCATGAAATTAAATGTTGAATATCGAACATCATTTTTTTAAATTATATTATATCTAAATTATAACAAATTAAGCATTAGTTTTTAAATAACATCAGTTCTTCTCCGTGTATTTCTTTTCTTAAAAATGTTGATAAAAATGTATAAACTTTACAACAACTTGAGAATTTAATAGTTTCTAGCGTATCTGTTAGTTCAGATTGGTTAAGCTTTAACAAACTAAGTCGATTTTTCTTGCACGCGTGTGTTAGCATTTTAGGCACACACATTCACACAATCACACACCATCACACACACTAGCAGCAGGAACAGTTTGAGCCATAAATAAAATTTAAGCTACACGATGACGACGACAGCATGTATGTGTGTCTATATATCTGTGTGTGTATGTGTATGTGTGTGTATGTGTGTTTGAGCACTCAAGCAACAAAAGGTAGCGTAGTGGCATTTGATTTATGATTGCTCAGCCAGTGAGGTTAAGACTTTGAAAATATTTTCACAGACACACAAAATGCGGAACACAGCAACAACATGTCTCGGCATCGGAGAGGAAAGTATGGGAGGCAGATGGGACGAGCCTATAGAATATCAGAGTTTAGTGTAGAGTCGAGAGTGGAGCCCGCATTGTGCACATGGCAAGCTCAAAGGACACACAACGTCACCCAAGTTCCCATGTCCCATGTCCCATGTCCTTGGCAGTTTTGTATGCCTGGCATAAAGCTTTTATTAGTTGCGGCTTCAGCTAACGCTTAGCATTATGAAAACTCATACACACACACACACACATACACACACCACACTCACACATATATAGATATATATATATATATAAATATAAGTATATATATATATATATGCTGATGATACTGGCGTTCAATCTAATGTCGCACATGTCAAAAACTGTGGAAATTTGCTTAAGAATTTCGCACGTTTCAGTTTTGCAGCCTGCATTTCCGGCTTTTCCAAGAAGCTGGCAGTTCGTGCCTGTTCGCTTTATCGAGCCAATAACAACAGCTGCTGAACTGTTGCGACTCTTGGCCATAAGTTGGAGTTAAGTGTGCTGCATTTATTTTTGTTAAGGCCAAATCAAATTGCATGTGCTCCACATCAAGTAAAGCTGTCTTTCTGCTTATTTTTCGGCATAGCAGTATTACCAACTTTTCGTATTGTTTTAGCTGCCAGCATACCAAAAATAAGGAATTTTAACTATGTAACCCACACATGACCACATATATACAATTGCATATTCTTGGTCAGAATTAAGGCCAAAACTGCAAACCAGAGTCGAAGCCTTTGGTAAAACAATTAAAGTTATATTAGGCAGCAAATGCAAATGCTGCGTCGTTTTTCTCAGCTTTGTCTGGAATTTTAAGCTGCCACACACACAATTATGTAGAGTCACACACACACACACACACACACAACACACACACACAAATACACATAACTGTCGCTTAACTGTTTTTGCCAGTTTAGTGCATAAGCCGTTTTAATTGTTTCGTTAAATGAGCTAAGCGCCAGCAGCAGAAAATAAAACAAGTAAAAATGTAAAATTTTAAGGAATAATCGACTCGTTTATGCTCTGTATTTATTTTAGATTAATTTTGTAAAAAGCAGAGCAGAAGAAAAGTATTTGCTTTCTTTGAGATTTAATTTAACTTGATTACTGTTCCATTCAGTCCAAGTCTATGAAACCCCTTTTAAGTAGTTGCCTAATTACAGGATATAAAAAGTCGTCAGTATTTAAAGTTGCTGCATAAAAAGTTGTGCATGTTCTTTTATTAGAGTAGATATAAAGGGCTTTACAGTTTAAATTGAAACAGAGTACGAATTTGGTTAAAGTGTTAAACTTAATTTAGAATCTGGACATTCGTAAGTTTCCAAGTGATGCCGGATAAAGATATAATTAAGAATCCAATTCCTAGGAAGAGACAGTCAAATAAGGTTATCACTGAGGAATAATTGCACTTACTCATGAGTAGAATGGCCTCGGATGTTTTGTCTTGCCACGCTTTCGATACCACACAGAGTAGGAAAAAAACCGACTTTGGGGTAGTCTGCGTAATAGTTTTTCTAAATGTGTAAGCACAGCTGATGTGTCGTGTGTCTGCCCGATGTTAAGTTGGAGCGCATCGATGTTATTTATAGATGCATAGGAAGTGGCAGATTGGGGCAGCCTGAGAGTATCGGCAGCGATACAAGACAATCGAGGCGTGGCTGCCACATTGATATTATTATCTATTTTTTGTAGCGTGTGGCCGTTGACTTAAAGCGAGTTTAATGCTCTTCCAGAAACTGATTATCAGGCATATTTAGAAATACTAAGGGCTGGTTATTCAATGTCTAGTTTGATAACTATATCAGCGATATTTAATAATAATTTTAGGAGACGTTGAAAAAACAGCCCTTATTACCTTGATAAACTTGCATGCAAGTTTAATATTTATTTTGGAATTGAAGTATTTACAACTCAATCTATTTGGTAGCTATTTTATAAGCAATCCATGGAACGTAGCTACCAACATTAGTATAGACACCTGCATTGCCATGTCCGCATTCCTCTGAACCAAAACTGACGATTCCAAATTGTACAAAGAGTTGTTGTTTTTTAAAAATGTCCGGAAATATCAATGGACCACCAGAGTCACCATTACAGGAATCGTACCCGCGGTCACCAGCACATATTTGAGTCGGCACTATTGTACTCTTAAAGGATTCTTGGCAGGTTTTAATATCCATCTTAGGAACAATTGTTTCCATTGGAACATTAGACGTCCAATTATGTTTCGTTTTCCCCCAGCCAGTTACACGGAATATTGACATTGTTTTCACATTTTTCTGAAGATCCCAGTTGACCGGCAAACAAATGGGTTTTATGCTTACTGTAATCAGTGAAAAATGTTTAAATTTAGCTTTGAATTCAATCGACATTAATCTTACTTGAGTTTTCCACGTCATATTTGAGTTTCACCAAAGCAATATCATTATGTTTAGTTGACTTTAAGTAATGCTCGTGCAAGAAAACCCGTTCAAATTCCAAATTCTGAACTGGCGGTGCGCATACATATTCCCCCTGCTTGTTGCGACCGCAATCTGTATTCGAAGTAAGATTGTGCTCTCCCAAACGCACAGATAACCTTTTGAAGTAAGAGAGAAATAATTATAATGAGATTTTACTGTCAAAGCATACTCACAATTCTTGGTCATTAAAGCAATGAGCTGCGGTTAATACGTAGCCTATCGGTATAAAAAATTGTAATATGAAATAAGTTATTCGTTTAATATATCTGCATTATTTACTTACGTTTGTGTATAAGAGTTCCACCACATGTAAAACCAATGATGCCGGATTCATTTCGGAATTCAAGTAGAGCCATCCACGGTCTTGACATTAACCTAATTTCTGTACCTCCGATCGTCTTATCCACATCTCCAAATCTACCACACTCATGCGAAGACAGTTCTCGAAGTCCTTGATACACTTTATCATTAGCTTCACAGCATACATAATTCTAACGAATGAATGTATTTAGTATTTATTTGTAAGATGTAAATGATCAATTGACTCAACTTTCTTATGAAGGGGGCAACTTGAATTGTGAATGTAAATTTTATCAGATTTAGGAATTCCCGTTTTTCGCTTTCGCTGAAGCATATTGTTAATAGTTGAACAGTTATGAAAATGTACACAATATCCTGGCTTTCCATCTATTCTAATACAAATGTCATCCGCTAAAATTTAAAGAAATACACATAAGTATATATATATATATATATATATATATATATATATATGTATATATATATTTTATATATTAGAGTAGGTAATTTTTCTTTGTGATAGATTATTTCATAACCGCTTTGTTCCTTTATTTTACTCCATACAAATTGATCCACTCGTGTGTATATATATATATATATATATATATATATATATATTGACTATCACAATTTATACACTTAACCATTCTTTTCGACTAAGGGTGCCTTGAGAGCTGACCCTAGGCTCAGAGCCATGACAATCAAAACAATGTTGTACATTCCGATTAGAAACTCAAATCGTACTGAGGCCAAGTTTCTAAATCGAATAGTTTCATTAAAAATAGTGAGGCTTATCAGTCGAATTTGTTATATATACGTAAGTAACGCTGTATACATTTTTTATTCATTATTTTGTTTTGTGATTAAATTCAAACTTATTTTTTAACCATATATATGCTATAGTGCATTAGAAGCACAGTCGGCAAATGGCAAAAAAAAGTGATTTTTGTAAACTTTTTTGAGTACCGGTACAAACGTTTCTTTGAGAGAATTTATTTCAGTTACGGTTTCTATTCTGGAACTCAAAATGAAACGGTAAGTTTCCGTTAACGGTTCCGGTGTTATTCCTTGGCAACAATAGTTATTTTTTAACGAATGACTATTTCCATCTTTGATTTCATCTGAGCTTAGATTTTCAAAAGTTTTATTATTGAGTCAGTGAGTCATTCAATTATTCATTCAATAACATGAATTTTCTTTGTAACAAAAATATTTATTTATATTGATTTCTTCTGCATTTTAAACAGCATTGAATATAAACAGCTGTTTTTTATTCATTCTGGATTATTTGCACAAAATAAACTTTGTAAATGTCCTCTCAAGTTATTGCCACTTGTGAGTCAATGTCAGAGTTCCTAGAAAAACTATTGACCATTGTTAAGCCGTGTGGCAGATCGCAAGTGTTCAACAGCAATAACATCAGCACCACAATGAAAATCGAACGTTACCAAATGTATCGCAATTTGTTTAGAGTTCAATTCGGCAAATGTTTGTCAATATGTTTTATCTAATGCCAACAATATTTATAAATTGAACAGTTGCAAGAATGCCAACATAGAGATGGAGATAGACTAAAAGAAAGAGTTGGAGAATAAGTCCTTTAGAGAGATAGAAAGGGAAAGAGAGTGAGAGTGTTTGTGTCAATATTATTTAGTTTTATTTTATTATTTGCTTGTCGTGGGTGGGTGGGTTGGAGAGGTCTGTGGAGGTCTGTTGCCAAGGGGCCTGACAACAACAGTCGCATGTTTGCGCTATTGAATTTATGCTTCTCACTACACATACCCAAATACACACACGCACACACACGAAAATAAAACATGTTGCTCTCCCGGTCTGTTGCCCGAATTCAAACTTATCGAATTTATGTTTGGCTGTGTATTGAATTTTAATGCTGCCTGGTATTTCCAATTGTGCTCCCTTTACATCCCTCAACCTCTCCTCTCGCTTCTTCCACAGTTATCAGCATGTACGCACAAAATGCTTGAGGGAATTTACTGTAAAACTACTTAAAATAAACTCATCCTCCAGCTTCGTTCCTTAAATTGGATTTTGTGCAGCGCATTAAAAAAATCTAAAAGAGAAAAAAATAAGAGTAAAAAAGCTGAAATATCTAGCAGGCAAATGGATGGTGTGGTAAGTTGCTTTGCAGTAAATACATTTTGTAGAAAATATGTTTACAAATTCTTCGCAATTGCAGCCGCAATCAAAACGGTTTGCTGAACTGATAGAAAAGGATAGAAAAGGGCTGGGAGTGTGGGAAGAGATGGAAAGGGGACAAATCAGTGGATCAAAATGGGGGTGAGTTGCAATCATTGCAACTTTGCCTTAGTGACATTTACATGAAAAGGGAAGCATCAAATGCAGCCATGCCCCGCCCTTTAACAGCCACCACATTGCCATTAATGCCAGAATTTATGGATGGCAACTAACAACAGCAACAACAGCAGCAGCAACATCTATAACAGATCTGACAGAGGACAACAACACTGCACAATGTTAACGCCATCGTGCGTTGTTAGCAGTTTCAAGTGTCTCGGAAGCGGTGCAAGGCGAGCGGAAGTAGCAGCAACAACAAAGCAACAAGGCAACAGGACAACAACTGTAACACTGAGTTATATACGCCCACACCCAGCTGAACTATCAAGCATGAGAAACCCACAGAATTGCGCAATTAACTTTTCACTAGTTTGTGTTCCCTTTTACTAACATCTTCTTAACTCTTAAACGTCAACTTTGAGTACAATAAATCAAATGCATTTTAAGTACTACTTTATTTTTCTTTTCTACATAGCTCAACAACCTTTTCCTTAGATATTTTCTCAACTTTTATAGTTTATTATTTTAATTCAATTTAATTTTTTTAAGGAGTATATTTATTTCATACTTTCATCTTCTTATAAATATATTGGGGTTTTTGTTGTTGTTTTATTTTCTTTTCTATACCTATTATTTCTGAGCGACTTATAACATGATGTATTTATTAATTTTATTGGTGTTTTGTATTTTCTTAACTTTTAACTTTTCGGCATATGTTCTTGATCTATGATACATCATATGATACATCACTTGTCGAAAAGACGCCACAAACTATTGTTAAGTTTTATTTTGAGCAAAAAAAGTAAAAATCATTTATAAACATTATTTTTGAGTTTTATTTTATAAAAATTATAATAATTTCTCATTTATATATTTATTATTTCTTTATGCTATATATTATTTTTGATTGTTTTCTTCTTACATCTCTTAGTTATAGTAACTATTTTCCAGCTGATTGCTCGTAATCAAAATAGTTATCATAATGTCTTCTATAAAGTACAACTGGGATGCTCTGAGTATATCTGAGAGTGTGTGCGTGTGTGTGTGTGTGTGTGTGTGTGTGTTGCCTTATTGCTCAACGCAGCAAAAGCATCATCGCAGGCATTGTAGTGGAACATGCGACGCATCTCTACTAATTTTTGCTGCACATGCATTTTTACCCTTTTTTAGCATTCTTTCAACTCTTTCTCAGCATCTCTCTTACTCGCTCTGTCTCTTTCACGCATATCTCTGTACCTAGATCTCCTGGTTGCCTGCACTTGTGACAGTTTTTTAATATGCTTTCCGGTTCATAGGCAACTCTGGCTGGATAAAAAGTGATGATTAGAAGTGGAAGTAGAGCTTAATATTTATGTCAGTCAGCAGAGAAAAAAAATGCCATAAATAAGCAGATATCTATTCTATTTGAAAGACAAAAGTATGCCATGAAAATTGCTTTAAAATTGTATCTGTGAAACTCCAAAAAACTCCGATAAGTTACATAAATGGAACAACTCCTTAACATACTCAAACAACGCTAATTATAATAAAGAAACATACAATTTAATAAAGCAAACTAAGCATTCATTAATAATTATTATTAATAATAAATTGTGTACCGCGCTCTTCTTTTCGAAATGGCAAATTTTATAAATAATCCTTCACAGCAAAGATATTATTTTAGGAAGCAAATTGCATACACTGAGGATCACATTGTGGTGAAGAAGCTCTTCCTGTACAATGTGGCAGTTGAGGCAAGTATAAACTATACACATACAGACGTGTGCAAAATAATAAGAACAGCATACATGAAAACTAAATTAATTTTTTTAAATTTAATGATCTAATGGATCATCTATGGATAAATGTTAAGAACGCAGTCAGAGATGCTAGGGACAACAAATTATGAACAATAGCAAGAAGAAGAAAATATTTGGTAAAAGATTAGAATATATGCCATGCTTTTATAGGATCTGTAGACTTTATTTGTGTGAAAAAAGTGTATGACCCAAAAATTGTTAAAAGTGATGTAGGAATCGACGATCCATTTTTTCACATATTTGACTTTCGACTTCACATAACAAAGTTTATATTATAAAGGATAAGGACATAACAGGATATGCATTTTTTTATATAAATAGCTAATTTGTGTACTTTTAAAATAATAAAAAGACTTATTGTTTAAATATTATTATAGAAATTTTAAGATTGAATCAAGTTTTTACATAAGATGTTCTTATTATTTCGCACACGTCTGTATGTAGGATATTTGATAATGTTTTCTCCTCCTTAGCTGATGGCTGCCGAATTGCAGACGTACTTTGAGGGCTTTGGATGTGTGTTGCATTTGCAACTGTTTGGTTGCAAGGTGCACGCTGGGGGCAACAAGCAAATGTCGCGTGAAGGCAACCGCAAGTCGAGAACTGGTTTCGTATTCTTTGCCAATCCGAGAGATGCGGCAAAAGTATTGCGCCACACTCGCCACATTGTCAATGGACATCGTCTGTCGGTGCAGGCGAACGATAGTTGGCATCAACCAGATGCATATGGAGTGGAGCAGCGATCGGAGGAGTCCGAGGAGATACCGGCCGTGATTATGAGTCTGAATGATCATTGTTTGGAGCATATAATGAGACATCTGTCACTGCCCGATCGTATTCACTTTGCCAGGACTTGCACTCGCTTTCGGAGTGTTTATCTGCAGGCATCGGCGGCGTTGCACAGATCGATTAGCTTCGATGTCTTCGATGGCATGACCTTGTGGGATATGCGAGATTTCTTCCAGCTGTCGGGTCAACATGTCCAACATATCGAGGGTATTGTGCCGCCAGCTCGTTGTCAGCGTCTGTGCGAATATTTTGGAGTGCATTGCATTAATTTGAGATCAATGCGAGTTACGGCCAGTAAATTGTCAGTTCGCAACATGCACAAGATGTTCATCAAGTTGCATCATCTGCAGGATCTGCAATTGAGAGCCTGTGCTCTTAGCAATACTGGTCTGCTGGGCCTGAAGCATCTCAAGAAACTAAAGCGTTTGGATTTGTCCGACAATCGTCAGTTAACCGGTCTAAATATGAATTGCTTGCCAGCATCGATTGAATCCTTGACTCTGACTAATTGCAATGGATTTCAGTCCAAGTATCTGTCCAAGATCTGCAAAGCTCTGCCCAAATTGAGGGAGTTGCACATGAAGGCGGTATATACGATCACTACGGGATTTCAGCAGGTGATCACCGGCAAATGTGGATTGGCCCTTGAGGACTTGACCATTAGCAGCAATCCAACAAATGAATATGAGCATATTGCCAAGTTGCCTCGCCTCAAGAAAGTCGTTATTTATAGTGTTGAACAGGGTGTCCCATTGAGAAGCCAACTGCTACCTTGGCTGGTCGAGCACAAGGCACAACAGTTGCAACATTTCGAGTCACGTGGCCAAAACTCGATCAATCCGGAGATGCTGCCCCATATCAATGGACTGAGTGCCTTGCGCACACTCATGATGCCGCATAATAATATGATTGGGGAACCACAGTTGGAGGTGTTGAAGTTGCAACATTTAGAGTTGATCAGTCTCAAGTATTGGCCGCATCTAACAAATGCTGCTGTGTTGCGCCTATTGCTCAACTGCCCCAAGTTGCATGTGCTGCATCTGGAGGAGTGTCCACGTCTCACCGAAAAGTTACTCCATGACATTATTTTCAAGATGCGACTGCAGGTACGCCTCAAGGAAGTGCAGCGTCGTCTGCCCATTCAGTTGCATGTCTACGGCAGCAAGATCAATGAGTTGAGCTTGCAACATGCCGATGTGGCAGCCAAAGACATCATCGATGCCTCTCTCACACCACCGTCCTCCTCCGATCTGTGCCTGGTCAGAATGTCTCATTTTTTGGAATTCGATTTCAACTCCGATGACTACGATATCTTTGTCTCTGATGATGAACTGGATCCAGACTACGATCGCTATATGTACGATGTGGGCTTCCTGAGTGACGATGACAATGAATACGATGAAATGGTTTTCCAAGATGATGATCTACTCATGATTAATATGGAGAATGTCGAAGAACTTCTACAGCAATGGAATCAACAAAACTTGCCTTATATTTGAATCAGATTTTATTAGTTTATTACTTGTTTATACATATGTAATTAATTCAAAGGTATAGGCTATACCGTGTAGCATACTTAAGTAATCTAACAAGTATTAGATAGCATTAAGAAAGTATATGTTACTTAAAAAAAAACATATTAAAGCATTTGCAAAAGAAAACTAGAATATTGAAAACAATGGATTCAATGTCTTTAAAAAAAATTCGCGAAATCATGATGTTTAAAATCAGCTAAATGCAGCTTACGATGATAAGAGTTCAAAATCAATCTTAAAAAAAAAAAAAAAAAAAAAAAAAAAAAAAAAAACAAAAAAAAAAAAAAAAAAAAGAAAAAACACCAAAAAAAGAAAAAAAAAAAAAAAAAAAAAAAAAAAAAATTCGAAGGAAAAAAAAAAAAAAAAAAAAGAGAAAAAAACCCAAAAAAAAAAAAAAAAAAAAAAATTATATAAGGCGAAAAAAAAAAAAAAATTGGTTCCTCCCCCATCCCTTTTTTCCCTTTTTATGCTCAGCTATAAAATTATATTAGATAAACATTGCTTTCAAAGGCAAAAAAATGGAAACCCAAAATGAAATAATTATTAAAATAAACTAAGTTATTTTTTAAATTAAATTAAAAGACATAAAATCAATTTTTTTAAATTTTTTAAACTATTTAAAATGTTTATCAACCTTAAAATGTTGTTGAAACTGGAATAAATCAATTTTTCTTACTTTGAAAATATGTTCGAAAAAACTAAATCTCTGACATTTGAGGAACACCGACATTCTCTACAAAAACCTCTATAGATTTCTGGAGCACACCTGTATAAGTTAAAGTATTTTCCAATCAGCCTAAAAGTATGCTATAAAAAATATATCAATATCCATTAGAACTCACGTCAATAGCTTAAGACGTTGCCAAGCTGTTGCCGTTCTTGTTGACAGGTCTCGCTATGAACTGCCAAAAAAAATTGTGAAGTCGAATATAGAGACATATAGATATATGTATGTGCACTATAAACTGAATGTGCATTGTATATATATTCGTACTCACACGTAACTGGTTGTTATTTTATATTGCTTGTGTATTTGTTTGTGCAGCCTTGTGGCTTTTCATGCTGTGCACTGTATCGGCATTTGCAGTTGCCCAATGTCTGCCAAAAATATAGTAGTCTATTAAGTTAATGTCGCGTAATTTAGCAAACTGTCAAAATCGCTGGCAGAGTAACGGCAAATGCACACGATATCAACTCGCATTCAATAAGTTTGCCTTCTTTTCTTTTCTTGTTTTTTACACTGATAAAATTTTCTAACACAAGATTTTGGTCTCAGAACTAAGATTTTTGGTTAAAAAAATGAGTTGAAAACATAAAATTCTTAGATTAATAAGATCAAGTTTATATTTTAAGAATAAATGTTCCTAAAATAAAAATAATAAAAAATTTATTTTCTATAATATTTAGAATTTTTAATTTTTTTTTTTAATTTTAATTTACCTACATTATATATATTATGTTTCAGTTTTTAAAATTGTGATTTTAATCTTTTACGAGCGGGACTCTAACCTCCGCCCTACTGCTTCACACATAATGAGGCTTGTTTAACCAGTGCGCCACCATTTGTTTAATACTTTCATCTATTTATACTTTCCTAGTAATTTAAGATTATTATACTTACATTAAAAACTTTGATTTTTTAGAATTATATTCTTCTTAATATACTCTTAAAATGTTCTTATTTTAAAAACAAAATATTTGAAACGAATTTTCTTGATTTTAGAAGTTGGTCTTTTTTTTCAGTGTACCCATTCTGGCTTGACAGCATTTTCCAATGGGTTTTTCGTTGCTTTTCCTTTTACTCTTTCAGTGTCACATGTTGAGACTATGCCAAATTGTATGCTACATTTTTCTGTTGTTGCAACATGAGTTGCAGAATGGAGTTACGTTAAGGTTTTTATTGCCACGTTTGACAACTAAATCAAATGTTGTGCTCTCAACTTAAAGTCAACAGACATTAAAGCTAAGTTACAGCAGCCGCAACAGAAACCGCGAAACACACCATTTAATGTCAACCACGGCACAAAGTTCAGACCGGAAAATAACACGACTCTCAGTTGTTATTATATTCGCGTTTTCCTCGACAACTTTAACGCGGAAGTTGCGACACTGCGTAAATTACATAAATGACGACCGCAAACACACACAATTTTAGTTGCCAAATTAGACACACACACACACACACACACACACACACACACATACACTCACACACAGCACCCAATGCTTAAAAGTATTTTCTGACATTTATAATTTTTCTTTTCTCAACCAAAAATGAACAGATGAAATGTTTCCTCTTGATGCACAAACGTTAACATATCCTGTAACATTTAAAATAATGTCATATAAAAACAATGTAAATGAAAATAAAATAATAAAAAACTAAAAATAAAATTATTATTTAAAATAATATTGTGACAATGTTAAAAATAATATTGTAAAATGTTACTACTTTGATGCTATTTAAGCATAAAATCATTTAAAAAGCAGCTTAAAAGTATCACAGAATCGGGAATGGCTACCTAATGCTTTATGAGGTAAAATAAAATTTACTGTAACTTATAACCTGTATAACTGCTACCTGCACACCTGTTTTATAAGCTATCATGCCAAAAAAAAGCGAACAACAAACCATCAGATACTCTGCGTAAAATGTATGCAAAACATTTGAATTATTTACCATAAAGTTTTTTTCCGACTTAACCGACAGCAAAAAAGAATATGAAAAATACGGAAAACAGACAAAAAAACAAAGCCTTTGAGAATACTTTTTGTTTTTGTTTTTTATTTTTATAGAAGTTTTGTGCTTTGTTTCGTTTCATTCAAAACGCTCAATTGCCGTTGATGCGTTCAAAGCCGTCGACGCGATGTCAGAGCTATACAAATTTCATAGCATACTTTTACGGGCGCTTCCGTTTTGTAAACAAGCAACAAGCGGAAGGCGGAAAGCGAAATGCGGAATGCGGAAAACGGCAAATGGCAAAACGAATGGCACGCAAAACTTTATGCGATTTTTATTTGAAAAATACTAAATTGATTTTATTCAGTCTCTCTCTCTCTCTCTCTCTCTATCTCTGAGTGTGGCACTGACATTGTCAGTGTCATCTTGCTATAACAGCAGCTGAATCATTTTGAAGGGAATTCGTTGCTCGAATCCTTGAATAAACTTTACTGTTTCAGGAAAGGACATGTGTAGTTGCACTTGTAACTTCATTTACTTTACTTTGTTGCAATTGCAATATCAGTTGTTGCAACGTTGACAATTTGCATGCGAACATTTTCATAAGGCGATTATTATAAATACATATTTTGATATTTATTTGTTATTGCTGTTATATTTATATACAAATCAATTCAGATTTGTTGCTAATTTTGATAGATTAAACATTTGTTTTTGTATTTGTTAATTACAAATGCGCGCTTGAAATTTATGAGTTATTGTGAATTATTCATATGTCCACGTGTATGTGTGTGCAAATATGTATTTTGTAAATGTTGTTTGCCATTATCGTTCAATTGGCAAATGTGCTCAATAGTTACATTAATTCGGCTAAAATTATGCTAATCAAATAAATGCTAATTTTCGTTGTAATTCTGTTAATGTTTATGCCTTTAAATTGAAAATACACTTCACAAATTGCACAAAATGCGAATAAACTAATCAACTGAATTCCATGCAGATGGGGCATTACTTTAAGAGCAATTTTTAAAGAATTAGGCATATTTAAAACAAGTTGATGGCCAATCAATAAATGTATTCAAATTTATGTCTCCCAACTTTATTTGGCATAATTTTCGCCTTGAGAAAAAAGCCTAAGTGATTGGTTTCGAAGGTGAAATGGTAAACAAGATTATAAATACAGAAATGCTACAAGAAAGCACCTCAGTGTTTTGTTATTATATGAATTATTTAAATATACTTATGTTAAGCACTGTCTGCGATAAATTCAACATTTAATTAAAGAATTATCCAAAAAATCCAATTTAAGCCTCTTAAAGTTTGGCGTTGAAATACAATATCAGTATGAACTTAAAACTGAGCATGAAATTATAATTGCCAATGCAAAAGTAGTGTCAATACTTTGCTTTAACATCTCAAACTTTAATTTAAAAAATGCTCTATTTAGAAGTTGAATGTCTTCTTTAGTTTTTAGAGTTGTCTTTTGTCAAATTAATCTTAAAATAATTGTAGAAAATTCTCGTGAAATAGCATAAGGCTTCCAGCTTGATGCTTGGCTCTAAAGTAATTACTCGAACTTTGCCAGGCAGCGTGCAGCGAATTTGTTAAGTCTGCCACGCCTTATACCCTTTGTTTGCTTCTCAGGCATTGTCTGTTGTCGAGGTAGAAGGCGATTGTTGCACATGCTAATGAGCTTTGGCTTTAGTGTTGCTTCTGCCTGGAAACAATCTTCCATTCTGTTTGTTTATCAGGCGACCACAAGAGAGTCTTGACTTGAGCGTTAGTTATCCTTTGAACAACTATCAAACAAGCCGCAATTTGCAATTGGAGAGAATGCTATTAGAGAATCAGATAGAGGCACTGTTTTTGGGTCTATTCACTTTGTCTTGCGGTCGCTGGCAGTCAATAAATTCTGCGGTTTGCGAGTAAATTGAACTAATTAAATATTGACAAAAGGCGAGGCACTTGTTGTCCTGCGACTCAGTGTAAACCAATTTGGACTTCATTAGCCGAATAAATGTGGTCGCCAATTGTAAGTCAAATTTCCGTGGCTTTAAATCAAAGTGTACAGTCAAGCGACAAGTCAAAATGTGGTTGAAGCAAAAGTTGTGGCATCGTCTTAGTTATGATAAATGTAAAAAGCAGCCAAGGGGCAACTAGCCGGGGCAACAAATCACAAAAACTAGCCAAAGTTTAATTTGAATTTCAAGTTGCCAGAAAGTTTCTTGCAGTTTCAGTCGCTACACCTGTTCCTGTCTCTGTTCCCCTCTCTTTCTCTCTCTCTCTCTCTCTCTCTCTCTCTCTTTCTCATATTGTTTCTTGAACGAGTTTGGTCTTTATTTGTGTTGCGACAAATGCGTGGCAATTACTTTTTAAAGCCCAAAAAACAAATTAATTGCCACTCGACTCGACAGCCTTAAAATAATTCACATCGATAATGGCGCTTTAATCGCACAAAAACTTCCGGCAATTTCCCAAAGAGTGTTGAGTGCTGCCTTTCCTTTTCCCCACTCTTGACTCGATTTGTTGATTTGCCTGAGGCATTCGGCTCTTTATGCTGTTTACAAGCTGACGAGCATGGCTAGAACTGAAAGCTTCGTCTTCAGTTCTGGCTTCAGGCTTCCAGATTCCCGGTTGAACGCCTTGCTGCGCTAATTTTGTTAATGTATCCTGTGCACACATACTCCCCCAGTAGCGCCCACATACACACACACGCACACACACGAGAGTGTTTTGTGCCTTCTTAATTTCATGTTTTGCTTAACTTTTTTACTGTGCAATGGTCTACAAATCCGGCGGCTTTGTGCAATCAGCGTTAACTTGTTTCTCCCTATTTCAATTTTTCGTTCCTTTCTTTTCTTTCCGTTCCCTACCATTTGGTTCCATTTTCATTGCTGCAGCGGGTTTTGCTCGACCTAGAACATAAAGATAAGCAAATCCCTGCCAGCTGCGCGACGAGATATGCAAATGTTTATTTAGAATTTCGTTTAACACCGGGTCGTATGCGTAATGTAAATCGCCCTCTTGGCCACGCGACGTATGCGTAATGTTTTGAACACTTCATTAGCGCAAATGCTGTAGAGTATTCTTGGAAATCTATTGAAAGTTATTGCACAAATTTAAGCTACTCATATACTTCACTTTACCTATCGACTGTCCAATTGGGCGCATTTAATTTACACAGCAATAACGCATAACCAGCTATCATATGAACAAAGCACACTTGATGTCCTTATGATACGAAGTGCCGTTTAAGCCGAAATCCCATGTTGCCGATGTAGACTTAAACTAAAGTTGTAAACTGGACTCAGACATTGGGGAGCAGTTCGTTTACTACAAAGACATTGCGATTGCATGACAATCAATTGCTTAATTTACTCGATGTCCTTCTCGTTAGCAATTAAGTAATTGAAAGCTGCATAAATCAAGGCAGATGACTTATAAATATAGAAAGAGTAGGAAAAACAACGGGATTGTGAGAGAGAGAGATGAAATCAAAATCAATATCAATATTGTGCTTGCCAAGCGGTCGGCGTAATGCAAATTTCATAATTGAAAACTAAGTGCTGAACAAAAAGTTTGGCATAAAGCACTTTCGGCTATAAAATGGGCAATCTCTCTCACTCTCTCTCACTCTCTCTTTCACTTTTACTCCCTTTGTCTTGCTCTCTCTCTCTAACGCTGGCTTTAGTCAAATTATAATTTGGCCCATTGGCGTGAAAAAATGAAAATAAGCTCAACTTTAGCGCTGAGCAAAACTTTACCAAACTCACACACACATACAAACAATTGACTTTGAAAGCATTCGAATTGCTGCTAAGGGTAAGGGGTTAGCTTAGGAGGGTAAGCGGTAGGGTAGAAGGGCAAACGGTGGGGTAGCAGACTCCTCTTAAAACCTTTGGCGCAGCCATTCAATTAAACTGAGTGTAGTTTTCAATAAACTGTGCGCTGCTTGAAAAATAGCAAATAAATGCGAGCATTGCGCACAAAAGTCAATAAAAATAAGAAAATGGCAAAATAAGAAAACAAATAGATATTGCAAACGAAATGATTCATCAGCAAAGATACCCTATAAACTGTGGAACGAGCTCATTTTAAATTTATATTTAACTTATAGTAATTATAAGTCTTGACTATTATTTAAACATTCTTTTGCTAACAAAAATACTTTTTTTCAAAAGCCTTTAATTTAAACCTTTCTTTTAAAACCATAACACATTCATGCATGATTCTTTTATCTGTTTTTAATCCGATGATAAGAATACAAGTGGTTAGGACCAATATAGCCTAAGCAAACCACTTGGTCAATACTTACAAGGGACAGCAGCTTAGTATACCCTTTTGTTGTTTTGTTAAAAACAAAGTAAACTTAAGTAGCTAAGGGTTGATAAAGAGTTGGGACATGACTGAGCAAGAAGAAGAGTGAGTAAGAGGATCTCCAGTTGATACTACTAAATGCAATTTGTGCTCAAGTTACGACTAAGCGGATTGCACGGTACTAAAGCACCGAGCACATATCGAATATTTATGTATATATGCTGCAGCTTACCGAGGTGGACAACGGACTGTGTGGACTCTAGACTGTGGACTGTGGACTGTGGACAGTGGATACTAAGCAGTTGAAATTGTAGTTGCTTTTGTTTATTGTGAAATAGATTCACGAACAGAAGACAATGGTTGGGTAATTGTAACTGCTCGATAAAGTAAAACACATAAAAATACGGAGGGATCATTCAAGGCGGCAATCAATTTATACACTGTGACATATGAGTGCTACACTTGTAGATTTGTGTTATACATATAATACATTTTAATTGAAATACAAAATATTTAAAATTTAAACCAAAAATAGAAACAAATAAACTTTAAAAATAAAAATTATAAATATTATATATAAAATGTAATGAATTTTTAAATATTGCAATACAGAAGTAAAAAAATATACTGTATATTATATAAACAATTAAATGAATATTAAAATATTGCAATATAAAAATAGATTCCTTAGATTTAGATTCTTATATTCAAACCATAAATAAATGTATCCACTGTTTGGACTCGGAGCTGCTTTGTATCTGTATCTGTTGATTGCCTTACTATCTTTTGTCGTTCTGTTGTTTATCCAATTTTGTCTTTTGTATCTCCGCCTTACATGTGTTTTCTACGTTATCTACTTTGCAACGGGGATAAGCTCCGTGTTGCCTGTGCGTGGGTCGCTGTCGTTTTAGCTGCCCCACGTCCATGTCGCCAAAGTTGATGTCAGGCCACGTCGAATAAGCGATAAGCAACAGCAAAAACAGCTAAAAATAAAAAAAAAATAAAACTTTTTAAACAAACTTTTGTGGAAGAGAAAGAAGCAAAAAGAAACTGAAACTAATTGTTTGGTAAAGTTAGTTGGGGCACGTGACTAAAATAAAGCTATGGGCAATATCAATTACCCAGCAGCAATGAGGCGTCAAAAAGTCGTTATACTCCACACCCCCCAAAAAACTATGCAACCAAAAATGTTGCAGCAACAATTGGGAACCGACTGAATTTCAATAAATGCTCGTCACACATCATCAATAAAAGATTTGTGAATAAAAACGTAAACCAAAATTGTGGGCAATTGTTCGCTGCGATCACGACGTGGCCACAATGGGCGGATGAGCAAAGTTGGGTGGTTAAAGAATGGAGAAGGGAGAAGAGAATAGAGGAGGATAGCATAAATCAATCACTTCCTAAAGCTCGAATGATTGCCCCTTGTGCCACGTTCTGTTGCCTGTTGCCAGTGAGTGTTCGTATGGACCAAACTCTGCTCAATTTTATTTATGGCTTGCCAAAGCACACACACACACACACATATATACGCAAATACGCAATTGTTTTTGGCCCTCAATTATTTTGTGTTGTGTTTTGTGGTCTGCCACACCATTCTCCCTTCACCCATCATTGCCGAGACAGAGATATTTTGACAATAGTTGCTCTAATAAATGTAAATTATGGATTGGCGGCGGATCAAGCCGGAAACGGAAATGTGCTGTCAACACTGCCACAACAGTTGCAACAAAGTTTTCGACTTTATAATGAGCTGCAACTTCAGCTGCAAACAGTGGCAATATATAATAATGCGATTCTCGTTAAAACTAATGGAAATTTGATAGACTCTCGTATTCAAGGGAAAAGTTTCAAATTCTGCCGTGAAAAGTTTAGAAGTGTTTCACATTTTTTGATCGACTTGAGTCTTGATTGATGGGAGGCATCGGAAAGCGCATTGATTGACATTGATTTATGGCCATGGTAAAACAATGGCCGTCATGTTGCGTATACGTCGTGTGTCCCATTCGAATGATTAGAGTACATATTTTCGGTATTAATTTTAAGCAATTCTATTTATGAGTTTTCATTTGAAAATTCGGATTCATTCGGATTTACTTTAGAGTCTAAAATATATTGTTAAATAAATATTTTTTATTGGTGACACAAATTTATAATTTATTTTTATTTTTTATATTACAATACGGATTATTCTTCCCCACATATAATAAACTTTTGAGTCTAAGTTCATTATAAGTAGAACAGCATAAAGAAGTCTAATAAATTGACTCTATCTTATATTTTTGTTTATTTTATGCTGCACATTTGCCATGATTTAAAATAAAATTTAAAATATGTTGCTTGGGTCTAAGCTCCCCCCATTTTACATCCCGTTATCTCATCCCCTGTGCAACGCGTTTACTACATTATGCACTTTCAACACTTTGCAGCTCATTCATTTTATTTATTCTGCACTTCAAAGCCGTGTGTTCTCTGCTGTCTCTCTTTCTCTCCCTCTCTCTTTTAACTCTTTCTCTGTCTCACTGTGCCCACCTGTCCAAATAGCGAACCGAAAAGCTCAGCTCAACTGAACTGAGCTGATCTGAGCTGGCCCAAACTGAACCGAGCAAAGGTTAGCAGTGGGGGAAGCATTTGCATAAAACACAAACGTGCAAAAACATGGCACTATTTCATTTCAGTTGCTGCCACTTGCATTGGGTATGACAACTAGGTGACTAAGTTTGCAACGTGTATAAGAATATAAATTGGGGAAAGAATAATGCCAGTGTCCATCTTTATCATTTGTCAAAAACATTTAGTTTTTATTTTTTAGTTTTTTATTTAATTTTTTTATTTTTTTATATTTTTAAATTTTTATTTATTATTATTTTTTTTTTTATTTATTTATTTTTTTTTTTTTTATTTATTTATTTAATTATTTATTTTTATAGATTTTTTTTTTTTTTTTTTTTTTTTTTTTTTTTTTTTTTTTTTTTTTTTTTTTTTTTTTTTTTTTTTTTTTTTTTTTTTTTTTATTTATTTATTTTTTTTTTTTTTTTTTTTATTTATTGTATAACAACTAGAAGAGTAAGTTTGCTTACGTGCAATAAGAAAATAAATTGACACTTCATTATCAACAGTCACAAACATTCAAAGACCCCATTTCAATTAGAAAAGTGTATTGAAAATTCGGTGTGCCCACCATAGTATTTATTTTTCTTTGGTTTTCATTATGTCTTTTCTGTGTGCAAGTTTGTTTTTACATCAGTTTTTCATTATGTTTGGCATAAACTCGCGACATTTGGCAAAGAAAATGCAGCCACAACATCGGCAACATGGTTTAAAGGCGCGCATTAAAGCTGATTTTTGAAGGCCATTATTATTGCTATAGACAGCAGACGCTGCGGTGCATTTAAACGGAAATTTAATTTCATTTGGCAACTCGTTGGTAGCTGCTGCTGCTGCTGCTCATTGCTTGGCCAACTATTTTTCCATTTACCGCAAAGTCATTTCACTTGTCGGCCTTTTGGGCAACATTGCAACATTTCTAGTTCATTTCCGGCTAAAAATGAGCTGCTGTCCGGCATGTTGTGTGTCTCGTCCGTTTTGGCCCTGGCTCGTACTCGTGTTTGGCCCCGTTTCTCGGCTTTGCCATCGAATCATTAGATGGAATACATTACGACTCTCTTTACCCAGTCTGACTGTCTATAAATGTATGTTTGTGTGTGTGTAAGTGTGTTTTTGGCTATTTTCAGCACGCCTTTGTGCATAATTTTCCAATTACTATCAATAAACTCGAACGTTTCCAGCTGCCAAAAAATAATTGAGAAATTATTACGCTGTCTGTAAGTCTGTTTTAACTTTCAGTTAAATTGTCAGTTTTGTGCCATCATCTACAGTTAGACTTTAATTACCGTTTAGCATTTTGCATTTCGGCCAATGGAAACGGCTACTGCCAGCGACAAGGATAACGTTGCCAGGACATTGCATAAATCGCTCGGAAATGGCCAATAAAATGCCCCATGGAAATGCAATCATTGGCCCCCTCAAGCCTTTGCTTGGCCAGAAGCCAGTCCTGAACTCTTTTTTGGCTAAAGCTAAAGCTACGAGTATTGACCCGCTCCCCTTCCCCTTTGGACATCGAATCTGTGGCACATTTCATGGCATCAAATTTGCCATCCGCATTGACAGATGGAAAAGTCAGACAAGTGCAGAATTGTGGTTTATTATTTATGTGGCATTGGCAGGAATTGAAGCAAAGCGTTGGAAATTAAGGTTAATTTAGAGCAGCAAAATATGTCAAAGAAAATATTCTAGGAAAAAGTACTAGATAGATTGAAAATCGAAAAATGGGAAATCTCTAATATTAAAAATAATTTAATTAGTTACATATAATGGTCATTTGATATTTAACATTATATACACAAAAAAACTAGTGGGCCGGTGTTAAGTCGAGTATGCTCGACTGATATAGTGCTCCGATTTGAACCAACTTTGGACAGGATATATAAGATGAAGTTATATCCCTCTCCCAGTCCCTCTACCAGTCCCTCTCCCAGTCCCTCTCCCAGTCCCTCTCCCAGGCCCCGCTCCCTCTCCCAGGCCCCGCTCCCAGTCCCTCTTCCAGACCCCGCTCCCAGTCCCTCTCCCAGGCTCCGCTCCCAGTCCCTCTCTTAAGCCCCGCTCCCAGTCCCTCTCTTAGGCCCCGCTCCCAGTCCCTCTCTTAGGCCCCGCTCCCAGTCCCTCTCTTAGGCCCCGCTCCCAGTCCCTCTCTTAGGCCCCGCTCCCAGTCCCTCTCTTAGGCCCCGCTCCCAGTCCCTCTCTTAGGCCCCGCTCCCAGTCCCTCTCTTAGGCCCCGCTCCCAGTCCCTCTCTTAGGCCCCGCTCCCCTCTCCCAGGCCCCGCTCCCAGTCCCTCTCTTAGGCCCCGCTCCCAGTCCCTCTCTTAGGCCCCGCTCCCAGTCCCTCTCTTAGGCCCCGCTCCCAGTCCCTCTCTTAGGCCCCGCTCCCAGTCCCTCTCTTAGGCCCCGCTCCCAGTCCCTCTCTTAGGCCCCGCTTCCAGTCCCTCTCCCAGGCCCCGCTCCCAGTCCCTCTCCCAGGCCCCGCTCCCAGTCCCTCTCTTAGGCCCCGCTCCCAGTCCCTCTCTTAGGCCCCGCTCCCAGTCCCTCTCTTAGGCCCCGCTCCCAGTCCCTCTCCCAGGCCCCGCTCCCAGTCCCTCTCCCAGGCCCCGCTCCCAGTCCCTCTCTTAGGCCCCGCTCCCAGTCCCTCTCTTAGGCCCCGCTTCCAGTCCCTCTCTTAGGCCCCGCTCCCAGTCCCTCTCTTAGGCCCCGCTCCCAGTCCCTCTCTTAGGCCCCGCTCCCAGTCCCTCTCTTAGGCCCCGCTCCCAGTCCCTCTCTTAGGCCCCGCTCCCAGTCCCTCTCTTAGGCCCCGCTCCCAGTCCCTCTCTTAGGCCCCGCTCCCAGTCCCTCTCTTAGGCCCCGCTCCCAGTCCCTCTCTTAGGCCCCGCTCCCAGTCCCTCTCCCAGGCCCCGCTCCCAGTCCCTCTCCCAGGCCCCGCTCCCAGTCCCTCTCCCAGGCCCCGCTCCCAGTCCCTCTCTTAGGCCCCGCTCCCAGTCCCTCTCTTAGGCCCCGCTTCCAGTCCCTCTCTTAAGCCCCGCTCCCCCCCCACCCCTTCTCTATGGAAAAACTATGTTATAGTGGTCCGATTTGAACCAACTTTGGGCAGAATATATAAAACCAAGTTTTATGTATATTCTAAAAGTTTGGTAACGATATCTCATAAAACAAAAAAGTTTTTCATACTATAACTTCAATTTCGACCGATTGTTCCTATGGACGTAATATTATATAGTGGTCCGATTTAAACAAGAAACAAACTTAATCTGCCTGCAATATAGAGGAATTTACATAATAGATTTGGTGTCACTAGCTGTTAAATTGCTGATCCTTACATACATACTCTCCTTAAGTGTATCATTAATAATGTTCTTTCTCAATTCTTGCATTGCAGTTTACAGGTTAAGGTGCATGGTTTTCGCTTTAAGCATGTTCCGAGCTTCATCGAGCGATTAAAACTGATTTTGTTGAGTTTATGGTAAATCCTGTGGCCATTAGCATTTACCAGCACCAGCTGTCACTTCAATGAGCTACGTGACATGGAAACATGTGCAACGGCATTTAGACATTGTGTTCAAGTCGGCCAACTTTGATGGCAAAGCGCGCAACCTGCATAAAATCAAATCACAATCGTCAACAGTGCTCGCACTCTCTCTGTCTCTCTCTCTCTCTCTCTGCTCCCTGTCTCTCTTTCTCCTCTTTCGCTCTATGTTTCGTCATGTTTCTCTCAGTCTTTTTTGTTATGCAGCACAAAAGTGCAATATGCATTTTGTTACCGTTTTTCCTTTGACATGCACATGAATTGAATGCGCAATGAGATACAGGCCACTCACACACACTCACACACACACACACACACACCTACACTCACAAACACGGCTGGGATGCACGCACACCTGCGCCACCTGTTGCCGCTTAGAGTTGCCACAAAATGCCGCCCACTAATTGGCCTACACGAAAGCAGAAAACAACGGCGGCAGCACGGCAATTAAAATTTTCCCACCGCCCCAAAAAGTAGGCAACACAAAATTGTAATTTCAATGCGAACGCCAGAAAAGTCAATAAAGAACACAACTTAAAACTTAAATGCAACAAACAAACAAACGAAGCTGTCACGTTTTCTCACTCTCACTCTCTCTCTCTCTCTTTTTCTTTCTTTTCCTTCTCTTTTTTCCATCTTTAAGTTTGGTGTGCTTTTCTCACTCAAGTTTTCATCGAAGTTTGACTTGCAGCTAAAAAGTTGAGATCTGTTTTTAGCTTGGTTTACCCTTGCTGAAAGTATCATAAATGTTGGTTAATGTTCGCAACACTTCTTTATGTTTATCAAATTAAAAACTAGTTTGTTTTGCTCTTAATCTTTCCTTTCCACAATTTTACCGAGTGCAAACATTTCTTGCTAATTTTATCAACTTCAAAAATTTCAAAGTATTTTAAATTGATTTTATACCTTAAGATGCTCTTAATTTGTACTGATATCAAAGATAATTTATTCATTGTTTCAGACTTAGCAAAACCATTTTTTATAAATACTTTCATTCTATAACTAAATTATGAAATTATTAAAGCGAGTAGAAATTATTTAAATTGCTTTTCATATATTTAGGACAAAATCCAATTATTCTTTAATAAGCTCATTAACATATATTTTATGGAATTTTAATTTTGTTGACACATTTTAAGCCCGTTTTTATCAGTCCAGAGCATAGAAGCTTCGACGTGACGATTTTACTTTACATTTAATTTTACTTTTGTCCATTGCTCCTCTTGTTGTGTTGTTACGGCAACGAAAACAACAACAAACAACAACTACAGCATGAGCATAACAATCGCATTTGCCAACTTCATTTATTGTTTTGTTAAGCTGCTAACTTTAGTTTATTGCAGCCCATCAGCACCAGCAACAGCAGCAGCATCAAGTGAAAAAGTTGGCTCATTGTTGTTCTTGCATTTACCTACATTTTCCGCCAACTCTCACAAAACCGTCTGACTGCATGTAATTTGTCATATTTTTAATGACTTTCCAAGTGAGCATCGTGTGCGCTGTAATTACAAATAAGAGCAAAACGAGGCAAAATAAAAGTCAAACAGCGCAAAAGACAAACAACAACAATAACAACAACATGAGTAACAACAAAGCCACTTTTTTGTTTTGGCTAATCTGTTGTCTCTTTCTATGTCACATGCTGCGTATGCGTAATTTGTGGTTACCTCTACAAAACGAACTCAAATTATAATAGCTTCCTCTTCCATTTCTATAAAAATGTTCTATTATTACTGTGATTGTTTTGCTTTGTCTTGCGTTTTGTAATTTATTTAGAGCTGCCGCATTGCATGGCCATTTATTATGCAAATGGTCGCTGGTGTGGCCATCAATTTTGGGCCATAAACCTGGCAGACACACAAATCATTTTCATTATTTAGTTACCAAATGCCCAACCCCACAAAGTGCATAGCCAACAATTTTAGCCAATCAACCGCAAGATCTAAAAATAATTGAAAAATTACCGTTATTGTTTTAATTTGATTTCCATTGATTTTCCAAGCAGACATGAGACAAGGGAAATTTGAGCAAAAGTCTTTATTAAATGTAATTTAAATATTTTAGTTTAACTTAGCTAATTAAGGCTGGACTTGTTGAGGTTCAGGAGTAATTTTAATTTTTATTATACTATATTTAAGAGATGTTATTCAATAATAAATAGTCAGTAAATATTTATAGCATATTTACCAAAATATATTAGTTTCATTTACAATTCAATTTCATCTAATCGATTCATAGAAATAAATTCTAAAAGGCAAACCAAAGTCAATTGATTGTTTTTCTTGATTCGAAAACTGAACGTGTTAATTTAGATTGCAAACTTATATTGACCACAACTCAACTGCAATCCAAGAGCCACAAAAATAATGGTAATATAGTATTCAAATTTCTATTCGATCTGTGAGTTAAACCAAGCAAAACCGAAACTATTTTCTGTTTGCTTTGTGGCAAACGGTTTGCATTTGATATTTGATTTTCTTCTTTTTTTTTGACTAACCGCTGTGTCAGAGCATCAAAGACAAACCAACAAAACTCAAGCTCAGTCTGAGTTCAGAGCACTTTTTTTGCAGCAAAATTACTTTAACACATTTACTTATACAGGGACTGTCAGAACATTTATTTGTTGCTTTTACAGCTCGTGGCACGTTAGAAATGTCAACTGTTTGGCGGTTAGCTAGACAGCATCTAGCAGAAGAAATCACAAATGAAGTTGCAGCTGACAGACAGAGAAATAGAGAGAAAGAAGAGAACGAAAGAGAGTGAGTAAAAGGAATAAGAGAATGAGGAGTGAGAGAGTGTGAGATAGACAGTTTAAGACCACAAACATTTGCTGCTGGCGCCACAAAGTATGCCACATTTTTTTGTGGCGACCATTCTGACGCCCAGACTTACATTCTCTGTGTTGACTGTATCAAAGGTGTTCTACAAATCTCTAACAGCGCCAAAGCAACCCAAAAGCAATTGTTGGGGTTTCTGAAAACAAGAAAGCATTGCTTTCAAATGTCTCAAGAATTGTTGAATTAAACTAAATTAATTTTTAAATTGAATAAAAATGCATAAGATACATTTATTATAATTTTGTAAATTATATAAAATATTTCTCATCCTAAAAACGTTGTTGAAACTGAAAGAAAGCCGATTTTTTTAACTTCGAAAATATGTTTAAAAACACTAAATCGATACCGACATTTCAAACGGTTGCCTTTATAAGCAATTCTCTTCAAAAACTCTATAGATTTCTGGAACTCACCTGTATGTGATTCTTTTCTCTTATTTGATCTGAAACTCATTGGAGTTTGTCGCTTTTATAGTTGGCGGCGGTTGGCATACTAATTTTGTCTTCAGCATTCAATTTCCCGCTCCATTTCCCTGCCCATAGCCATATTCAATTAAAATTCCAACAGTATCTCATTATGAAAGTCAAGCAGGCATGAAGTTCTGCACATATCCGATAACGGCAAACAGACATTACGCATACGTAATATTCTTTGAAATTGCGCTCAATTGGTTTTTGAAGTTGAGCCTGGGGCACAGTTAACATGTCTGCAACTCTTGTCGGTGGGGCCAAATGCTACTTGAAGCACCTTCAGTACTCACATCTTTATTGATAATATTGTCGCTTGGCAATTTATAAAGCCCCTTCGTCGCTAACAACCCGCTCACCTTTTGGCACTGTCAGGGTGGGTGTGGATGAGTGTGTGTCTGTGTGTGTGTGATGTACACACACACACACATGCCGTAGGGCAACCCTTCCACGTCTATCGAACTTTGGCACCCAGGCAATTTTGTAAAGTTTCTCTCTCTCTCTCTCTTTAACTCTATCTCTCTTTCCCACTTTTTTAGATATTTTGTAATGGGGCGAAATCCCAACAATTTTGTCGTTGAACTTATCGAAAATAGTTTTTCGAACATGACGGCAAACTTGCGTGTCGACACAGAGAAAGAGAGTGAGAGAGTGAGAATATCGAGAGGGAGAACCACTCAGACATGCTTGTAACTGTAGCTTTGATGGCTATATTAGTTTATATGGAGCTTAGTGGCGGGAGTTCTCCCATTTCCGCTTATCGACGTGCTCACACATTGAATGACGTCCAATTTCCAAATCGCGCTGCCAACAATAATTACTAAACGCTTTTATTAGTGCGTCAAGTTGATAACGAGGCCAACAAACACGCCCTCAACAGTCCACATTTTATGCTAATGGTTTCTTTTTTAGCATTTTATATTCCATTGGCTTGACCCTTTTCTTTTATCAGCTTCTTATTTATAGCGCCTGTAAATAAGCACGATAATAATTTTATAGTGTTAAATGGCGCACAACATCTGAAAACAGCCGAAAAACCAAACGAAACCCTTTCAAAAGCCCCGTTACAGTACATTAACTTTGCCAGCAACACATTTCGCCTTTCGAGCGGATTTTCTTATCTAAACAGAACTCACACACACACGCACACACACACTGAGAGACAATCACACACACTTGGGTTTGGGCCGTGTTCCGGTAACATATTTCATTACACACAACGCATAAATCATCTCAGCACAAAAATGCTAATTAACCAATCTCTCTTGGGAAATGGAAAGCAAAAGAATATCTCACCCAGATTGCAGCATATTTAACAGTTTGAAATTTTCGCTTAGTTGAAAATTCTTCTTTTTTTTTATTTGTATTTCAGTTGCCTGCCATAATTCGTGAGCAAAAGCAGCGAGTGAAAGTTAATGGTTTTAAATTGTTTTATGTAAAAATAATGAAGCAAAAGCTACAAGTGCTGAGTGTGCACAGTTGTTTGAAAGAGTTTAATATACACAAGTTGTGAGAACCATTTTGTAAAGACTTTAACTTAAAACATGTTGCAAAAAAATTTATTAAAAAAAACTGTTTTTTTTTTTGGGCAGAATTAAGTTAATAGCAATAATATTATGCAGTGCAATGCAGTTTTTAAATAATATTTCTTAAAATGATTAAAAAAAATAATCAAAAAACAAGACTCCATTTTATTTTTACTTATTTCTTGTGCGACTCTATGAGTATATTCAAATCTAACTTTCTAAGCAATTTGGACATTATCCACACACTTGCCGCACATTGATCACTTTTGGAGTCCTTGGAGTCCTTGGCCACAGTGTGCGCTATTTAAATTAGCAGCAGATGGTTGGTCATAATGTTAGCTTATTTAATGGACGTTCACGTTGGCAACGATTGCAGTTTTGTTTGCGGAGCTCATTAAGAAACCATCAGGCTACCTCCAAAAATGGCAAATGGGGGTAAATCCTTGGCAACAACTAGCATGTGAATTCAGTTGCATGGCGACTGCCTGTGGCATGTGGCATGTGGCATGTGAAAGACTGAAGTTGCAGTTGCAGTTGCAGTATTGAGTCTATAAATGAAATCGGTGCATGCAAAAACTGCGAAATGGCATTGGCAATGGTCATGCGCTTGTGTTTTATGCAAATTCAATTGTTTCCTGTTGCATTGCAAATGGCAGGCACTGTAGTTATGGAGCCCATTTCTCTCGCCCATCTCGACAGGACTTCACTTCACCGAATGCCAAATTCAAGCAGACTGACGATGGATATAGATCTCCCCCCACATAACGATATGCAGATATGTATGTCAAGTACTTGACGCATTCGGACTTTCAACAACGGCCTGCAAATGCATAAGACAAGCATTGAACTTTGCACTCAAGCTCAAGTCAAATAATGGAAAATCGTTGTTGACTTCAATCAATGCAGCACTCTGTTTAATTAAGTTCAAGTAAATCGGCTGAATCCATTAGACTTAAATTTATTTTAAAAAAAATCACACAATATTTTTGTGCTGGTACTGCAATTTATAGACTTAAGCTGAAGTTTCAATAGCAGTGATTGAAAAGTTGATTTTTGTTTAAGTTAACAAAAAAACTCTTAAGACACATAAAATGCTAGTGAAATATTTAAATATAAATTTTAATGGATTTTTGCACGTTTTTTTTACCAATTCGAAACCCTAATTTAGAATTTAATCTTAATTAAGAATAGTTTTTAAAATCTCTCAGTAAAATCTCATGTCAAAGTGCAACTTTCTGGTTGTGTAATTGTCTTTTGTGGACCAAATGTTGCAGCATGAAAGCCACACTAATCGTTCAGTCATTACATCTGCAACTCACGCAACCGCAAAATCTGTGTGCCAACACAAACAGGCACAACAACAACAACAACAACGACAACAACGACGACAACAAAAACAACAATGAGAACCACAAACACAAACAAAAGCCAAGCAAACAAATTAAGCGTCAGTGACATGCAAGTTTAGGCGCACCTCACAACCGCAAGCACACTCACACACACACACACACACACACTCTCACACACACACACACATTTTCACACACACACTCACTCACACACACAGGTTCCGCTTTCTTTCTCTTTTACTCCTGCTACTGCGATTGCGTGTGTTTGATAATTTGCATAGAAATGCGCATACAAAATAATAATGCCTGCCAATAAAAATAATTGACAACTGACAGTAAAAGCAAACAAAACGTATACACAACTACAGCTGGCCGACACCTGTGCACACACACACACACCTACACCCACACACACACGTAGGTACTTAGATATGCGGAAGGCGCTTAAGCAAACAAATATTTAATAAAATATGTGCTTTCTACAACGACAATGAGCATAATACCCAAAGTAAACTTTAAGCTCCTGAACAACAGCTGTCAAATGATTAGGGAATTGCTAAAGAAATATAAACGCGGGACGCACACGCGGCGTATGCTTAATAAAGTTTACACCTCACCTTGATTTGCTGTACGTGTTCGTTAAGGGTGTGTCCGCTCTTGCTCTAAACATATCCATATGAATGTGTTTAGGTGTGTGTTGTGGCACGTGAGAATCATTTTAAATAGAATTAAAATGCTGCAATTCCTGCATACCCAATAAACAGGTTTAAGTTGTTGGTTCAAATCAAGATTAGCTGTATTAACATTAAGATTCATTAATAAATAGTTTATGATGCTGCATAACAATAAAATAAAGCACAATAATAATAATAATAATTCGCCTAGAGTAACAGAATATTATGAGTTTTATTTTTTGATCCAAAATAATGATTATAAATGATTTTTTTCGTTCTTTTTGACATGAGATGCATCATATAAAAGATATTAAATCAGAGATCAAGAATATGTTAAACGCAGAAGCAATAAATAAATAATGAGTTTTATATTAAGCGAAAAAACTAAAAATCTTTTATTATCATTATTTTTGAGTTTTATTGTTTTTTTATCAAAAAAATATTGATTATTATTTTATTTATCAAAAATAATGATTATTTTTTATACTTAAAATAATGATTATCGAGTGATTTTAATATTAAAAAAAAACTATGGGCCCCACACACAACTCACATCAACCCCTACTACAAAAAAACTAAAAAAAAAATAAAATAATATAACTAAACATATCACAAACATTCTCATAAACATACAAACTAATCCCCATCTCAAACAAAAACCAAAACCACTCAAAAAAAAACCAACATATCAAACATATCCCAAAAACAAACAACTATCATCCCCATCCCAACACAAAACCAAACCAACAAAAACCAAACACAAACATCCACAAAACCAACTCCATCCCCAAAAACCCAAAACCCCCCAAAATCACACCTTCACCAACTCAAAAAATCACAAACCCAAAAACAAACACCCCAAAAACCCAACCAATCTCCTCACTCAACATCAACAACACAACAACACAACAACAACAACAACAACAACACACAATCACTCCACACAAAACACCCACCCTCCCCCACCACAATCAAACAAACCCAAAACCCCTACAATACGGTCTAATAAATAATAATTTTTTCAGTCCCTGTTTGTAAATCAGGTTAAACCTTAAATTCATATTAATATTGTTACGCTTTGTACTTTGTACTTTTAATCCATCTCAAAGTTCAACCTTTTGCCAGTGCTAATTACATATACGCAGCATTTAAATTCAACTAATGGTAGCCTGTAGTCTTTTTCTGACAAGCGCAATGCCAGCATGCATTAGTAACAGCAAACCTGATGCCTTACAAACGACCATATCCCGACTATACCCGCATTCGCATTCGCATCTATATCTGCATCTAGATCTATGTTACTTTTTGCTCACTTGCAGCCAACGCAGGAATAATTTTGCATTGCTTTCTGAGCACTGCGACCACCAACGTGGCGCACTTCATTTGCTGTGCTCAACACACTCACACACACACACACACACACACACACATGGAAGGGTAACCACACCCTCTAGCCACGCATTACCTAACCCTCCCTTGCTCCCTTGACTCCCTGTGGCTCTGATTTTCCAGTGGCATCAACTTGTATTATCCTTATGACGTTGCTCCCTCGCTCACTTGCTTCCTCGCTGTGGCATTAAAGTTAACAAATAGAGCTTAAAACTTGCTGCGTGTGCGCCCGTCACGCCCTCGATCCTGCCCCTGTCCCCTCCCCTGCCCCAGCGCCTTTGTCTGCCCCCATCTGTGCTTAACACACGTCTCATGTGTGCTGCCTCGGCGAGTATATTGGTTTAATTAGTTTACGCGCTGTATAATTAAAATTTGTATTGTAAATCTGCTTAAGCTGCTTTGGCTTTTGCGAAATTGTTAACTTAATTTTATTAACTTTCCCCCATTTTATTCGCAATTTGTTGCATTTTTATATTCAGCTGTATTTATTATTTAATTATGCCGGCAAACTAAACGCATTTAATGCCACTCGGATAATTAATTTGCCTACTGTTCCCCCGACAAAAGTGTCACAGTGTCACAGCTTTTGTAATTGACATGCCATTATTGTAATTAAAATAACTCATACGCACCCCCGTCCGCCCTATGTGATCAATGTCAGCTTTCGGCTTTCGGCTTTCTGTTAAAGCCAGTATTTGTCTGCATATAGAAATTTCTCTGGGTCATAAATCAAGCGGGGTGCCACATGCCGCATGCCGCGTGCCGTGTGTGTGTGTTCCTGTCACGTGTAGCTTCTAAAAAAAACACAAATAATTTACAATATCAACATACAAAATTCCCTGTAACAATTCAACAAAGTTAAAACAGACATTTTTTTAAATTTCTCTCAAAAATCTTAGAGTTGGTTTTAAAAGTTTGAAGTTAAAACTTATAACTTTTCATAACAAATTAACAGAACCATTATTAAGCATATAGATAAGCAATATAGATATTCCCTGCCAGTACTTTTAAGCTCGTAATCAAAAATTTTTTTTAAATATCCCCAAAAGCTTGCCAAAATATTTTTAATTAATATTACACAATTGAATTGAGATAATATTTAAAAATAGAACTATGAAAAATATTTTACAAATGTATATAACACCTGCTGAACACTTTGTTCTACTGCAGGGTATTATAAAATGGCATTATTGTCTGTTGCTGGCGCTGTCATTTGTTTGAGTCTCGTTTTGATTTTTGTGGCAAAATAATTGTCGTTTAGGTAATAAAATTTGATTTATGTGCTGAGCATTTCACACACACTTTCACTCGCATTTCTCTTTGATTTTAATGACACACAACAATCGCTGGACAAGCTCCCGATTGCCCCGAACTCCCCTAGCGTTACGAAACGAATCACATTTTTATGCCAAACAAAAATAAAAAAACCGAAAAAGAAATTAAATATAAAACGTTCGTCCGTAACAAATGCAAAACATACACAAATAGTCCCAAACCAACAATAACATTCATGACAACCACAACAAAAAGAGCAACAACAACAAGAAGACACCAAACAAGCCTTAAGCGTCAGGTGTTAGCTAATTTCTCTTTTTTCCTTTCGTATTGTAATTATGGTCAGCGAAGCGTCTAATTGCCGTAAAATATGAACTTACCACTGCTGATGGCAATGAATAATGCGCATTCGGCGTATACGTAATATTCAAAGCGAATGTGTAATATGCTAAATTGTTTGCTTGACCAAACATGCAACTGTTTAAATATGCATATCAAATATATAAGAGTCTACTTAGAAAATTGATTTTCAATTTAAAAGTAGACAAAACGGAACAGTGAAACCTCGATTTATACCCTAACTAATGCTTAACACACAGAATTATTAATTGTATGTAATATACAGATTTTTTTAGACCCCGTACTTAAAAAAAGTACAGGGGTCTATTGGGTTTGTTTAACCTTTGTGAGTAACAGGCAGAAGGAGGCGTGGCAGACCCTATAAAGTATATTATGCTTGATCAGCATCAATATCCGAGTCGATATAGCAATGTCCGTCTGTCCGTCTGTCTGTCTGTCCGTCTGTCTGTATGAACACCTAGATCTCCGAGACTATAATAGCTAGAGAGGGACTGGGAGCGGGGACAGGGAGAGGGACCTGGGAGAGGGACTGGGAGCGGGGCCTGGGAGAGGAACCTGGGAGAGGGACTGGGAGAGGGACTGGGAGAGGGACTGGGAGAGGGACTGGGAGAGGAACCTGCGAGAGGGATTGGGAGAGGGACTGGGAGAGGGACTGGGAGAGGAACCTGGGAGATGGACCTGGGAGAGGGACTGGGAGCGGGGCCTGGGAGCGGGCCCTGGGAGAGGGACTGGGAGCGGGGACAGGGAGAGGGACCTGGGAGAGGGACTGGGAGCGGGGCCTGGGAGCGGGCCCTGGGAGAGGGACTGGGAGCGGGACTGGGAGAGGGACTGGGAGAGGAACCTGGGAGATGGACCTGGGAGAGGGACTGGGAGCGGGGCCTGGGAGCGGGTTTTTTTTCCATTATAAGTTTTTTCCATAGTAAGTACGGGGTCTCCCTCGGTACTCGCTGTCACGGCGACTTGTTTTCATCTATATTAATTAGAAGTTTACAAAACGATGGACAGGAGATATTACATATTTTTTTGTAGAAATTTTTGTTAGTATTTATTAAAATAAATTTTAAATTGTTAGTTTTTCTGTATACACAAAGTTAACAAACTATTATTTAAAGGCATATAAAGAGTTTGTAATTAGAATAAGTGTCAGTCGCTACTGTTGGCCGTTGGCAATTTAAAATTTGATTTCAATGTGAGTACCACATGGTTGCTTTGTGGTCTAACTTGAAGTGGTTGGGGTCAGAGTGTAACTGACAACTAAATTGAATTTACTTTGTCAAATATCATAAAACTAATTAATTGAATTGTGGCTGTGACTGGGATGGATGATAAGCAGGCGTATAGATATCGATGATATCAATAACTGTCCGGCTGAGAAATGTGTTTGCTGGCAATGCAATATACTCGTTAAAGAAATTCAATTAAAAAATATAGTTGGCGTTGTTATTTAATGCGCTACAATTTATTATTGAATGACAACGTCGGAAAAAATCAGAGCAAGCAAACTTGGCCTCAATTTGTGCGCGAAACCAAACAAATTGGTTAAAAGCAAAGCAAAAGACTCGGCTAACGGATTGTGGCCTACTGATCGCCACTCCACAAAAAAGTCGTATTAAAAGCTGCCCAACGGCAGCTGCACAAACAAAAACAAGTGGAAAAGGCTATAGTCGAGATCCCGACCATAGAATACCCGTTACTTATTTCTGTATATATTCGATACCTTGAAGAAATTACTACGCAACAAAAACTACTGCATACTTTTGGGTGTTTGTTTTGAAATAATAACTTTATTTATGATTGATGCTGATCAAGAATATATCTACTGTCAGAGATGCCTTCTTCTCCCTGTTACATTCCAACGAACACAATATACCCTTTAACTTAATTCTTACGTAACGGGCATAACAATGCCCGCAACCACCCCAACCACCGGAATCATCCTGCAATCCGCCCACCACCAACAATGACAACATTTGCTGCAGCGCACAATTTTTCACTTAGCTTGCAGAAATTGCAGTTTTCTGGCATCGTCTTTAGCGCTTTTTTTGTACTTTTCTTTTAGCTCTTGTTTTGTGTTTGTTGTTTCGGCTCTGCTCTGGTTTGCCTTGTTTCGCGCCAGTTTTGGCCAATCACGCATTTGGCCATAGCGGACATCAGTACAAAGACAAAAGATAAAGAGATTGAACGGCTAAAGAGGGAGAGGATATAGGATTTGTAAGGCCCGAACACAAAAAGCATAACGAAAAAGCCGGCAAAGCCAAAGCGCGCTAAAAAAAAATGAAAAAAAATGCGCAATAACAAGAACATTAAAGCATAAAGTGATCGATTATTGAATACCCTGCAATTGGCAGGGAGCTATAGGAAGCACTTGAAGAACGTTTGGAAATTGAACAAGCTTCATAATTTTATTCGAAACTATAATAGAAAACTTCATTTGACATCAATCTATAAGCATTTTATGATTTAATTTCCCACTTAAGCATCGGATCAGTTTTGATACGACCTTTGACCTAGCAACTTAACAGGACATTAACATTTTTGCTAATTTTTAATATAAAGTAAATCTGTAGCATACATGATATACAAAAAATAAAAAGTAAATTTTCGGTTCTTAATATCAATTTATTTTGCTTAAAACTTTAGTTTTAGTGCGAAAAATGCAACGATCAGTTTCGGTTAATGGTACCGGTATTATTCACCAGAATTTTCCCTAATGTGGAAACACTCTGCTTGTACTTTATTGCAGGGTAACAGAATGCGAGAAACAAAATCGAATGCAATTTATTTTCTAGTTACTGTTAAGCTGATTGCAACGGCGATGGCAATGGCGATGACGATAGCGATGACTATGACGATGGCGATGGCGATGGCGAGAGGGAGGAAAAGGGTGTTGGAAAGAGGAAGGGGGATGTCGACTCTGCTCGGAAATGTTGGTCAGCCGATGGCAATGGCTAAAACCTTTGAGCTCTAAGTCCCAAAGCGCTGGCCCTTGTCCCTCCTCACTTCACACCCCTGACTCTACCAAAAAAATAAAATGAAAAAAAAAATGAAAAATAAATAAATACGAGCCGCGAGATTGCAGTTAAAAGCAACGGGACGCTTAAAAACATATCAACAGCGCATAACTTTGATTGTATTTGCTGTTTGTCCTTGTTGTTATTGTTGCTTTTAAGGAAGTTGTTGTCGTTGCTCTTTGCTTTTGTTGCTGTTGTCTTGTTTGTTGTTGTTGTTGAAATTGGAATGGAGGAATTTACAAAGCTGAAAGCGAAAAATTCCAATTTAAAAGGCGCGTCAAAATTGCAAATCAAAGTTTAGAAAGCGGCACTTTGGGCTTTTTTTTTTGTCGAGTGTTTGTATGAGTTGCTTGATTGAATGCATGATTGACTGAGTGTCAAACTAGCAGTTACGACCAGTCACTGGACAATTGACAAATCGTCACGACTCTTTCCATTTCAACCCCATTTCCCCCCTTTCCAAAAAGCAGAACGGAATTGCAAAACGGTCGGTTAATTTGAGGCAATCACAAACCAAATTGAACCTACGACCAAACTGCCAACTGTTCAGTTTACTGTTGCCCCTATTGTTATTGTTGTTGCTGTTGTTGGTCTAACCATTGGCCGAAGGCAGTTTTATAGTTTCGGACAGCATTTTGAAAGGATCAATCAATGCTGGCAACTGTCCTGACATCGTCAGCCGCTTCACAGGACCCTTTTACCATAGTCAAAGTGTACAAAATGAGCTTTTGAATGTTGACAACAACTGCCTAATACATTGATAGATAGAGCATCGATTGCTTCCACAAAAAGAGCATAGCTATCAGATGAGTTTCCTGAACAAGGTTTTAAAAGAGGGTCACAAAACATTAAGATGAATTAAACATATTTTGAATATGAGTAAAAATATTTAATGTATTCACACTGATCTCAACTAAGTTATAGTTAGATTAAATTTGAGAATTTCAAATATTGCTTAGACAAACAAAACAATGCACAGTGCAATGATTGGATTGCTATGAAAAATTAATAAAGTTTTAGCTAAATATTTCTGGTTTTATTGGCTTTTCAATGTTTGTTTTTCTAAAAGTTTCTAAGTTCAGCCAAAGCGATATAGAGACGCAAAAAAAATGTTATTTAAAAACAGCAGAATATCAAATGAATAACTTACTTTAATGAGGATTAAATTAAATAAAATAAAGAAGTTAATAGCTGAATGCTTGCTTTGATTTCATGATATACTCTTGTTTGTTTTTAGTTGATAAAAAGTTGTACAATTCCAAGCTCAATTACTGGCAAGTGTCTGATAAATCTCTTTCCCTTTGCTGGTCACACAAATTGTTTGCTAATTTTGCAAGCAGTCAACGGCAAGAATTGACCCACCGGCAAAAATAGGTTAGCCAGCGACTGAATCACTTTTCCCCTCCCGGCAAAAGTGACCCACCGAAAACTGGCCATTAGCACGTGCTGTCCATGTCAATGGCTAAGCCATTTTATGGAGGCTGAGGAAATGGAGCGAGTGGAAATCGAGGGGAAAGAACTCGTAACGTGCATGTAATTGTGTCACAAGGGATGGGGGCCTAAGCCGGAAAGTTAAGCCGGAGCTGGCCCGTGGCCACTTTTTCTGCTGCCACTTAAAAATCCACTTAATCCTGCGTCTTAAAAAAAATAGAAAGCAATGCTGGCAAGCAAGTTTTTCCGGACGAAGAGTGAAGCAAAGAGAAGAAATGCCACTTATTCAACTCCATCTCCGACTCTATGATGTATTCAAACTGCAAGTCGATTGTTATTTTTACGCCCAAAGCGGAAATAGACGTCCCGCCGTACACTCCCCTGGGCGATTCCGACAAGAAACTTGCAAGACAAGTTTGTCGAAAGCGAAGCCAAGTCAAAGTCCTGCTTGAAGTCTCAAGGAACAACGAAAAAGTCACAACGAATAAGGAATATGAAAGAACAAATGGGAAATTCTATAGTTGGGAGAGCCTGACTGTGAGAGACTCTGTATTCAACTATTGTTGAATTTTATTTTGAGCGAAAAAAAATAAAAATCATTTATAATCATTATTAATCATTAAATAATCATCAAAAATAATGATTTTCAAGAAGTTTTTGTATTTAAAATAAAAACAGTATAGGCAAATTTTTGCTTGATGACCAACTTAATAGACTATGTTTAAGCACAGGGTCTAAAAAGAGTAGATTTTTGCCAGCGCTGTAAAAGTTTTGCCGCCTAAAAGTCTGGGCCGAGTTGAACTAACCCCAAACTTCAAGTGGAGGTCATCAGGTAGGGGCTGCCATTATTGAAAGTGCCTGCTGAGTAATTTAAAAGTTTAGCAAACAATCGCCTATCCCCCCAGCCACCTCCTTTAACCCACCCAACTTCTGCCCCTCAGAGAACGAGTCGAAAACTTGTAGTTGCATTAAGGCCAAATTGATTCTTTATAATAAGTATATAATAAGTATGGATTGTAGCTGAGTTTAAATCACTTTTATTATAATGCCACAGTGACCTGAATTTCCTTGTTGTTGCTGTTGTTTCTGTTGCTGCCACTAGCAGCGATGCATGCAACTGATTGGCGCCTCAAGTACAAAATTCCTCAATAATTTCGACTTGACTACAAAGTTTGCACAACTTTCTATGCTTTCATACTTACAAAAAAAAAGAGCAATGGGCCATGTTTCAAAGCCCCTACCCCCCCGGCCCCCTCCTCCTCTCACACTTCACTCTCTCCGCTCCAACGCACACAATTTGAACCCCAAACAAGATTTGTGAGATGGGGTCCTAAAGAAATCCGCTTTTATTACCCCACGAGAGCCGGAGCATTAAATATTCCTGCTTCATTGCACAGTTGACTTGAAAGAGGGGACGGAAGAGAGAGGGGAGATTTGTTTTATAATTTAGTCACGCAATTGGCGCGTTTCGTTTTTGCATTTTGTCTACCTTTTTTAATTAATTTTACTTTGACTGAGTGCGAGAGAGAGAGATAGAGAGAGAGAGAGAGAGCGTGCAACGTTTATGCGCTTCAAAAGATCTATTAGCCTCAATGCCAATGACCATGCAAATCAAAATGGCGACACGTGCGCTTCCGTTTCCGCTTTCAGCTGTAAATTTGTCGCATGCGTTAATTTAAGCTATTTATGTTTACTTAGCCTTCGCTTTGCCCCATTTCCACTTAATTAGCCTAATAACTGTTATTGTTATTGCCATTGTTGTTGCAAATATTTGGGAGATGTCCAACATTTGAGTGAACTTTTGACTTTCGAATTGTTCGCCATTGGCACGTTTCCCTTTTGACTCGGCATATTCTATTAACGATTACTATTCAAAACTATGCGAAAATAATGCAAATTTTATGTTTCTATTATAAAATTGAAGCTGCTTTGGGGTATTGAAGGCATAAAGCTGAGTGTCTTATCCCTAAGGAATTGGGAATTGGCATTTTACTGTTATTGTAACTATTTATTCCCCCTTGTGAAATTATTTCTGAAATCCGTTTAAATTTAATCTTTTGCAGTCTATTGATCTATTGATTTCTGTACAATATGTGGGAAGCTTGAAACGAGAAATTTGATTTTAGAACATTTTTCCAATTAGTGTAATTTTTCAATATTATTGCTGCCAGGAATATTCGAAATTTTTTAATTGGATTTATTTTAATTGTTGTCTCTAATCATTATTCGGCGGTTTTATTATGTTTACTTTCTTTACAAAGAAGTTTTCCCAGTCGACCTATCGACACACAAAAACTAGATGCTTCTACCAAAAACTTTATAGCTTCTCACCAGAAAGTTATTGACAAAGCCAAACTTGTCTGCACTTTGGTCAAAACTTGTGAAAATTTTGATAACTTAAGTCGTTGAGTAGTTGCATTCAGAGCTTAAGACGCTTGTCCTTTTTGGTGATTTCAAGTAAATACATACATACATATTCAATTAGTGGTACATGGACAGAACTTTAGTAAAGTTTAGAAGTGGAATTTGTGTGGATATTTGTAAAAGGTTTCATTAATATTAAAAGAAAATATAAATAAAAATAACAGCAACTTAACTAAATGAAACGCTTGTCAGCTTTGCCGGCAAAGTTACCACTTTACTCTCGTCCTTCCACAGGAAACTTCTGCTGCTTTGCAGTGAGGAATTCAGCCAGCTGTGCAATTTGCTGGCAAAACTCGACAATTTGTGTCTCAAAAGCATAAGGCGTCCAAGTTGTTGTTGTTTCACGTTGTTCAACAGTCAGTTGTCGATGTTGTCGTTGTTGTTGTTGTTGTTGTTGTTGTTGTTAGTGTTGTAACTCCAGCTGTGAAGTGTGCTACCAGTTGTTGAAACTTTGGTCCAAGTGAAGCAATTCAATTGCACAACTTGCTAGCAACTGCAACTGGAAGTGGAACTTTAGGGAAAAGGATAACAGCAGGCATTGCAAGTGCAACTCTGATTGATAGTTTATGTCCCTGTTGTGGTTGTTGTTGTTGTTGTTCTATCAGGAGTTTAGTTATCATCAGGCAGCTCTCCCTCCTCGAGGCTATTCCCATCGGAAAAGCGTCGCCAATGAGACAAACGTCTCTTAACTCGATTCTTTCTCATTTGCTGCCTCATAGTCTCAACCTTCTCCTGATCGCTGTCATCTGTGATGGTCAGGTCAATTGTGGGTACATCGACTGGCGTGTCCTCCACAAAATCATACTGACCATCAGCCTTGGGCAGCCAGAATAGAGTCACCACATCGCTGCTGACAAACATTGCAGTCTTGGGATTGAATTGCAGACAACTCACGGGATGTTTGCTATTGCTGAGTAGAACTGCAACCAGTTGACCCGAGGATGCATTCCACACATGGACACGTCCCCCATCCGCACCAGACAATACGAACTGGGAGTCCGGAGTGTAGCTGACCTGCAGCGGCAAATGGCCAACATTGGCATGGCCCGTATAGGCCTGAACAAGACTTCCGTTGAAGGCATCCAGGCTGAAGCAACAGGCATAATCGGTGGCCAACAAAATCGTCTTGCCATCCGGCGCAAACTGCAACTGTGTCCAGTTGGCCAAGTTATTGGGCACGTAGTGAAATCTCTGGCACGGTTTCTCGCTCAGCATGCGAACATCGTAGATCTCAATGCGTTCGGATTTCGTTGATGTGGCGAATACCAAACCCGCCGGATCATAGGCGAGCAATGGACTCTCCAATTTTGCCTCCAATTGCCTCGTATAACTAGAGGTACGCAGATCCCACATAAGCACTTTATTATCCCTTCCAGCACTCATGAAATGATTCTCACTCCCAGGCTGAAAGCTCAAGCAACGCACCTTGGCAGTATGACCTTTAAAAAGACGCACATGCTGACGACTTCTGAGATCCAGGCACCTTAATGCAAAGTCCATCTAGAAAATATTTAGGAGAAAATATAGTAGCTTTTTATTTAATTATTCAAATTGATATACATTAAATATTAAATTATACGCAATTGAATAAAATTATGTACAATTTTAAATTTAAAATAGAAAAGAGAAACTTGGTTGTAGAATAGAACTGTGTCAATCAAAATGTAGATCATTTTAAGATCATTTAAGAAATATTTTATATGAATAAAAAATTTAAGATTAAGGAGCTCAAATTGTTTGTGATAAATGCAAATATTATATAAAAAAAAATAAAAAATTAAACAAATTTTTACCACCTTTAATCAAAACAAACCACTAATTTTATTTTCATATATACCCAATTCTTTAAGATTTTTTTTTTTGCTCAAAAATAATGATTATTGCTGAGTTTATTTTTTTGTTCACAAATTTAATCATAAGTAAAATAATAAAAAATTAAAATAATGATAATTTCTTGAGTTTTAAAAAAGATATATAATGATTAAAGTCACTGGTAAAATAAACTCGATCTGATCGGACAGTTGTAGCAAATTTTTAATTTTTTCTGTATATTTTGCTGACGCCTTTCGTCACTAGCGCGAACTGTAAGAGTCTAACTTCTGCATACTTATATCCTCCTATCAAGATAATCCCCATTTGATTCGTACTCACTCTTGTGGAGCTGTGAAGCAATTGATCCGTTTGGGGTGTAAAACAAACCGATTCTGGATGATATTGGTGCATGAGCACCTGACACAACTGCTTCAGGGCTGTGCAACTGTAGACAATCATATTTTGATGATCACACACAACCAAACGCTGACCATCCTGCGAGAAGCAGATGGATTGCTTCTGCTCATCCGATTCCTGAAAGATCTTCGCGATGCCAAACTGTCGCAATGCATCTGCACTAAGTTTAATCTTTAAATCGATTTCCATTAGATTGTTGTCGCTATTTGACAAAATCAAATCAGTCGTATAATGACAACCAAGTCAACGCTAACTTTATTTTTTGATATCGTTCTATATTTGTCTGCAAACTTGCTACACTTTAGCTCTCGTTCCGCCTACTTCAACTTAATTAAATCAAATCTATCCAAGCAGCTGTGCCACGCCCACACAACGCCCACTGTCACAGATGGTCTGCTGTTGTTGCATTTTACTTCATTTCCATTCTGTGGTCTCGTTGTAACTCTCCATTGCGTCTCATTAGTGCGCTCAATGGGTGGCAAAGCGAAGGACCTTAAAAAATCGACTGCTGAGTTGGCAAAGCAGTTGGCAACGCTGTCAGCCACCCGCTCCTCTTGTTGACCAACTGCCAGCAGCTTGTTATTTAGGCCGATTCGCGTCATTAGTGCTGCAATGGAATGCCACCAAATGTTGCCATTGCATTGTTCATTCTCTTGCTTCCTCCCTTGAGACGAGAAGACAGCCAACTCTGCATTAATGTTGGCCCGAAAACTTGTGTCTTTTGGCAACAACTGTCTGGCATTTGATTGAGCATTAAGCCAGCAACATCTGTGGCAAAATAATGAAGACTCGTTTTAATTACTACAGTTGCAAGGAATTTGCAATATGTTTAGTTTGTTTGGACAACAAGTTGTCAGCTAAAATTAATTGGGAATTAAAAACTAAATTGAAAAGATATACTTCTTATGTACAGGGTATAGGCAAGTCGACTACTGTCGATTACCTTGATTATATTTGCAATGCTATTTTTACGAAATGATGACAGTAAAAATCTGTTCTAGTTTCTTTAAATACTTATAGCGCTGGGAATCAATGAAATAAAATTGAATTAAAAATTAATCCTACAGTAGTGCATGTTGTTTATAATTATTCAATTACAGGGTATACGTTAATAAGTTAACGACATTTCTAAAAGCCCTGTACCTAGATTGGCTTTAATGTTAATTTTAGATCAGGTGTTAAAACTCGAACTAAACGCTCGCCACAGCCAGATACCTGGTCTGTCGCGATGGGGAGTCAAACTCCTTTTTGCCCCACTGTCACCACTTGCCCCCTACAATTGCCCCACTGGCAAAATGAATGTAATTGTAATGTAAGCGGAAATAAGCGCGGCTGACGCTGTCGTTGTTGACGTTGTGCGGAGCTGTGCGCATTTTAATTAAAATTTATAAGCCTTGGCCGGGGACTTGGCATCAGGCGCGGCATCCGATACCGCGATTTCAGGATCCACGAGATATCAGGACACCACAGCCAGGACTCCAACATAGCCGTTGCTTGCGTGGTGTTTTAAGCTTTTAAGTTGCGGTGGATTTGCAAAGCTATACGCTGGATTTTATGCGAAAATCAACTGCGGTGCACATAAATTAAAAATCAAGCCACAAAATAAAAAGCAATAACAAACTCGCACACATACATTGTGTGTGACTATGGGAAACGGATCCTTTGTGCGCATCATTTGTAATTAATTTGCAACATTAGCTTTTGGGGCAGGCAGTGCCAAAGGCAAAAGCAACAATTCCATTATCCAACCCAACCTATAGTCGTAAATGAAAAGTTTCCGCAATTTACGCCATTTGCGGTTTGGCCTGTCAAATTTAATTATTTGATTTCAGCACAAAACAATTTTCGAATTATTATTATTTATTTTAATGGATTTGTGCATTTGTAATGGTTTTCGATTAATAAAATTTTAATACAATTAATTAGGAGTTTTTATTTGCGTTTTTTTTGAAAACTGACAGCAATAAAGGAAATTAAATCTGACACTAAACATATGTGTAATAATCATAATATTTAATGAGAGTACTTTAGTATTGCAATGTCAGATCAATTTTTATGTAATGTCAAGAAATAAAGTATATGTTAAAACATAGCATTAAGTTAACATTTTTTAAGCTCTTAACTCATAATTACTCCGTAGATAATTACAACTAAATTTTTATTTTTGACCAAAAACGATTATTATTTATCAAAGCTACAAGCTCGCAAACCTTTTGTAATTTTGTTATGAACATTGTAAGCATAAAATTGAATTTTAGTGGAGCTAAACTAAATGCAATCGAATTAAATTTAAAAAGTCATAAAAATAATTAAATTATTATTTATTCATGCATATCCATAATATCCACTTACACACTTGCGCAAAGTCATATTTATTTTAACCTGCAACGAATTGGCGAAATTAAATTGCATGATATGCATATACACACATCCATATCTATAGCTGCGTCTGCATTTTGTATCTGTATCTGTGTATCTGTGTATCTGTGTCTCTGTTGGCCACTTCACTGAGCAACGTTTTTGGGCGATTTGTTTGCCAACTGTTTATTGATATTTTATGCTGCAAATTGCACTAATTGCAATTTTAGGCACGTCCATTGCACTCGACATTTGCATAACACGAATTGCCAATTTGATTGTTACCAGACGCCGACTGGTGAACAGAATTTTCCTATTGAATGCAAAAATCAAAATGAATGGAATTTAATATTTCTTAACTAATTTTTCTCTTTAATTATTTTTTGCAATATTCAATTAAAATAAATTCTCTAATAGTTGCTCTGTAAAATATTCTGCCTTAATGTTTTAACACATTTACAGAAGATACAACTTAAAAGAATTATATTTTAATGACTGTAAATGATGATTTCTTACATACACACAAAGATAAATTAATTGCATATTGTTATTGAATTTGTAATTGAAAAATGTAAGCTTGATATCGATTGATTAAAATTTGTTTCTACAAATGCTACACAAACAAATTCGAAACGAATTTCATTGTTGTTGCTTGTGTTGTTTTCACACAGCCAAAGTGCAATTTGCTGTCAAGTTTTGTATGAATTTCTTAAAAGCGCATAAAATTTACAAGCACTCCATGTGGAGGGAGTGCTCATGGGTTCCGGGTTCGAGTGTCAAGTTTATTACGGACAAGACATGCAAAGAATCAGTCAAGTTGGAGAAGGGAAGAAGGAGAGAAGGGGAGCGTCGGAGGTAGAGGAAACTTAAAATGGCAGCCAAGCTAAAAATTTGTTCAAATTTTTCAATCAGCATGAGAGACATTCGTGTCCATGTATGAGGTGTATATGAGTGTGATTGTGTGTGTGTGTGGCGTGTTGGCAAATCGTAGCTTTTGCAGTTGACAACAAGAGCAACGACAACAACAACAACATCAACAACATCAACAACATCAACAACAACAGCAATGAACAACAGTAACAACAACAGAAAGTCGATTGCAGTTCACACGAAGGCAAAGTGAGTCAAACCAAAGCCAAAGTTCAAACACAATTTCTCAAATATGCACGAGCATGTGCATTCATGTGTATGTGTGTGTTTGTGTGTGTGTGTGCTCCTTATGCGTTGCTCAGGCAGCTGCCTGGCACCTTTGAAATTGAACGAGTCGTTCTCATGCCGTAAAAGAAGATAAATGACACAAGTGAGCCATATCAGCCACAGTCAGCAGTCGAGTTGGAACCGACAGCTGCTTTACATTTGCCACCGAGAAGTGCTATCAGTCGTACAGAAATAACGGTAGTAGAGGGACCAACATTAGACACACACACACACACACACACACACATTCACTTATACACAGACCGTTAGCAATCTTGAGGCCTGCAATCGTCAGTTGACAGCACAGGACGACTTTCATCCTCCTCGTCCTGTACGAGTTTTAGCCCCAGCTATGCATTTGATTAAAACCGGATGACCCGTCGGATGAAAAGCATATGGAACCCTGCACAGGTCAACAATGAGGTATCCAACTGCAATTTACTTTCATCTTTATGCCGCATGGATGTCATTTAATGATCACACGTCTTGAAAACATTATAGACTTGACCCCAAAACGACGGTTGTTAAATAATGAAAAATACTTAAAATTCGGAAGGCGTAAAAAAAACTACAAATGAGAATAAATAAGAATGCGGTAAATTATCAACATGAACATCAACACCGGTAATTAAATACTCTGTCAAAATTAGGATTTATTTAATATTTCGAGTAAAACACATTAATTTTTAGCATAATAATATATAAAACTTATATTGATTAGCCCATCTGTCAGTGAAATTTAATCTTTTTAGTGAAAATATTAATTTTTAGTATTATAATATATAAAAAATATATTGATTAGCCCATCTGTCAGTGCCAGTTTTTGCAGGACAAGTATGTTAAAGCTTAATCAATCCATCAAAATTTCTATCATTTGATAAATTAAAATCTTTTTGAAATATTTCAATTATATTTTTAAGTTTTATTAAATATTTTTTGATCTTTAATGTAATAAATTATTAAATTTTCTAATTGTAAATTTATTTCTATACTACACTATTTTGATCTTACCTAAAACGTGCTGATTATCTGATCTGATTTATATAATTATAATCCTTTAACATAACTAATTCTTCTCCTAGAGACTGAACTACTAAACAATGAATAGAGTCGGAACCAAAAACTGTCTTCTATCTGCTGGATACTGTCCTCTCTCACTGAACGTCATACAAAAGCAACAACGCCCGTCTGACAGTGGAGCATGAAAATTTATTACTTTTGTCGAGTTTCGTTGCAACTGCAATGCCGCTTTCAAGTCCGAATCCATTGCGCATTAAATTTGGTGGCGTCGGTGTGGCATTGGATAGCGTCGCTGGCATCTCCGGCCATCCAACATGAAACAGTAAAAAAATGTTGTGCCAACGCAAAAGTTCGCTGGCGCCATGGCAACAATGTCCAATACTCAGGAAGTAAAAATTATACGTTAAAAAAAAAATAGAAGAGAATGACAAAATAAAAACGAACGCATGGGCTGAAGCTGAAGTACATACATATGAAATGATGGCCATGAAGATGCGTATGTGTGTGTGTGCGTGTGTGTGTAGGTGGGTAAGATGAAATATATAGTTTTTAATATGCATAAATTGCACACATACTTTATTTCGTTTCATTTTCAAGTACCCTACAAAGCGGTTGAATTCATTTCGATTGCTCTCCGTCGACAGCTGAGTACGCTGCACGAATTGCAATGATACCAAATGTGTGAGTTTCGTTTTGAAGATCCAATTCTACAAAGAAAATACTATTCTGCTAAATTAAATTTTCCAAACTATGCACAAAACGATAGACAGACCAATTACTACTATTCTGTGTAGTTATAGAAAATATGTAACAGCTCCCATAAATGTTTATACTTCTAAAGCTACTCAAAGCTCAGTTGAAAAATGTTAAAATTATAAAATAATTTTTTTTTATAGTTCTGAAATGCTTTCCAAGATTTCTATACTTTTCTTGTTAAAGAGGATTTAAGTCTTCACATTGGTCAAAGTAAACAAAAGCTGCTTTAAGTGTAGGACTTATCATGTATGACCATGATAATTTTTTCAAGTGCAACATGATTCATATTTAAAAAGAAAAATATGTATCTTCATGAATTTTTAGCAGAACTGAAATGAAAAAGCAAAGCTGACAAAAGTTAAGAAGTAAAGCGGCTTGTGTCCCGAGTCCGAATGTGAATGCGAATGTGAATGTGATGGCCGATGGTGAGTGCTTCCTCATACAGATTCCCCTTCTCTTCTCTTATTTTCCCCACAACAGCCCTTTGCCGCGTTTGCCTCAGTATGTCTGACAGTTGGGAAAAAGCGCTTGATAGCTCTGCCTCCAGTGATATAGTGTACATCCATGTGTCAGTCTCTGTGTGAGTGTGTGTGTGGGAGTATATACACTGATAAAAAAATATTCTAAAATCAAGATTTTGGTCTCAGAACTGAGATTTTTGGTCTAAAAAATGCGTTGAGAACATAAAACTCTTAAACTAAGAGTACACATATTGAATTTAAGAACATTTTAAATAAGAATAAGTTCCTATTTTAAGAATAAATGTTCTTTAAACTAATATCAAAAAATTAAATAAATAAAAATTCATTTTCATACTTATTAATTTTATTTTCTTTAAAATTTTAATTTATTTACATTTTATTCTGTTTTAGTTATTTTATAAAAGTTATTTTAATTTGGTTCGAGTGGGACTCGAACCTCCGCCTACTGCTTCACAACTGAAGATTTTAAGATTTTTTATATTAATAATCTTAGTTTTAGTAATTTGGTCTTAAAATAATCTTATTTTAAGAACAAAATACTTAATTTGAATGTTCTTGATTTTAGAAGTTGGTCTTTTTTTTCAGTGTATGTGTATGTGAGTGGGAGTGGGAGAGAGAGTGCATGTGACAGCTACTCCCGCGATGCGTTGACAGTTGTCAATGTTATTAGCGACAGTAAAGGGAAGCTTGACAGTGGAGCAAAGTCAGCAGGTTTCACATGACGCCAAATAAAATTGCTTCAAATTTTTGGTCGACATTGTATGGAATAAGAATTTGCTCTAATTGAGGACCACAAAGCATTCAATTTGCTTTAAGACAAACAACATTGTCATTTTACCAACTTCGAAGCTGAACAAATGTCTAACAGCTTCATTTATTTGTACACGGCGTCTTAACCTTATTCAAAGGGACAGGAAAGGAACTACATACCAAGCTTAACCACAAGCTAACTGCTCGTATTTGCTGATTGTGTAACAAATATTGACAAACTCCGAGCTAAACTAGTCCAGGTCTTTTCCTGTCCTTCCTCTCCCTTTTCCGGCTTGGTCCTGGCCTGGTCAGAGCTGGACTCAGATCGTCCAGTGTCCATAGGGATATTTGTGCCATATCATGTTCCATGTTGACGCACCAGCACAAAAGCTGAAATTATATTTAAAAGTTCGCTTTATTTTTTTTTTTTTTTGTATTTTTCACTCTCCATCTGCCTCTTCCACACTTTGTCGCATCTCTTTCTATTCAGTTCCGTTCTGTTGTCTCCTGTTCCGACTGTGGTATGTGGCACGTTATTTACTTTTGTGGTCATTGTGCGACATTTGGGGCTCCTAAAATCCCCAAAGTTATAATTCTTAAAGTTTTTATCTGCTACACACACACACACACACACACACACACACACACACACACACACACACACACTCTGGAAGGGGATGTCACTGTCTGGCCGTCTGCTTGCTCAAGTGGGCGTATACGTAATATTTAAATTGTATAGATTTAATAGCCGTGCCCCTCACATTTTTGCATATTAATGATATATGAATGGCTAGACTTGACATAAAGGAACAACAACAACAGCAAATAAGGAATATAAGCTACAACATTTGCTGTCTATTATTATTTCGAATTCACTTAATATTCATTTGGCTCTCGAACGAAGCGCTAATGAAAATCAAGTCAATAATAAAAGGCAAGGAACAGACAGGGTAAGGGCGGGTAGTGGAAAGCAACGGGGGTAATATCAAACGAAATTCCAATGACTTTTGGCTATTTTCAATTTTAATTAAGAGCTGACGGCTGTCTAAAAGAGCGACTTGCTCATTCAGGCGGCCTACAAACTTATTGCCTACTTTTAGGCGATTTATGGGCAACAACAAAATAGCAATTTGTTAGGCTAATGATGCCATTTTTCGAAGCAAATTACCTGACCATGAGCAAAGCTCATACAACAAACAAATAAACAAACAAACTGCCAACAAACAACCTCCAGGCATGTGTGTGTTGATATAAGACATGAGCTACCTCAGCTATCGGAAATAAGACTTTGAATGAAACTAGTTCAATTGATCAAAAAGAAGAGAATATTTTAGGCAACATAAAAATAGAAATATTTTATAAACAAAAGGCTTTATAAAATAGATTTGTTTCTATTTATTTCAAAAGCATTTGTCTAAGAATATATATTTTTCTATAGTTTTTGTTATTTATACTGTATAAATTGTATTTAATTTAAATTCTCGAATTTATTTCAAATTGACTAAATTGCATTTTTGTTTAAGTAAATTATTCCATCGAACAGTGTTTTGCATATTTTGCTTTTATATTCAATTAAATTTAATTGAGTATATTTTTGGAAGACTAAATTCTTTTTTGGGACTAACTATAAACTAAGCTGCTTGAGCTAGATCAGGCAAAAGGAACCACTTGGTTTGAATGACCAGCACTCACATTACGTATACGTGCAGTGGGTTAACAAGATTCTGGTGAGTCAGCAAAATATTTGGTTTGCCTACACAAATACTTACCTGTCATAAAGGAAAAGTACTTTAATGCTTAGCTGGGGCTTATGCTTACACATTGCCTTTGACTTTGAGTCACCAGAAATAAAAATCTAAGGGGGATTGAAGACCCTTAACGATTAAAGTAGCTACGATTGTGGCCTTTGCGTTTAAGCTGAGAGAAATTTCATTTTAATTAGCGCAACGTTGCACAATGCAAGCAATTTGAAATCAGTGTTCGAGCCAACTGTTGCCGGCAATAAAACCCCAAAGTCTATTAAGCATTGTGAAGCCAAAATGGCAGCGTAACGTTTGGGGATTTAATGCCAATAAACGGCGTAAGGTAGACAAGCAGAGAGTCGGTAAATGGGTAGATGCTTGTATCCAAGCTAACCAAGCAGAAACACGGACAGACATCCTGACAAACTGACCCCATACCCGGCAATGAACAGCGAAGTAGGATGGCCAATGTTGCATGCAACTGGATGCTGAACTGCGTTTGGAATTCCCTGGCTAAATTGCAACATGCCAATGCACATGATGTGTTTAATGGTTAAATTGTTGCTAATTCCATTAGCTGTTTCCTGACTACATTTTGCGTTGCTATTTGTGGCCAAAGTGTTGCAATGCCAACACAGCGCCAATAACACCAACCAACTCCAACAACCAGCTGCAGTTGCAACTACAACTGCAACAACGTCAACGAATTTCAACTCGACACAGATACGAAACCCGCTGGCAAATGGAACGTGCCCAAATTAATGTTAGGTTGACACTCTACGCTACCATACACAAGGTTTCGTAACTCGCCAAACTCCCTCCCTTATTTCCCCCACTCCCACCATTTGCATTCTCCCCCTCTCAACGCATATCAACTGCACCTCTGGGCTAGGCTACAAATTGACACATTGTTTGCCCTCTCAACTGGTCTGTCAAACGTTTGTGTCAGTTCGAGGCAATTGAATCGGGGCTAATTCGTTTTCCAGAATGTGTTCAACTGAAAACGATTAAACTGACAATATGGGTAATCGATAAAAGTAGCAATTGAAGATTCGAACTGATCTCGAGAAAATCTTAAAGTATGACTTTTACGATTAAGAAGATCTCTTTTATTTATAGATCAAAAGGAAGTGGTCAATCTTATTTGTTTATTTATTTATACTTTTTATTTGTTTTATACATTTTCTAAGAGAACATAAACATCTTTGAATTACTCTGACAATTTGTTTTAATCAAAGAATTAAACCAAAACCAATAAAGGTAACTGAACGAATTTAAACGAATTTAAAATTTATTGAATGCAGAATAAATTTAGAGGCCAAATTATGATTATAATGACATTCCGCTTGAAAATCGGTTAATTTTTAATGAAGTTATAAGAGATCAAAGTTTTTAAAAAAATGTCAAGGGGTAAATATGGAAAATTGGATGATAGAGGGCTTAAAATCAAAAAAAATATCAAATTTTCTAGATGTTGAAAATTTAAATGCAGAATTAATTAACAGGCCAAATCATGATTAAAATGACATTCCGCTTGAAAATCGTTTAATTTTTGTTGAAGTTATGAGAGATCAAAGTTTTAGAATTGGATGATAGATGGCTTAGAATCCGGTATCAGTTATTTTTACGGTTATTTCCTGGGTTTGATGCAACTTTAGTAAATTATATGACACTTTCGCTAATGTAAGACTTAAGTGGCTTTGAGTGTATTTAAAGTGTCAACGCTTTAATCGACATGCTGATGACTTTTTATGAGTTCCATCTAAATTTATCGCCAGAGAGTTCCACATTCCCGCGTCGCTTGACAAACAAATGCCTGAGTCTCAGCCTGCAACGAGAGTTGGGTAAACGCATTAAATGTGTTTAGTAAATGTACTAAATATACACGACAGAGCATCTACCACAGCTCCCAGATGACAATATAAACGTATAGCTATACAGTGGTGAAAAGGAGTGGGTTGGAGAGAGAGAGGGAGAGAGAGAGGGGTCTCTTTTCATTCAGTTAACGCGCCGTCGCGTCGTAGTTGCCACTTTTCTATTTATTTGCCCATTAACGCTCATTTGTGGTTATCAGGTAAATTGGATAAAAGCCAACGTAGCATGAAGCCTGCCACATGCCACAAGCCAGGTATAGCCCCAGCCACGGGATTGTCCTTGCTGTCTGCTGCTCCTGCTGCTTCTCTGCTTATCTTCAAGTGTTGTTGCAACATGAAATGAAGGCTTTTGCTTTCGCTCTCGTCTTTGGCTTAGACTCTGCTGTATTTTTGGTTGTATTCATTTCATTTCGCGTTAACTGCGACTGTCATTAACTTTTTATGGCCCTCTTTCTCTCTCTCTCTCTCTGACTATCTCTCTCTCTCTCTCTCTCTCTCTTTCTCTCTCTCTGCCTCTTTTTACTTCCTTTCCTCTCCAAAAGCAAAGCTGCATTTATATTCAAATCGAATTCAAATATTTGCGGTTATGTGAGCTCGAAATTTATTCAAGCCACAATTTGTTTAGCTTAATAAATAAAATGGCGACGATGGCGTCATAAAATTTAATTTTCACATAAAATATTATATATATAGATATACATAAACGTGTAGTTTTTTAACATTTAAAAGCTTTGTGCATTTTGCGCTTGTTTCAAAAATATAATAAAACTAAAAACCAAATCGGAACGCAATTTTGAAATATGCTTGAAAAGTAAATGCCCTGCCGCAATCATAACTGTTTTGAGAAAATATAGAGCTGCTCCGTCTCCTAGTTCTGCACTAAAGATATGTATTTGTATGATTAGTATTAAATCCTTGGAGTTCAATTGAATCCTAAATAAATAAGCTAAATATAATAAAAAGATTTGCATAATAATGTTGAATATACCGTAAATCAAAAAATTGTTCTTAAAATTCTTAAGTTAATCATTACCTTTCTCCAAATATTTAGTTATAGGGTATACAAAAACGAAACTAAAATGCGCCATATTGCAGGCTCAAATGAAATTTCGTGGCTTGTTGCAAAACAAAGCAAAAAAGTAAATAAAAAAAAAGTGAATTTCAATGTAAATAACAACAATTAAGTAAAAGAGTGTGACTCACTTTCAAATACCCTGTATAAAATAAAAAAGACTGAAAACCAAAAAAATTGTAAATAGTAATAATGAAACAAATTAATTATTATAATTTATTTAAAACTTTTATTTATTCTGTATATTACTTTATTTCCCCTGTTCATTATGCTTTAAAAAATTTATCAGATTAGTGTTGCATGCAAGCCAACATTTTTTTTAACCAAAAAGTTTCGTAACTAATCAACTACAGGGTATTCTCAAACCACACACATAGGAACACAAATACATACATATTTAAGCACATGATGCAGACCAGAGTTGCATTTGCAATGTCCACTGCATGCGGTCGCTCAATACGAAAATACTTGTACACAAAAAAACACTCTCCAACACACACACACACACACACACACACACATACATACTTGTAGTATAACGTTAAGCGCATTTTGTGCCCCGTTGAGGGTCACAACAATATTTGCCAGAGAGCAGGGGAACAGTTAGGGGGGGGGAAGGAGGGGTCAGTGTGTCGCCTTGGTGTCAGTTGGTCTGCGGTTGGTTTGCGCTAAATTAAATTTGGCTGCGGTCGACACCAAAACTCCGACATATTCGGCAACAGACGTTTCATGCTCGTAATACTCGTAACTGTCCCCCCAAAAACTGCTCCAAATTGAAATGTTGTGCTTTATTTATTATAATTTGGTATATTTTAAGTTAACATCACCATCCAAATAGATTCCAAGGCCAGAGTCCGAGCTGAGAGGCAACTTTGTAGTTTGCTCGACTTTGTATTTTGATAATATTTGCACCACAGCCATTTTAATATTTAGTAATCCCATTCGCATGCCTAGAAAAAGAAATGGTTGGTGGTTATATATGAATTTTTGTATGAAATCAATTATGATAGATGTCTAATCATAAAATGGTATTTATGAAATAGAAAATGTGTAATAAAAATAAATTTCTTAGTTAGTTTTTACAGTTTAACATTTTTCAAAATTGAATTTTTATAACGATACTGATAAGAAACCGGAATCATTAATATTTTTTTTTCGATTCCTTTATTATAATTTATGTTCTCTGTGAATCAGGAAAACCTGTGAGAGTCAAGCTTTACTAAATAAATAATTTTAAATCAACAGCAATGATTTTTTACAAGGAAAAGTTGGTAAGTGTATTAGAGTGTTTCTCCAATTTTTAGTGATATAAACAATACTCACCCATACAAATACGCGGACCATCGCCAAAGGGCAATAGGCAACCCCGCTTGGTGAATTCACTGGCAGCATCGTTATCAAAGCGTTCAGGCTTAAACGTCATGGGATCTGAATAGAACGCTTCATCGTGATGTATGTGATAGGTGGGAATGGCCACTGTAATGCCCGGCTCTACATTCAAAACCTTTCCATCGCCCAGATCTATAGTTGTGGGCTTTGTGCAGATTTTGATAAAGAAACCAATTGCGCTGGTCAAACGCAACGATTCTAAAGTTGTACAAGAAAAAACAAGTCAAAGGCTATATTCGAGATCCTGTCCATAGAATACCCGTCACTTATTTCAATATATATAAAAGTACTTTAATGAAATTACTGCCTAATCAAAAACTACTGCATACTTTTAGGTGATTGTATTAAAATAATTTTTTTATATAAACTTTGGTTAGCTATTACTCCCGTTCTACTTGCTCCGATCTGACTGCGGTTTAGTGATACTATAGATAATATTGATAGATAAAACTGTATTATCTTAAAAACTGTGGGTGTGGTGGTTTTTCGAATCTCTATCTCTTATAGTCTCTGAGATCTAGGCGCTTACACGGACGGACAGGCGGACATAGCTATATCGACTTGGCTGTTGATGCTGATCAAGAATATGTATACATAATGGAGTTGGAGAAGCTTCCTTCTCCTGTTTCATACATTTCAACGAGCACAATATACATTCTTACTTACTTTTTAAGGAACGGGTATAATAAAAGTGTATTATCGAACGATTGTTTACACTTACCATTAACACACTGATCGAGATAAGGTAGAGCATTGAGCTGCTCATAGGTGATTATCTTATCAGCCTCTAGGGCATTTAAGATTTCAGCTCTCAACTTTTCCTGTTGCTCTTGATATTCGCCCAGCTATAAGTATGTATGTTATTAAATCAATATTGTGAAATCGTAATTGAGTGCATTCCTAAATCTACATATATTATTTACCGTGTAGAGAAAATGATAGAGCACAGCGCCAGAGGTTTCAAAACCATCCATAAGCAGAGTAAGAGCATGACCGACCATATCATCATCACTTGCACCCTTCTGTTGCAATTGCAACAAATGTGAGAGGTAATCATTGCGAGAGGTGCCACCTCCACTTTGACGCAGTTTAGCCGCATCTTGGGTGAGTTTCAGATATATATTATCTGATTCCTGGGTAAAGAAACGCATTCTGAACAATCGACGCATAATGGGAGCAATGGCGGTTTTGTTAAAGTTCCTCATGTTCTGGAAAGCATTGTAGGCCCAGGCCGTGGTTAGTTTTTGAAATTGGCTAGTCTCATTGATGCCGCAACTCAAGGAGCCCGCATCGATGCCCCAAATGAAATCCCCCATGGCTTGGGCTGTATAACGATAGCACAGCTGAAATGAATTCAATTATAATTAATCGATAGTCGATCGATAGTCTGCTTCAACTCACATCTCTTGTCTCGATAACATTGTCTGTCCGCTCCTCGATGTACCTTTCAATATAGTCGAGCAGCGTCTTTCCAGTTTGCTCCCAGATGACATAAGCTTGCTTTAATTTATTTGATGTCAGACCAGCTCCTCCATCTGTGCGACGCTTCTTCCATTCATCGCCTGCACTAAAGAAGGGATTCCTTGCTACATACTTGTCGTAGTCCTTGGAGTGCGTCACATAACTACTGGTCACGGTATCTCGAAAATCACTAAAGTTCTTTACCAGCACCTCATGGGCCAGTGCCGGATCGAGCACGAGAATTTGAGGTTGCCGTGTCAAAAATACGCCCACAGCTCGATGTTTTCCTTTGTATTTGCTTTAGAAAAAAAGGAAAAAAATGTTATAATACTTATTCAAATTTAATTATTATTTATTTGTTTCTCGGTGCCACAATTATAGGTATTCAGTTTAGGTTTTATAATTAAAGTAAGTAATTAAGTATAATTTATTTACCGACTAAGTCTGTTTTTTAATTAAATATTTTTATTTTTGAAATTGAATGTTTACTTGAACTTTAAAATTTAATTTAATATTTTCTTAGTGACCGATTACATATATTCGAGAGCAACTTACTTATAGATCTTTCCCAAATCTCCTATAAAAGTGGTGCCACCGCCAAAAAGGCCTGGATAGCTGCCCAAGAGGGTAATTGGCTTGGCTGTAACTAGACCTCGTTTATCCCAATAAGTGTGAAACCAGGTCAGATACAAATAGACCAGTGCAAAGGAGACATGCACGAGTCCAAGCAATAAAGCGATCAGTGTCCACATAGCGACGACGAATAGAACTAATCGCAATGGAAATAAACTGAGAACTGTTTGCTCAACGCTTTGTCGAGTAGCATTTTGAGCAATACCGGCTGATAAACCCTATCTGAAAACATCAATGAATAGTATATGTAGTAAAACGATCAGAGGCGCCGTCCCTGATCTTTTTTTAAAAAAAGGGGGTACTTATCAGCATCAGCAGTTAAACTATGAATACAGGGTGTCTAGAGAACCGCCTAATTTGTTTGATAGTATATTCCCTATATAAAATTTCAAATATATAGAAATCATTTTAAAAATAATAAATACCGTTTATTTTTTAATCTTGATTCTTGCAGTCACGATCTCTGACGCTGCTTTATTTATTTATACTATTCTTATCAATAAATATTAAGCTCACTGTCAAATGATTTATTAATGCAATGTCAAGCGACCTTAAACTCATCATACACCTTTGTTGAATATTGTTTAAAACGAGATTTAGTCGGTTTATACATTATAATCTTAGCTTAGCGTGGAAATTGACATGAATTAGTAAACTTGATTATACACATTCAGACTAAAATTTTCGCATTGCGAAGTTTCAATGTTAATTATATGTTATACCTGAAAATGAAAATTAATAGTAAATAACGTTACCCAGTTTTGTATGAAGCATATTAATTAACTTCTACTTTTAACTTGAATTATTTTATATTTAACAGATATTTATTTACTTGATTACAATGAGATTATTATTTGTTCAAGTATAGTAATTAATGTTTCTCTATTTTAAGAGTCGACGATACTCCAGATTGATATTGCCTCGTAGAACTACTCCAAAACCAGAGTCTCCAGCTGTCTTTATATGGTCTTTAGAGCGAACAACTTGAAATTCGCTGATAATGTGCACTAGAGCAGATTTCAATGTCAATAAAGCCAGACGCATACCTAGACAATAAACGATAGATATATATAGGTGAATAACAAAGAAGATAGCGATAGAAAGTATATCTTCAAACTAATAATGTTGAGCTTTAATATATAGGTATGTTTGTAGATCTGTTTGGTACTAACCCATGCAAATGCGCGGTCCATCACTAAAGGGTAACAGGATCCCCTTTCGGATGAGATCATGATGGGCTCCATTGTCGAAACGTTCTGGTCGAAATGTCTCCGGATCGGGAAAGTATTTGGCATCATGATGAAACTGGTAGTTGGGTATCATGATGGTCATGCCCACCTCAACCTCCAGCAGTTTAAACTCATTCAGCTGAATATTTGTAGGATGTGTGCAAACTTTAGTATACTGTGGTATCAGGCTGCTCAGACGCAAAGATTCTAAGAAAACAAAAAATATATTAAATAAGTAATTAAAAAAAAAAAAAATGCAGTAACTACCATAAACAACCTGCTCCAGATAAGGTAGCTCACACAATTGATCAAAGCTGAGATTCTGAACATTTTCCATACCATTTCGAATCTCAGTGCGGAGTTTTTGTTGAGCATCTGGATGCTCCGACAGCTGCAAGGAACCAAGGATTAGAATATTTTTAGAATGCGGAATATTCATTTACTCACATAGTAAAGAGCGTGCAGCAGAGCTGTGGCCGTGGTATCATAGCCATCCAACATGACAGTTAGAGCATGTCCCACCAGATCATCGTGCGAAGCGCCCTTCTCCATGCGCAGCTTCAGGAGATGGGACAGATAATCGACACGTTGTATTTCATCGCCTGACTTGAGACGCAGCTCAATTGACTCCTTGGTTAGATTCGAGAAGAAATCATCTGTTTCTTTGGGATAGAAACGTAAACGTAACAATTTGCGACTGAATGGCGCTACGATCGATGCCATAAAAATGGAGATCATATAGAAGGCAGAGCTGGTCCATTTACTGGCCATTTCCTGCACCTTATTCGGCTGCTCGGCGTAGGGAGTCAATGTATCCGCATTAATGCCCCAAATAAAGTCGCACATCACATCGGCGGTATAGCGAAAGCAGAGCTGCAACGAAATGGAGTAAAAGTGAAGATAAAGGAAAAGCAGAACTACAACAAGAATACCCCTAACTTATTTCAATATATATAAAAGTACTTTATAGAAATCACTATCTTAAGAAAACTACTGCATACTTTTGGGTGCTTGTATTGCCTTAATTATTCATTACTTTGGTTAGCTATTTCTGCCGTTCATCTTGTTCGATCTTGCTGTGATTAACTGGGATAATAGCTAATATTAAAAGCTAACGTAAATTATCATAAAATTCGAATAGTCTTAAAAACTGTGGGTGTGGTGGATTTTCGCGATGATAAGTTTTCCAATTTAAAACATTTCTAAAATCTCTGAAAATTTTCATATTATTTTAGCAGATTGTTACAAACCTACCTTTACCACCAATTTTAAAAATATTTTTTTTAATCTCAAGAAATATTTTACTAATATTCGCCATATCATCACGATATTATATTGCTTGTAGACTTCAAAAATTTGTCTAATTTGTCTGCAAAATTTGTAAATCACTCCCTTAAATTTATGCCATCTATACTTACATCCCTGGTCTCCACGATATTGGAATGCTTCTTAGCCTGCTGGTCCATAAAATTGGTTAGCTTCTTGCCACTCTGCTCCCAAATGGCAAATCCCTGCTTCAGCCGATTTGCAGATAAACCAGTCTGAGCCTCGGTGCGCAGTCGCCGCCAGGTATTACCCGATGCCCAGAAAGGATTACGACGCGCATATTTATCCCACTTGGCATGACGCATGTAGGAGCTAGTTAGAGAATCTCGATAGCAGCGAAAGTTTAACACCAACACCTCGTGGGCCAACTCCGGATCAAGCACGAGAATTTGTGGTTGTCTGGTGACAAAAACGCCCACAGCGCGATATTTGCATTTGTATTTGCTACGGAATAATTAATTAATTAATTAACAATTAACTTGAAAATTTCAAATGGAAATCCATAAAGCAACTTACTTGTACACTTGCTGCACATCCTCGACGAGATTGCTCTTGCGTGTGAGGAGGCCAGGATATGTTCCGAAAAGCGTCAGCGGCTTCGCTGTAACCAATCCTCGACTGCGCCAATACCGATGATGCCATGTCAGGTACAAATAAAGTGGCAACAGCAGCACATGAAGCAACAACAACAGTACAGTGAACATAAGATACATATTTCCGCGCTCTATATTACGACAGCCCCAGCCTCCGGATTTGTATTGAGGCGACAAACGCAATTGCAAATCTTGAATGCGCTTCGCTGGCATCATCGTCATTGATAACACTCTTATGATTATAGATTTCTTTCTTTCAATTTTTCAAATCTTATTTATTTTGTATTTATTTGTAAATATGTGTATTTTTCCTATACTACATTCACTGATTTCTTAATCATCTTCTGTTATTTTTAGACAAATAAACATATATTTTTAAATATTTGTTTCATCTTGCATACTGATGTAGTATTTCTTCCCATCAAATAACTAGTTATCTATAATTTATATAATGGGGTAATAAGCAAACCAAATGTATTTTGATACATATTTTATTTGAAGATACAGCTTTGGCAATCTTTATCTAATCTGAAAATTTCAATAGTGTTGCATAATCACACAAAAAAACCTCTACACGTGGTAAAAGTTTATTGACGAAATCATATTTCAGATATAAATAACAGAGATAAAATCGACTGTAAAACTAGTGGGCGGTTACAGTCGAGCACGCTCGACAGTTGAATACCATGTGCCCATGAACTCTGTATTGAAAGTTGAATTTCGATCAATTGTTCCCTTGGCAGCTATATGATATTTTAGACCGATACTTACCAAATTTGGTTAGGATGTATAATACCAGTCCAGATGCATATTCTATCAGTTTGGTTCTGATATCTTAGCAAACAAACAAGTTTTTCATACTAAAACTTCATTTTCGATCTATTGTTCCTATGGCAGCTATATGATATAGTGGGTCAATCCAAAAATAAAAACAAACTTGATCTGCCGATGGTATCCAGGAACCTACATACCAAGTTTGAAGTTTCTGAGATCGACGCGTTCAAACATCCGGACGGACGGACGGACAGACAGACGGACATGGCTTAATCGACTCGGCTGTTGATCCTGATCAAGAATATATATACTTTTGGGTGTCTGCCTCGCACCCTTCTGCCTGTTACATACATTCTTCCAAACACATTCTACCTTTTTTTGCCGATTTTAAATAGACTCAAGGTATACATATCATAAACGCCCTTGGACCCAATAAAGTCCAAATTTTTATTTGAGATAATAAAACATTCGTACTATAAAAAGCAAACCTTTTGGCGACAGTTACAGCATTTTCTAAAAAGTATCCAACATAGAATATTAGAATGAAGTACACGCCGGAGATCAACTACAATGTGGACCAAAAGATATGGAGTGGTAAGGTTGAGCCCCCATATTTTTCACCCGATCTGTCAATAGGCGAAATCACATTCCACGAAATGCAGCGCCATCCAAAGTTAACAGCGCAGGTTAGTTGCACGAACACATTTAAAATATTTCTGATCCTTACCTGCTCATATGCTTTTCAAAGATTTCTGATACCGAAAATACCGTCCTGACTCGTGAGGAACTTTTCTTGAATTCCAAGCGCGTGGCCAGCTACTTGAGGAACTTGAAACTAGAGCAGTCGGATATAGTTGGGATTATAGCTAGAAACACCACACATATATTTGCTGTAGTCTATGGCTGCTTCTTCAACGGAATGGCCTTTCATTCCCTCAACATTAATTACGAACAGGAAACGATTGAAAAGCTCGTTGACACCACGAAACCCAAGATTATCTTTTGCGATGGCGATGAATATGAGAAAGTAAAAGCTGCAACACACAAGTTGAATGTGCAGATTGTGACCATGCGTAATCATAAGGAGGGTTCCATAAGTATTGAAGAGGTCCTTACCACACCCGTTCAAGGGAACTTCCAACCGGTGCGTTTGGAGCAAGGAAACATTCAAACTTTAGCCATACTTTGCTCTTCAGGAACAACAGGAACTCCCAAGGCAGTGACTATTCCAAATAGTCCTGTATTGGCAAATTGTGCCCCGTAAGTTTATATTTAACAATTGTATCATCGTACCTTCTCTGATTACTTCTTCTTCTATACCATAGATTTATAACCACCTCTGATGTATTTTATACACATAGTACTTTGGATTGGTTGACAGGTCTTGTGACAACCATTGTATCTGGAATACGTAGCGCCCTACGCATAATATCGGACAAAGCTTTTGAGCCTAAGGATATACTGTTACTTGTTAAAAAATACAAGGTGACTTGTATGATTCAAGTTCCTACCCATATGGCACAGATGGCCAACTGTCCCGAATTTGAAGGGGATTGTCTGGATAGCTTGAAACATTTTTTTTATGGAGGTGCTGCTTGCTCCAAAGAAGTTCAGCATAGCATTCGCCGTCGACTTTCCCCGAAATGTGGCTTCTATTTCACATATGGTTTAACCGAAATAGGTAGTATAGGATTTTTAAATTTTTACTTTGATCAAAAGCCTAATTCAGTGGGGCGGCCAATGGACGGTGGCAAATTAAAAATATTAAGCGAGCGGGGGGAATCTGTAGGTCCCAATGAGGTTGGTGAGGTGTGTTTGTACACCGGGAGATATTGGGCCGGGTATTATGGAAACCCTGAAGAAACTAGAAAAATGCGAGACAATGATATGTGGTATCATACGGGAGATTTGGGCTACGTTGATGACGATGGATTTCTCTTCATTGCGGATCGTAAAAAGGATATGCTCAAGTATCAGAATATCATGTATTATCCTCATGACATAGAAAAGGTAATCACCCAAATGCCCGAGGTCTCTGAAGTTTGCGTATTTGGCAACTTTAATCCTCTCCATGGAGACGAAGCAGCTGCTGCTGTTGTCAAGAAATTGGGAGCCCAATTGGAGCCTCAGGATGTTATTGACTTTGTGGCAAAGCACTTGAAGGCCAAATATTTGCAGTTGAATGGAGGAGTTTTTATAGTGGATAATCTGAAGCTCAGTGCAAATGCCAAAACGAATCGCCGTGCAACAAGGGATTACTGCTTGAACATGCTTCAAAAGAACTAGATTTATTGTAGACTCTGATTGATATTCTGGTAAATACACTAAAGATAATGTTTATGTACTAAAGGCTTAATACACTTTATAAGTATGGTCACATTGTAAAGAAAAAAAGAAATAAAAGCCAATAAAAACAAGTTAGGTAGCATTTGATATTTCATTGGTGACCATAAACTTAGAAATTCGCAAGCGCTGTTAACTTTTAAATTGCTCAAATGACCAATAAAAATCTTTATTTTACCTGTAGCGTTTTACCGTTGTTATATTATTATTTATAATTATGCGCTTATCGAAATAAGAGAAATAAACCTTAGCTTTGAACATATATTAAAAATAATTAAAATAATTTTTTAAGTTTTGCCTAGAAATCTCTTAAGAAATCTCATTGATCGATTGCTTCTATGGAAGCTATAAGATATTGAAGTTCGATTTTGAATAAATTTGTTCAATTTTGTTTTTTTTTTTATTAATTTATATTTTTATTTAAAATTTTTATATTAAACTCAATTTTGTTGTATCGGATTTGGGTAATTGAGGTATCAATCGACGCGTATATTTGATAAGATTTTTTTTACGTAAAAGGCCCAACTGCTCCATAAGCTGCGATCATATAAGTTTTAGGACTAAACCTTTCAATCGGTATATAACTCGATCTGATCGGACAGTCGTAGCAAATTTTTCAACTTAGCTATATATAAATTTAGTCGCCTTTCGCACCCTTCGTGCTGCTTTTGTCACTAACGCGAACAGAACAATAATTTTCTAACGAATTTACCTGGAAAAGTAATACTGGCGCCACCTAGCGTTCGTCGCTCGCAAGCTACGTTGCAGATTTTACCGAGTACCACCTAATCAATTACTCTTGACTGTAACCTATTTAACTTGCTCTCATTATTTATTACTCATGCGTTTTTCAAACTCTTATCTAATCAGCTTTACCAATATTCCACTGTCTGAAGCACTTTGTGGACATTATATCTGCAAGTCTGCCTTATCATTGTGTGTACATTTAAACTGGAAAACCTATCAAGCATACTTAGGTTAAAAATTGTTCGTATGCCCTGTAAATTATTCATCATGTCTGAAAAGTTAAGAATGTTTCATTATTAAGTCATTTTAACTTATTGATCTCAGCAATTACTTTAGTAAGATCTACCAAACCAAATTATGCGTCCAGCATAATATAATGCATTCAAAATAATCTTTTAATTACATTTTAAAACTATCTGTTGATTATCATTTAGTGCACAGCTGATAAGCTGCATCTCGAATTGTGCTTATCAGACAGCGTACTGAACGAGAAAGAAAGATAAAGAGAGAGATAGTGAGCTTAATTGTAAGTTAAACAATTAGTGCCAGTATAGTTGAGGCATTTTAAAATTGCCCGTATTTATCACGTCTGTATAAACAATACCAGCTCTCCCTCCATAATTAAAAGTTCTGACTGCTTAGTTTCAAGTCTTATCGACATTGAGCTTTAATCCATTGTGGTTGTGTCTCTTATCAGGCAGTTAATTTATAACCGTGACCGATAAAAATGTGATGTTTAAAGATAAACAAAAGTCATTGTTATTTATACTTTTAATAATTAAAATCTATGCATGTGTGTGTGTGTGTGTGTATACAATTTGCAATAATTGACACAAAACGCTTAAGCTCAAATTGTAGGGAATTTATAGATTTGTAAACAAATTCTGAACTAACAATTGAGCCAAAGAATTCAGATTGAATAATAATTATGTTAAAGTAATAAGATAACTATGCACGCTTTTTAATTACAGTTCAGTTACAAGTATGTATCTAATTATTTAGTAAACAAATACAACGGGACACCAACCCACAATTTGTATCCCGGCTAGACGATAGAAAACTGAATCTGAGTTGGATTCTAAATCTGAATCACAATCTCAGTTATGGATTAAAAAACAATAACAATAATTTGAAAACAATGCATTAAGCATAACAATCAATGGTCGATCCTCCTGCTGACCTGCTGATCCTCCCTCCCTTCCCAATGGGATGCACTAGCTGTGCTCGTACTTGCAGATGACCGCGAACATCTTATCGCCGCCAAGGTATTTGGCCAACCAGCGGTTCTTGATCACCACCAGCTTTAAGGTCTCGCAATTGAAGTGGGCATTCAGATTGGTGTGCAGCGCCCTGCCCATGCCCTCGATGACGAGCAGATCAGTCTCATTGGCAGCTATGGCATCGCACAGATCACGGGGCAACGTCCTCATGTCCAGGCAGGGACCGCTCTGTCCATTGGCATAGACGAGGAGTCGATTAGAGCGCCATGCGCTCTCCAAAATGCTGCACTGGCAGGCGCAATCGTCGAGCAGCTGACTCAACTCGCTGCTGGTCACGTCGTTCAGCGAGGGTTCACTGTTGGCACAGAGAAGCACCTTGGTGCCACGCTTGAGCAGCTCGCGGACAAAGGGCAGGATGCCCAGCACCACATCCACACCGCTGTTGTCCACAAAGATGACGGCACATTTGTGTGGCGTCTGGTGCAGCCGCTGCAGCCATGCATCCAGATTATCCAATAGCCAGGGCCGCTCCTCGATGCGATCCAATGCCGCGTGTAGTCCAAAGTTGCTGTCCTGCTCAAGGATGCTTGCAATGGCCTGAGCACCCCAGTCGAACATGTTACCGGCGAGTACACCTCGCACCAGTTCCGTCCACCGTGCATCCTCATCCGCAATGGCATCGATCTCCTGCAGGCGTTGCTTCAGCCGCCCCTTGGCCGAGGCATTCTCCTGCTGCTTCTGGCTCAGCCAGGGATCAGTGAAGCCAAAGCGTCGCAGCATCGTCTCATTTAGCTTGAGCAGCTCACTGGTGCCCAGCACAACCTTGCCGCTGTTACTGGATATGTTGTTCTGATAGTCATCCAGTTGCTGCAGATACGCCGCCTGGAACTGCGCTGCCCGCTGCTCGGCGGTGTCGTCGTCCGCTTGACTGCGTGCCGCCTGCTTGGCAAACTTAACGATCAGTTCACGAAAGCAGGGAAACCAATAGGCAGCCGCCTTGGCATCTGTGTTGAGATCGAGTGTGTCCGGCTGATAGTTGCCCTCATTCTGCAGGAGCGTACAGCTGTGCATGTTTCCTCTGTCTCTGTCTCCGTCTCTGTCACTCTCTCCGACTCCGACTCCTTCTCCGTGTCTGCCTCTGCCTATCGACGACACTCTTTGCAGTGTACGCTGAATGGGGCGCTTTAAACGTGACCAAATGTTGACGGCCGTTGTGTTGACGCTGTGAAATGCGCACTAATATATATAACGCAACGCTTCAATGTAAATTAATTTTGTGTTTTTTATCAAATCTGCACATTGGACAGCACTGGCAATGTAACAACAAACGCATCTTGGCAGCAACAGCTGAACGTTGCGTTAACACGTGAATGGCAAAATGCTGTGCATGCATTCATTTTCAACTGCTAAATATTGGCATGCTATTATTTAAAGCAGTTTAATTCATTTGTATTTTTTGTTATATTTTTTGCAAGTTAATTATTATTACTTTATTATTTTTAATTAAAGAATTTTTAAATTTTCATTGCCGCCAATTGAAATGACATAGATGCCAGCTTTCGTCCGTCACGTCTGTAAACGCAGCCAACTTCACTTTTCGGCATTGACAAGCCGTCTCTTTCCTGTTGAATTTTTGACAAATCAACAACACAAAAATGGTACGAATGCCAAAAAATCATTAAATATAAATGTAATCGGCAATTTTTGTGAACAAAATATACTGTGTAATAAGAAAACAAACTATTTACTATTGTTTGTTTATTTGATTTTGTATGCAAAATGAGTTTAAATCAGTTAAAATGAAGTGGCGACAATTGTGTATTTATCTTTGCTTGATACTAATACAATTTTTCGAACTTAACTTTATGAACGCAGGCCAAGCGCACCAAGAAGGTTGGAATCGTTGGTAAATATGGTACCCGTTATGGTGCTTCGCTGCGTAAGATGGTCAAGAAGATGGAAATCACCCAGCACAGCAAATATACCTGCTCCTTCTGTGGCAAGGTAAGTCTCGAAACTAATATGCCCATTTGCTGGAATGGTAATTAATACTATTTATTTTTGTGCTTAGGACTCCATGAAGCGTTCCGTTGTCGGCATCTGGTCGTGCAAACGCTGCAAGCGCACCGTTGCCGGTGGTGCCTGGGTTTACTCCACCACAGCTGCCGCGTCCGTGCGCTCCGCCGTCCGTCGTCTGCGTGAGACCAAGGAACAGTAAACTCCACCCCTCTGTGGATGTTTACGTTTACGTTAGTGGTTACCGTAGTTAATAGACAACGCGATTCATTTTCTGTGGTTTGCGCCGCGCCGGTCGAAAGAGCTGTTCTGCTTTTTATTCCAAAAGCAAATGTGAAAAATAAAGAAATCTTTTACTTATGCCAGTAAAAATGAAAGTGCTGTTTCTTTTAATACCCTGTAACCACGAGGTATACCATACAAAACATTCTGCAACAGAATAGATCTAACAACTGAAACAAATAGCACTCGAGCAACATCCAGAAACACCATATATGGCATAATACCTTATGGGTATTACCGTTGGGTATAGGTTGAGTTTTTATAAAATATCAGTATAGCAGTATATACAATTATTCCATATTAGTCCGAAATATTCATTCACAAGTAACATGATCTTCAAGGCTCATATCGCATTTGTTATACAACTTTGGTTGCTAACACATCTGTAAGGTTTTATATGATATTTAAAGATATTCACAGCTATTTTAATAATGCTTAATTCGCTGATATCAAATTTCGCTTTCATAAATGCTGTTGTACTAAATATAAAAATCTTACCTTTAAATAAGTAGCAATTTTAGAAGCATTAGACTATTATGGTATATCTCTATTTTTGGTGAAAATTTTGCCACTATAAGGATTATAATGATGGAGTTAATTTCAACAAGCTCGTCCATTTTTAAGCAAGTTGCAGTTTAGATTTGAATATATCAGTTTCGGATTTGGTATAAAGGGTTTGCTTACTTTGTACCGGACAAAGAAATGGTTAAAATTGGCATTCTTATAATCTGCTGAGATATTGAAACTCTCAGTTATTCCTTCTTATTCGAATTAATTTAAAATTTTCAAGAATACTTACACCTTACAAGGTCGGCCACTCCTTCTTCTGCCTTAACTCAAAAGCATTGTATTCGTTTTTGCCCATTTTAAATGGACTCAGGACAAAAAAAAAGATACTCATAATTTTTTAATTTCTTTTTTATTTATAAAATTTTAAAAGTTTCTAATTAAACAAAAATTACATTATAAAACTTGTGGCATATTTCAAACGCTTTGTGGTTGTATATTTATTTCTTTTTTTTTTGGGAGATTGTACAATCAAAAACAATTAGAAATTATATTTAGCTAACTAAATAGGAAATTTGGTTGCCAGACTGGCCCGGACGAGGGTTGTGTATCCTTCGTATCTTTAATATTAATAATAATTGAATGTTGTTTTTTTGTTTTGCTAATTTAATGCTAAAATTAAAATTGCACCGCCACCAGTTATATATATTCGTCTCTATTACTATATATATATTTATATTAAATATGTATATGGTTTAAAAAATTAATTTAGCTAAAAAGTTTTACTTGGCTTTTACACTTGTTGTTAGTTTGAATAGTTTTTTAGGGACAACATTTAAGTCAGTTATTTAGTTTATCAGGTTGCATTTTGATTAAATATTTGATAAATATTTACACAACAGCGAATCGAGTAAAGTTTTTTGAGCACATACATAAATTTTGTTTCTTGTTAATAAGAGAGCTGTTGTTGTTGTTGGTGTTTTAGTTGTTGTTGTGGATTATGTGAACTACGCAAAACTTTCGACTAAGTCTAAACTCTAAATTCGAACTTAGAGAATTACTTAATGCTAAATGCAAATTTATAGTACAGTTTTGTTTTGCACACACGCATGCTCACAGACACAGACACTCTTTAATTAAATTAATAAAATAATTTGTATAACTAATTTCTCAATTTATATACAACATTTTTCGTTTACGTTAATTTACTTTTATATCTTTCATAAATATAGGTTTATAGTATATATGTATATGTATGCCTAGAATTTATGTATATAAATATTTAGTTTTTACACTGTATTATGATATGCGTGCATTTGTTTTATTACGAATGTTGTATAATGATTATGGTTTTCAAAGCAATTTTCATTTTTTTTATGATATGCAGCGCCGTTTTGTGGTCTCAACTCAACAATTTGGTACAAAGCGAAAAAGATTTTTAAATTGCCAAAAGATAGAAAGCAAACTTAAATATTAAATATACAAAAAACACAACTCATATTTGTATTAGCTAGGGGAATGTGAAGGGTACTTTATCATCTTTCATATACATAACTATTAGGCTGCTTCAATTGCCCTTCAACATTGCATTTGAAATGAGAATTTGGAACACACCATTTCATTTTAACTTTTGCCTTAATCGATCTCCTATGACACATGTTAGTTTGTTACAAATATAGTTTTTGTTGTTGTTATTAGTTTAGTTATTTGTTTTTTGTTGTGAAGCACAATGTCATTTAAATGCCAATTTATTGGTACTTGGTCGAGGCTAGGTAAATATATTACAATTATATATGCATAATACATAAAACTAATCGGACACGCATACAATATATATGTATATATTTATATATGTATATACACACACACACATAATTGGGAAGACATAGCGCAGCACACTCGCACACACACTGCACTCACACACATGGAGATAAAGAGATAGAGTGAGAGTAACTACCTGCTTAGGCTACAACTTATAGCATAAAGTAAACGAAAAATGCTTGAAATCCTTTCTAGTAAATCAGATTCTGCTTCTCCTGTTCTCTTCCTGTTCCTGGTTCTCCTCATCATTCTGCTTCTTCTGTTATTCCTTATAGTGCTGGCAACTTAGTTTACAGTTTAAACACAAATTGGAAGTTCTCAGTTTAGTTTAGTTTGTAGATTTTTGTTTTTTTTTTTGGATATCTTTTCAGCTAGTGCGCCTGCCACTTGAACTTTGACTCCATGAGCCATTGCTGCCCCTTGGAATAGTTGCAAGGTCTCAGCAGCGGCGTGCTTGCATCATCTCGCGTTGCACGCTGCAAACACTGTCCCGTATTCGTATGCCGTATCCATTTCTCCTGTAAATAAACACCAGTGTTAAACAAGTATGCACACAATAATAGTTATTTAGACTCGCCTCCGCATCGTAAACCCATTCCTGATTGCCGCCCATGTTGTGACAGCGCACCATATTCACTGGCCCATTCGAGCTGGATGCATCGAGGCACAGATCATCGGACATGATCTGCTGCCGCTTCGTATAAGCAAACACCTGATTGCCACCGAGACCATGACAGTAGCTAATGCCGACCTTTTCATTATACTTGCGACCCATCGTATCCAGACAGGTTTCCGTCTCCGCATTGCGAATCTATTAAATAAATATATACATTAATATTTGTAATGTGTTGTGTTATTATTTTATATATATTTTCTGTAAATATACATGTATTTATAATATCAAAACTTACCTCGCCCAGATAGTAGTAGTCCAGTGGCATTAAACTTTCTGGATATACGTTCTCCAGATACCACCGGAAGCTTTTGCATTTGAGCCGATCGCGAAGAGATTTTCGATCGCTAACATCACCAGCAGAAGCTTTGCGAGCACCTACAAGGGTTAAGCACAAAAAATGGATGGAAAGCAAAAAAAAAGAGAACATTGAGTTAAATTTATGTTCATGGGGATTATTCAATTCAAACATCTATGTTAGTGTGAGTGTACGTGTTTTGGAGCTACAATCGTGTCCGTTAAAAGCTATTTACAGCAATTATGTGAGGTTAGATATCTCAAGCAATTCGGCAAAAGAAGTGTGTGCAAAAGCTCTCAATAAATATTATAACAATATGATATAAACATAGATATTTTACAAACACATTCAAAGCATGCAAAGGTGGACATTTCTCGTTGAAAAGAATTGGGCACAAAATTAGGGGTATTCAATTCTTATTCTTAGGTACTCCATAAAATAAATACGTGAGAGGGACATTTAACAGGCGACGTGAATTTTGGGGACAAAAACAATAAGAGCGGGAATAAAAACTAATCAGATAAGAAACTTAAATAGACTAAATGGAAACTTTGAAGGCTGAGAAGCAATTTGCAAAATCAAATATACAGGGTGAGAATTTTCGTAGGTGTTGCAGTTGGGTGATTGGTTGATTGATTGATGGTTGGTTGATTGATTGAATTGTCACGGCCATGCCATAAATTATATTTATAAGAATATTCGTATAATCGATTGTCATAAAATAAATAATATAATATATATGTGTAAAGTATATATAAGACAGACAATTGCAAAATGCAGAGCTTGCTCGATAAATATATACGAAGCAGATAACTATATGATTGAGATAGAGACAGACAGAGACAGAGAGACAAGTAAGTGAGAATAGGAGAAAAATAGAGAGAGAATTAAAGTGAAGAAGCATTCGAGATAGAGTATTTTTTTTTTAGTTTTCTTTTGTTTTTTTTGTTTGTTTGTTTGTTTTATTCGTTAACCTGGATAAAAGCTGTAGTAGAACTCTTTCCAGTCGTCCAGCCAAACCTCAACCAGACGCGCATTATTGTGATTAACAATCTCCGTGGTGCCGCCTGGGAAGGTATACGGCGTTGACTTTCGAAAGACATGACCGACCCGGGAGCAGGGCGCTATCTCGAGGACACCGCCACACATCCATACCTGGCGGATCGGCGGGTTTTCATTTTGTATTGTTTTGTTTTGTCAGAAGTTATCGGTAATCGAGCAAAAAATAAAGTGGACGAAAGTGGGAGAGAAAGTTGTACACATATACATATTCATATATAAATATATCAAAATATATATCTATATCAAATGTTATAGCCAAGCGCAAATGTAGCGAATACCAAATGAGCCTCTTTTTGGGGCGAGATACATTTGTTTATTTTTAACCTAAATGTATGTATGGGGAAAACTTAAAAAGAGTTACGACACCTAGAACTTAACGAGAGAGCGAATCCTAATAGCTGACATGGGTAGAACAGGTTGCTGATTGATCCGTCTGTAAGTCATTAAGACGGCAGTCACTCAAACAAATTTATATAACGAGTCTATATTTTTTAGTTTAAATTATTTTAAATGATTTATCGTTGCATTATCTGAAAGTGTAAGAAATCTAACATAGCGAGTAAACAATGAGTCTTAAAACAGTTACCAGTTAGAAAACAACGAGACTTGAAGCGAGTATTTCCAATATTTACGAAGACTCTTAGAAGGAAATATAAAAGACAACGAGTCTTGCAGCCAATAGTAACGAGACTCTTAATGAGTTAATATAAAATGCATCGAGATTTTTGGAAGGGCTCTCATAATAAGCAAAGAGTACAATGCTGTAACGAGATGGTCGTAGTAACGAGTTCGTTTGACTAGACAATCCCAGGCCACAACAAAGGGCGGATCAAATAAAAACATATAAGTATATGTATCAAGTAATCATCGTACCACAAAAAGAATATTAGTAACAACTTAAAATAAATAACTAAATACTAAAATTAATTTCCAATTAGTGTTTGATTAACAACAACTTACTTAAATTATAAATTAAAACAAAGCAACGAGAGTAAGTACGTTTTTGTACGTTAAGTTTAGCTTAAGTTCAATGTTAAGGTTTCAATACATCTGTTATATTTACTCGTTATTTTAAAGCTTTTGTGGGTTTTATGTGTTTGTTTGTTTTTGTTTTATATTTTATAGATGAATGTACGTTTGGTTAGTCTCATTAGACATGAGCATGAGCACAAAATTCAATAACATTTAGAAAGAGTTTTGTTAAAAAACAATCAAAGAGCACACTAAATAATTATAATATGGTTATAATTTTAAAGCATATGCCAGTGCGTCTTATACTTAAGTTACGATTTTATATATGTACGACAACATTGGCATTAGCTTTTTTACTTAATATCATATTATACAGTACAATACATTTATATATGTATGTATTATATGGTTAGCTAGTTAATATTACAAGTAGTTTTTTTTAAATAATTCATAGAGTCGTCTATATAGATTAGGTTAGATTTGAAGACTTGATGCTTTTTCTATGCTCAAAACAAAGTCAATTCTTGTTTTTGTTGTTGCTGTTTAATGTTGTGTTAGTGTATTAGTTTTTAAGTGTTGAGATTGACCCTTTGTTGGGCTTTGCAACTGTAATACTCTTGCAGAGGATTTCCATAGCGATATCGAACATTTCAACTATTCTAGATATTTATCATATTATCAAATGTACAAATAACCAACTTTGCTTTGAATCAGCAAACTTTAAATATAGAAACTGTTAGCAAAAATAGTGTTAAAGTCGATTAAAAATGAGCATGTGCTCAATAAGATTCAGATCTCAAATAATGTAACTATTTAACTTATCTACATATATAGTATAAAGAATAAAGTAAAAATATATCTGAAGCCTATGATTTTCTTAGCCCATCTTATACCTTATGCTAACCTTTGTATGTATAAACCAAGTAGAGGAATTATCTCTTACACCGCTCGGATAAAGTCTATCAATCTGATCAAAATAATATAGCCAGTCAGACTGTTACTATTCAGTTCTGTGTCAATAATTTAAATTATGGATTGTTTTCCAAATTTTTCAAATTTTTTTTGAGAATCAAAGTAATTCAAATATCGTTGAAACTAGATCTCTGCAAGTGAATTATAGCAACGGCAAGCCGAAGGTAATGTTAGTTGTTTCTTCTTTTGTTGCTGTTTTTAGTAGCGTGTGAAAGCCAATTATAATCAAATTTTGAATACTTAAATAAGTTAGATGCACGTTATAAGTATAAGTATTAGAGGCAATTGTTTATGTTGCTGTGTTTTGTTTTGGTTTTTTTTTAAAATAATTATTATTATAGTTGTAATAGTAGTTATTGTTGTTTTCGAGTTTGGTATTTTTGTTTGTTGTTGTTTTGAATATTTGCGAACCTGTGCTCATTGCATAATAGAAATCACGCCACTCGTCCAGCCAAACCTCGGCCACCCGCGCCGCATTATGCAGCACAATTTTGGCCACGCCGCCGGGGAAGGTGTACGGCGATTTGTCGCGGAAAACGTGGCCCACATGCGAGCAGGGTATAATTTCTAAAATGCCTCCGCATTGCCATATCTGAGAATTGTCATGGATTGTTGTTTGTGTTGGTTGTGATTAGAAATATTGTTAACGCAATTTTGTTTAATTTTTTTTTCACTTCTTTTTTCTTTTTTGCATGATAATAAAAAGATTGAAAAAATACGTTGTACTTAAATAAAGAGAAATTAAAGTAATTATCATAAGTATCATTATATAGGCGAATGGGCAACACTTGTTTGCGGCTTGGCTGTAGCTGTAAGAACGAATAGAAAGGATAATGTGCATTGTATTTTTGCCTTACTCTAAACGACATCTCCAGATTCTCGCCGCCCCAAATGTCCATGCCCTCATCGTAGGAGCCAATCTCATAGAAGTAATCCTTGTCAATGGAGAACAATCCACCAGCCATTGTCGGTGTTCGGAGTGGCGCTGTGCGATCATTATTCCTTCTCGCCATCTCCCTTTGAGGCACACGATACCTAGGAGCATAAATACAATTAGTAAAGTTATTAGATTTAAGCTTACCAATTGTAATTATCATCTATTACACTAGACAAGAGTTAATTTTTACTTAAAATATTATAATTTCCACATTCTAGTTTTCAGATTAAAATGAGCTATACTGTGCTTTCGAAAAAGCTTAAGTGCAAGATAAGATATAATCATAGCGCACCATCTAAAGTTAAGCTTCCAGTTGAAGCCACCCCACGTGGAATCCGATGCGGTAATGTACTCGAATGTCTCATCCGAGATGACATCAATGATGGGACACACAACCGTGCGACGATTCTGGACAATGCGAGCCAGCAACGGCTCCAGCCAACCCTCAGTGCATTCACAATGCGCATCCAGGAAGGTGATGACCTCACCGGTGACATGCTCGGCGCCAAGGAGACGGGCGCGTATCAAACCAGAACGTTTCTCAGTCCGCAGCACAAATGTACGAACCGGCAGCTTGGCCACATAATCCTCCAGCTGTTTGCCCAGAAAATCTACAAGAGATACGAATTATTGGACATGTATTTCACCCGATTGTATTAATCTCTGAATTTACCTCTTTCACTGGCATCATCCACTAGAATAATCTCCTTGAGCAGAGAACGCGGCGAACGATTAATGACACTCCAAACTGTGCGCAACAACGTCGTCCAGGCCTCATTATGGAAGACTATCACAATTGAAGTTGTGGGCAACTTTGAGGGATAATGTTTGTGACGACAGCTAAATTGAAAGGAAAACATATTTTAAAGATAGTTCAAGGGATGAATGTTTATTTAACCATCTCTGACTTACTTGTCATGTCGCACATCAGTTAGCGAGCGATTTAATGAGATCATGTCACTGGCCAATAGATTAAATTGATTTTCTTTGAACTTCTCCTTCATGAGATCCTTCATATCAGCGGGTATTTTGACGGGTTTACCCATCTCACCCGGTTTCCCCTTGGTTTCTCGCACCGTGGGCGCTTGGAACCATTTCTTAAGCACCAGGCTGCGATAGGTCATCGAAATGCCGCCGGAAGCAAAGCCCTGGCCCATGATGGGAGCAACGCCAGCGCTATCACCACCATCCAGAGATTTCTCCGTATTGATTTCATTATCGTCAACCATTTGATTATCGTCCACCAAACGCTCAGCGTTTGGCAGCTACAAAATAATATTCCGAAGATGCAATTATTTGGTATATGTATCTTAACAATTTAAAATGGTAATTACTTACCTCCACATCGTATTCACCGGCTCGCCTGCAGCGCCAGCCATCTTTGCCAATGCAGTCCGAATAATGGGCAATGAGCACAAAGTCAAAGATTACCCATACCAAAGATGTGAGCAGAACAATGCGACAGGTGTTGGAGCGCATGCGTCCCCGCATTTTGCGTGTGAATGTTTGAAATGTCATTTTAACTTCTCTCTTTTAGTCTGTTATGCTTCTTGTTTATTTCTTCTTTGTTGTTGTTGCTGTTGTTGTTGGTGTCGGTTTAGTATTGTTAAATTAACCGCAAATTTTGTTTGCGTGCGACAAATTTGATTTGTAACTGTCAGTCAATCAGTCAGCTGGCAGCAATCAGCTTTCGTCCGTCTTGAATGTGATGACGATGTTAACTTGTATATCAGTAATTTAAGTTAACAGCAATCTGTTAATGTGTAAGCTGCTGTTAGTTAGACGATATGTTATTGTTGTTTTGTTTTGTTTTGTTGTTGCCCTGTCGGTTGCCCTATGTTAAAATGTATAACTTTTCTTATCAGACTTATCGTTAGACACGCGTCGTGATCTCAGCTTCTGCTGCGTCTCTCTCTCTCTCTCTCAGCGATCGTCAATTGCTGTTAATTAGTTGTTGTTGATGTTATGGTTGGTTGGCACATATGTGAAGCAGTCGCTCTCTCTGTCTCTGTCTCATGCTACGCACAGACGTTGATGTTAAATTTCCGCTGCTGCTTCTCAACTAGTTGCTCTTCTTCTTGTTGCTGCTGCTGCATCGTCTCACTGTTGTCGGCTGATCCATTGAGACGACGTCCAGTTCCAGTGTCGCCTCGGCCAGCTCATGCCCCAACCAGTTTTCGTCTGTTTCCCTTTCAGTTCCACTCCACGCACAAAACAAAGAGACCTTGAGATATTATTCAACTGCAAAGAAAGCAAAAAATCAAAGTAAACATTAATAAAAATCCAAATGAAAAAAAAAACAACACAAATAACTATTATATAAATATGCATAAGAAATGAAAGTTTATTTTACAACATGACTTGCAATTGTTTTAAACTCTTTAATATGTTATTGAAAGATTCACACTTCAATTTCTTATATTGATTGAGATAGACAAGCTATAATCTGATTTTTGTTTTTATTTGTTTGTATGCAAATAAATTCAATAAAACTAACATTCAATACCTTTTTGTCAGATCTCACCACGAAATTCTCGTTAGTCTGTCAAAACAATTTAGCAAGAATATGCAAAAGCAGTTTACGGAAAAGAATACAAATAAATGCAAAAAAAAGAAAGAATGGAACCCAAATACCATTGACAAAGGTCATAGTCACAACACTCCTAAAAATGCCACAGACAACAACAACAAAAACAGCAACTAAGGCAACTCTAACGACAAACCGAAAACCGGCATCCAAATATCATGAGAAAATGTTGCCGTGAAAGAATCTCGACTTGACAAATACCCTTCGTAAAGGCACACAAGACAAATACTTTAACATTTACCTAATGATGTTAATCGAAGCTTTAAATCGAGTTTTATATCATTAGACCAAGTATATTATTTATCAATAAATAATACATCGAGTTTCAAATATCGAGTTAAAACAAAAAATTATGTTTTTTGTATTTGAATTATATGGAAAACTCAATTTTAATTATAAAGTATTCATTCAATTAATAAAAATCGTAATTTGAATGACTAAACTTAATTTTTCAATTAAGCTATTATTATATCAAGTATTTGAACTTGGACCTTTTAGCCCATGGAAGAAGTACTTATTAGGCAGGTGGAAACTCATTTGACATTTAACAAAAGACTTTTTGGAAAAAATCTTCAATGAGTCTTTTACACAAATTTTTTCTTTTGCAGAAAATTGCCTTTAAAAATATACAAATGAGATTTGTATGAGCAGCGAGTGGATCCGTTTAAAGTTTTCGACTCTGGGGTATAACAAAAAGCGCAACAACTCTTAACGGTATTTTTGCCATGTTTTTTTTTTTTTTTCATTGTGCACTGAAAACATGCATTTGAATCATTCATAAGGCATGCGACGACTGCCAAAGCTTGTCTACTAGACAGACTGAGAGCGTGTCACCGGGAGAGAGAGAGAGAGGAGGAGAAGGATAAGGAGAGAGCGAAGCGAATTCAAAACCAGTTTCCCATAACATGATGCACACACGCACACCACGTTGAGAGCTTGTTGAGATGACTGGCTGTCTGTGAAGATGGAGAGATCAGGGGGCAGACGGCAAAAGGGCAAACTGTTAAAATATGCAGTTGCATGCATGCATGTGCAGAGCCGAAAAGAGGCTAAAAATGAAGTGGCAAATGACAAAGCAGAGAGAGACAGAGAGCTTCCACAGCTTCACAGGAGTGCCCTTCAGTGTGGGCAGGACAGCTCGTCAATAATGCATTCAATATCAAAGATACAAAACGAGTTTCCAGTTGACGCGATTGAGTTGTACACACCAACACAAACACACAACTACACGTCATACATAAACACAGAGTACACAAATACACATACATTTTTATGTTTGTAACAATGATTTTTGCAAAAGTTGTTTGCATTAACGACAACAGCAACAAAGCTGCACAATTTAATTGATTTATTATTCAGCAATACCTTAAAAAAATTTAAATTATTAATTTAAAAAGAGAACAATAAATAATTTAAAACAATACGTTTCGAATTCGTTGCCACGTTAATAAATTTTAAGTGACATTTTCTGTCATTTATGTATAATTCAATTATGTCAATATTTCAATTGGAATATAATTACTGTGCTATTATGTACACATATCAAATAAATAATTATGTTACGGAATGACAATATATAAAGGCACGATAATCTATCATTTTAAACTCCTTTTTAATGCAATGAGGGCCAAAACGGAAAGTGTGGTATTTATGTTATTTGTGGTATTTATTCAAGGTTAGTATATCCACTGATTCATCGCCCACTGATAATTAACAGAATTAACTGCAGCTTATTCTAATGAACTGTTAACGATCTGTTGGTCTGTATGACAAGTTAATTGCTAAACAGTCAGCATTCTTTGACATGCAATCAGTGTTAAAATATAATTGAATTTCTTCTATTAACGATAACACTATTAATAAAGACACATTAAACCTTAATTATAATTCAATTCGAAGCAATTGATGCCAAGCACAGCAATCAATTGAGAGTCTATCTGCAAATGTCGCTCAAATAGAATTAACAGCGTCTACAATTTTAACAGTCGAGTGTAAGCAGCTCTACAGCGAACGTGAGACAGAAAAAGAGGGAAAGAGCGAGGGCCAGTGTACGCCCCCAGCAGCAAAAATAACAATTGATGAATTTTTTATGTGTGTGTGGGTGTAAATGTGGGTACTAATGGCGCCGTCTGTGAACTATTGCTTTGATTTGTGTTTATCGTGTTTTCTACTTTTTATATACATATGTAAGTAAGTATGCTTGTGACTTGATCAACTTTCGTGTGCTCTCTGCGCGTAAATTTAATGTTGTATTTTAATTAAAAGTCGCACAGCCACGACTCGCAATTTTTCAAAAAGCTGTCAAAGTGTCATAAATTGAAAATGGCGCTCACTTAACATCTCTCCGCTTCTCTCATCTCCTTTCCACTCTCTTTGTAATGTTGTTCTCCAACATCATCAGCTAAGCGGAAGTAACATTTTTATAAGGGCGACTGTTTATTGCTACTGATAAGCGTGGCGTGGCAGCTTGTGGGCGTGGCACAAGAGTTGACAGCACTTGTAGTCCACTTGCAGCACGCTTGTTGAGTGCGGCACACTTAAAGCGCCCCACAGCAATTAATTTGATGAAAATCTGTGTCAATTTTACATGAAAAGCTGCAGTGCGAAAAGGACAGCAACAACCACAGATAGTGAAACATGAACATAAAAAATTGTTCGGTTCGATTAGTGAGATGTCACATGCACTTTTAAATGAACAAGCAATTTAATAACTACATAAAAAGCATTGAAGCTCTTTGAGCAATTCATTAATGAATTTGCAAGTTGGCAAAGGTCGCGTCAAACAACTATAAAAAACAACATAAAGACAAGCGACGACAATAATAACAACAACACATACAAATGAAACTGTAACAGAAATTGCAATTAAAAAACGACAAAACAAAAGCACAGTGAAACCCAATTTAAAAACGTTTGCAATTAAAAGCAATTAATGAAATTGTCAAATTGGTCAATTACAAACACCGGTGACCAGAGACCCATGTGGATAGAGACTCCTCAAATAATAATCACTGGGTTGGGATTCGGTTCTCATGCGCTAGAGTTAATTAAATAAGTAACACAAAGAATTCACAGCTGTTATCACGGTTGCCATTTGTCCCAAAACTGGTACATTTGTTAAATAAAATGCTACATTGGACTTTTTTCTCTTCAAAATGCTTCCCTTTGGATTGTAGGTTTATTAAATTTTGTTAACAAATAATACTATGATCCTCACACATTTCTACATAAAAGGGACAATTTTTTCCAAATATTTGGTACACGATATTTTCATGAGGTGGTCACTGTAACTGTTAAGTTAACAGACATAAACAATTAACATAGCTTACTGTCATTTCACATGTCGAAATGAAAGCTTATAGTGAACATGCATTCCAATTGCAATCCACATACGAAAAAAAAAATGATTCATCGTTGTAAATGTTCACATGACACTCCCAGACAATGGCATCCACACATACATATGTGTATTTACATACATAAATTCATCATTCAAATGCCCCAGCGCGCTACCAAAATAAATCACTGACTGTTAAGTCGAGCGCAAATACATTTTGTATAATTAAGCACGCGCATTTGGCGCACACTTCAAGCACACACAGTGCCAAATCCGACGTAAACACAAAGCAACATCAACAAGCAACAACAACGGGAACAATAACAAATCCCACAATATTTCGCATAAATTTGCGTCGCACCAGAAAGAGAAACAATAACAGAAACAAACACATCAAAGCCGCCTCCACGAGCAGTGTATTCCGTTGTTACCCCTGATTGAAGTGACGCAGCAGAAGCTGCACGGAGTCCCTGCACTTGCCCTGGCGCTTTAATGATCCGTGATGGCCGCCAACTGCCAACTGCCGAGTGCCAAACCGCCAGACGACGACCTGCTCCGGTTGAAGGAGCCACTTGAGAGGCGCGTAATTTATATTGCACACAAATAAAATTTATTTCAGTTACATGTTGGCATGCACAGCCGGCACTGATACAAATTAGTGTGCTATAAATACGGACGACGACAGACCACACACACACACTCACGCATATACTCACTACAGTTACAGATACAATCCACAATCGGGCAGCAAGTCAAAGTCATAAACAAATACGCTGTCGCTTGAGCCGGCAAAAGGGTTAATGAACTAAGCGAGAGACGATGCTCAACAATTTTAGCTAATAAAATGTTAATTTGCCAACCGGCTTTTCGTATTATCATTAACTGTACACTTAGCCTAGATTGAGCAGATGAGAGAGGCAGTAATCAAATATCAGCTGTGCGAGATATCAAAATGATAATCGTATGAAGCTGAAGATGATGAATCTTTACATTAATCATAAGCGTCAGATGTGCAACAGAGATTTTGAATTAAGCGATACTTTTGAGTTTGCAGTATTTTGTGAACAAAAGTCTTGATAGAAAATATATTTTTCAAATTTTACAATTTAACTTACTCTATATAGTATATATATATATCGCAACCGAAAACTTTCTTATCATATACTGTTGAAGAGAAATATACTGTTTCCAATTCAGTTGATTGCGCCTGGTTATAAAGATGACACACTTTAAAACTGTCACGTAAAACCAAATTGTGAAAAAGCTGCACAAACACAGTCAGTTCTACAAGTATGTGAACATTATCTCAAACAGTCCTTAATCCCAAACAGCTGTTTAAGCAAATTCTTATTTTATTCTGGTGAGTATTAATTTTTCAGCTGGCTTAAATGCCTGGCTAACAACTCACAAAGGAAAAACAAAAAAGTATAGCTCAGAATCAACAAAAGATTATTAACAATTTATATTAAGCCTATGTATAGTAATAGGTATCCGAGACATTGTGATTAATATCCATCTTATGAATCCGGTAAAGCGAACGTGAAATTAAAGAAAAATGGGCACATGCGGATTGGTAAGAGGGCAATCTCGTATTTTTTGTATTTTTGTGCCCAGTAAAGAAAGTTGTCATCATCATCATCATCATTATTATGCGAATTCCATCATTTATTCCAAGCGTTACTTGTCTCCCAGTAGCTCGTAAAGCGATTGCTGCACTTAAATCTTTCGAGGCAGAAAACATACGCAAAGTAAGAGTGAAACGCCGAATAGTAAATACTCTAACAGCTTAGAACTCAAAAGACGATTTAATTCAACTATACATCATTTGGAAAAAAATAAGCTTTTATACGTTAGGTATAAGATAAAGTACATTATCTTTAAGGAAGATGAAGAATGTATTTAAAAAAACTAAAAGTTCTCCAAAAATCATTAAAATAGATAAATAGATAAGTTTTATAGTATGCTGAGCAAATAATACTTTCACAGCATAAGAGTTTTATGGGGTTGTTGGCACCTCCATTCCATATGCTATGAAAAAATTAAAATACCCTCTGCAAGAGAATACAAAAAAATCCATGACACGCATTTTAATTAAAATCAAATAGAGACTCTAACAAAGGCAAGGGACGGGGGATGATGAGGTCGACTGCAAAGTCCGCGCTAATTCCAACAATTTGTATGGTAAGTTGCACGAGTTTCCCCATTCTCTTGCCAAAAAATAAAAAAAAACACACAAACAGAGAAAAAAGTAGAATAACAGAAAAACTAGGGAGCTGCCCCCACAATGCCCAGCGGAGTTGCCGAGTTCTGTGGCAAACCCGCAGTTGATTTGGATTCTGATTTGGCTGGGGGTTCGGGAGTTCTATGCTGTGTTAAGTATACTGGATGAGCGCCCCTCGACGGGATGGGCGTGGTATTGCGGTTAGAAAGCAGAAATATGCTAAGCGGCCAACCTTTTGCATAGCAATTGCCCATTGCTCATTGTCCACGTGGGGAGTACTCAAAAAGTTGCCCAGTTTTCAGCAGTTGTGTTTTTACTTTGAAAACTTTGTACTACAGTGGCATTCAAATCGAAAGTGGAACGAGCAAGGATGCTATGCAAGGGGCTTTGAGACACCCTGTAATCAGTAGAAATTTATATGCAAGTGACTAAAAAGTGATTGATAGTCAAACTAGAAGTATTTAAATAACTTCATATAAAGTTCAAAGCTTTATGAGAAAGTAAACATATTTAATAAATCGAAGGGCAAGCGACACCATCGATAGTGAATCATTTAATAAGTAAATAATGCAATTGTTCAAAAAGTTTATTAATTTTAATAAATAATGAGATTATAAAAGCTCTCATATAAGAATATATGTATGTCTTGTACATTTTCATCGAATTTAGATTACGACCCATATTTTTAACTCTCTTACGAGTCTTTGTAGTTTACTTCATGAATTTTATGCCAAGTCACAAACTAAAGACACCCTTTAACGCCATTAAGTACAAAATGACACAATTTAAGCAAAATAAAAATGCCTAAGAAAAGCTTTTTGAGGTTTGACATTTGGTCCATGGCCTTTTATGTAGCTCATCAACGGACTTTGGCTCGACCCGCATCATTAACTTTTTTCCATGTGGCAAGAGGCAACAATGTTGATCGTTTATGCAAAGTTAAGTAATACGAATAAATCTATTAACTCTTTATAACAAAATCGCAAAATATCACATATTCTACATTTTTACCTTATGACTCATCTTTTTGAAAAAAATATCAAACGAACTTTATTTTTAAAGTCTTTGAATACTCAATTTTACATATCATGAATATTAATTTAAGACAAAAGTTTGGAACTTCCACATAAAACTGCTAACTTGATTATGATTTGCAAGCAGTTATTGAAGTACAACGCTTAGAGATCTGCAAATTGCTTACATTATTTTTGTTAGTGACCATACATTTATCACAATAACGTGCACGCATGAACATTAACATTAACAGCTGTTGACATCATTCGCTTGTCTTGCGGTTTTCTCATGCAAACCCCAAAATACTTGTCATCTCTCTTTGTACGCTCTTCTTATCGTCCCCCTGTCACTCCTCTCTCACTCTCTTCCTCTATATTTTTTTCTGTCGTCTTTTATTTTTTCGGACTGTAGGGGCCATTAAAATGTTATTTCCTTATTATTGCCCTTAGCCTTAATCGCCTTCCTCAACAGCAACAACAGCACCCATTGGGGAGCACTTAAGTCCAGGCTCAACATGTGACTGACTGACTGACTGAATGACGGACGGATGGACAGACTGATTGACTGACTGACTGACAAACGGAGGGACTCTTTGATGGTGTGTGACAATATGTGGATTCAAGTTGCATGCGTGCCAATGACAATGCCAGCACATTTCTATGGAATACATTTTGTGAGACGCGGCCACGTAATCTTCAGTTTTGTGTTTAGTATGTGGCGCCACACACACACACACACACAGATTCAAACACATGCATTCATCCCCCGCAAAGCCACCCGTTTTAAAACTTTTATACTATAGCCAAATTGCAAACAAAAAACATCTCTTGCTGCAGGAACAACTATAAGAAAAGATTGCTTGGCTACGGAATACCCTATGATTAGGTGTGTTAAATCTTAAATTTGCCTCTTCTTCAATTAAATTCACGCTATGTAAAACTAATTCGTGAATAACATCTGGGTTTGTTACACGATCCTAACGAAATTTGCAGGTTAGATCTAGACTTGGTAAATACTTTTAAAAATGTCCTTGTCATTCAATTTATTCGACTTTTGTCTCGAATCTTTATGCTTATTAAATTAATATGCACTTTGTAGGTTCTTAGATGGTTCTTATCTGTATTTGCAAAAATCTATAATACCCTGTTTTACAATTAAAATAAAAAAATTAACAACAACTATCACCATAATAACAAGAACAACATTGGGCTTATCTCATCATTCATACTATATGCAAATTACTTGAATTTCTAGTGAAAATCGATAAGAGCTTTAAATACGCCCTCTTTTAAATAAGTTCAATCCGTATTTGCCGGAGGCATCAATGCAAAAACATTGAACTAATTAAGAAGTTGCGTAACTTTTAGACCTTTTAGACCCCCCTTTTGACAGCCCCCGTCAACCTCCCTCCCTTGGGGGCATGGCCAGTGAAGACCTTCAGCTATTGGCAAACTTGGCAATTAGCTTGAGTGCAGTCAAGCATTACGCAGACGAACAAAGATTGTCTTCTGACAATGTCTCTTATCAGAGCGACAATCAATTTAAGATATGCACTTTTAGACTCTAAAACTGACTGGAAGCACGTTTTGCACCTGTCAAATAAAAGCAATATTTATTGTTCTCTTTTTACAAATGCTGAGTGGAAAAATATGTTAAGCAAATACAAATTGATGTCAGGCCATCTATGAATACTCTAGTTATGCTTTCTATGCACCCAACGTGGGTTGTACATTAAGTAATTAAGTGCAAAATACATTGTCGAAAATTTTAAAAATCATTCAATTTAATTTTGTTTGATATAACTTTTGGGATATATTAAATAATAATTTTATTTTTACTTATTGTATTCATTTGTAAGTAATATTATCACAACGTATACTATCGAAGTTTAAATATATTGATTTATTTTATGAACTGTCGTTTGAATTCAAAATATATTTATTTATTTTTATTTTTAAATGTTTTATGATATTGTTTTGTAAACGGTTTCGAAAAGAAAACACTCAAAATAATTTCTGCCTATGAATTCATTTAATCATATCATATGGAACTGTAATCATATTATTCAGAAAAGCAATCTGAACTAAATGAACATGTATTGTATGTTTGACATAGAAAACACTCTATTGTTGTCTTTCATAATTAAATGCAATACCTTATCTATCGTTTGGTATTGTCAGCCAGTTGTGATTCGACACATTCGTATTCATATTAAGTGCAACTAATTACTTAATGAACAACCCTCGAACTAATACACGTATGTACTTTTCAACATAGTTTTTCCGCTTGTTAGTTGCGTGGCAGGCGTTTCATGCGCTAATAGTTGCTAGCCCTGCCAAACAAACAGTTGATCAACATTTGTTGTTGTTTTTTGTAAATATTATTGTTGTTGTTGTTGTTGTTGTTGGTTTGTTTTGTATTTGTTGCTGCTGCAACTTCGACAACTCTGGCAGCCTTGGCAAAAATGCTGCGCTTGCTGCTGCTGCGTTGGCGTTGACTCATTTGTTGTTGTTGTTGTTGTTGTTGTTTCTGTTGTTGTTGCAGCTCCAGCGCTTTGTCAAGTACAGCAATAAATGGCCATGGACCTGCTTCGCTTGAGGGGGCGTGGAGGCTGACCGAGGGGTGAGTAAGGGCCCTCCTCATGGCTCATAAATTTCTTGCCGCTTTGCAATATGAAATATTTGCAGCATAATTGAATTAAGTCTGTCTGTGTGTCTCGACGTATGTATGTATGCGTGTATAAGTGTGTCTGCTTGTGTGCACTGTGCTGTTAATTTTTAATTTATGCTCATAAATAAGCAAGCAATATTCATTAAGCAATGTTTGAAAGATGGTAAAAACGAAAATTCATCAAGCGACATCCAAAAGTCAAAAGAAAGTAAATAAAAATGTTAATTCAAAGAAAGCGTTAAAGGTCAACAAATTTCTATGCCCTTATACATTTACAAATATACCAAGAGGTACACAAACACATAATTAGCTATTTACCTTTGCAAACGTAATTACTTGTCTGCTACTTACATAAATATGTAACGTTAACATTTGTGAAAAATCGTATTCATAAACTATGTAAACGTAAACACAGATGTTATATTAGCTTTATGTAAATAATTTATACATACACTGTTATGTTAACACTCACGTAAATGTCAACTGACGTCAAGACTTCATAACTCAACTCAGTTTTAATTTCATAAAGATACTTTCTGCAACTATAAAAACTGAAAAGAAGCGAGAAACAGCTGGCAGCCAGCAACGTGTCCAAAGAAGCTACAATAAAAAATATTTACTTTAAAAGTACTCACAATAACTAGGTTTCTAATACCCTAAACGAGAGATTAAAAGGTCTTATAAGTTTGTTATTAAATATGTTACACGTTGAATGAGTCACTTTTATATAATTATATTCTTATTGTAAATTTAAAGTAATTATAAAATCATCATTTATTTTTTAATATTTTCTGTTGTTTAATATTGTAATAAAATTGTGTTCCTGACCAGCACAATTATAATATTTATGAGTTGAAATACTGGTTCTAGAAATAATAAACGACAAACCTATCATCAATACAGGTTTTAAGTTAATCAATGAACTTTATTATAAAAGCTTATTTCAATGTATATACAATTCAAAATGTAAGTCATCTTAAAGATAAATTAAAAGCAGGAAATCAAAGCTCAAATGATACTACTGAACTTACTTCTCGAATTGCACTACAAAGTGTGATCACAGCCCAAGCACATTTGCAGGGTATTTAATCTTTTTCGTTTTGATAGGTTTAGTTTTCTTTGGAATTTTCTAGTGCTTAGCTTTTTAACTTGTTTTGGTCTCGTTGTAAAACCACGTATGCTAAAAATAGAACTGCAAGTGTTTTAAACGCAAAGTTTATAAGAACACGAACTCTTGCTTTACTGGTGATCATAAAAGAAAGAAAGTAGAAGGCAGTCAAGGGGCGAGGTGAAGTGTTTCGGCAAGCAAAGTTCTCAAGTCACAAAGTGGCTGCTAAAATGCTGCGTAATCATTTTCGGAAGCTTTCAAGTAACTGGAGAGCAGTAACAAATACAACAAAGGTGTAAAGGGATGAGAGCAGGAGTGCGGGAGGCAGAGAAATGAAAAACGGGAGCAAATTGAGTAAAAGCTGTGCAAATACTCAAAGGCAGCTACAGATAAAGCTATGCGTGAGTATGTGTGATAGTACGTGTGGGTGTGAATGTGTTTGTGTGTGTGTGACAGACATTCCACACAGTAAACGGCAACAAAAAAAAAAAAATGAACTCAAAGCAGCAGCAATAGCTTAAAAGAAATAAGGCCAATGATGCTTGTAATTGTAGCCAGTGTTGTTGTTTGTTGTACTTCTTGTTGTTGCGTTCGTGCAGTTAAGGCCATTCAAAAGTCTCAAGGCAATAGTATCACACTCTTTTGTAAGACAGAAAGAGAGAGACGCACACGCAAAAACAAAAATGAACAAAAAGATAATGAAGAAAAAGAATAAAAAGAACCAAAAGAATACAAAAAGCGTGCAATGTGCGAGCTTTGCTAGTGATTAACGTTTCATCTGAGAACCGCAGGCTGATGATAGCCCCATAGAAGTCAATCAACCAACAACAACAAATGCAAAAGGAAAGATGTGCATCAAATGTGATGATGCCTTGAAATGGTACAACAAAAATGAATCATATACGAGTACTTTATTTGCGCGTGAAAGACTAGTAAATATCATATATTTTATATTTATCAACATATTCAAGTGGAATATTCAGAAAAATTAATCGAAAAATGGTTGTTTCTTTTGATATATTTTTAACAAGCAAAAATGTGTCATTGGAAATACTTTTTAAAAAACAACTTTTTTTCCATAATGTGTATTCAATTGTTTTGCATAAACACAGCTGAGACACACGACTATAATATATAGGGATGTTCCAAAAATATTAACCGACCGAAAACCAACCCACACCATTTTAACCACAATATATTATTTACTTTTAAATATAAACTGAAAGTTAATTCGGCTATTTATACTACATATTTTTATATCATTTGCTGCAGTTAAGTAATTGTAGAGGAGGTATGAATATTTAATGTAGTCGCTTATTATTCTTTCAAAAGTTTATTTCATTTTCATTCATGTAATGGACTTTTATGATGACTTTTTTCTACATTTGAAAAAAACACTTGAAAAACAACTAAAATCTCATCTTGCACATCTTCTAGGCAACAACAATCGTATGGTCGCACTGTGGGGAAATTTAAACAGCATCCAGTTGTTCAGTTTTTCATTTGCTCTTTGGGTTGTTAGCTGTTTTTGCTGCTTATCTTGTTGTTGTTCCTTTTTTTTGTAGTTGTTACTACTATTGCAGGTGTCTTATGTATGTGTGTGTGTGTGTGTGTGTGTGTCTAGTTTTAGTGCCTGACTTCGGGGGAATTGCGGACTTTGATGGCTTTCTCTCAAACAACTTTGGACATTGCAACAACGATCCGGGCTTATTAAAAGCGGCTAGTTATCTGTTTGTGGTCAGTGCCATGGCCCACTTTTATAGCTTCATTTGGCCAGAAACAGCAGTCAGCAGTGGCAACAGCATCAGCTACAGAAAACCGGGACTTAGGCAATTAAGCACTTCACCCAGTCAAGTACACTTGAAAAAAGTCATATAGGAGTTATTAAGTCAGAATTTACTAACTGAATAACTACCTTTTCAGACCTCATTTATTCTTGCTACCAACAATTTAGTGTAGAAGGAGACTGTTATGTTAGAACAAAATAATTCATATTATCAATATTTTTTATTTGACCAAATTTGATCAAAATCACAAGAAAATTGCGTTAAATCAATTGGAAATCATGATAAAGTTAGCAGAAGATTGCTTTTGGTTTTGGTAATGGGATTTTCTCTAACTCAATGAACAGTTATTTTGGCTGGCCAAAAACAATGGCACTGTGCTCTGTACGTTTTAAGCGGATTTCACTGTATAGAGACAAACTTTAAGCTGAAAAGAATATATAATGAAAGAAGAAATTGATATTAGCAGGACTCTGCCTAAATTCTTATTATGATTTCAAATACATCTCATAATATTTAGGTAGTGCTTATTTGGAAATAAATAAATACTTCCAGAAAGAATTTTATATTTTAATAGAATTCATCTTTTGAATACGCAACTTATAAGAAATTTCAATTGTTCAAAGACTATAAAAACGTTGTTTCTTTTTTACATAGGAAAGATATATGATGGTTTGGTGATTCAGTCTAGTATAATAAGTGTGTACTATCAGCAAATTCATTTTAAAGGCAAAAGAAATGTCTCTTTTTTTATCTCATTCGAAACTCAATTTGCTGTGGCAATCAACTGACATTTTAAAAGAACCTTTTTTTGCCGAGTGTAGAGCAGCGATAAAGCGTAATGCAATCACATCGTTACCTTACCCCCCTTCCCTCCCTCCCTTGCCATTCGTTGCCGTTATCGCCCCACAGGTTGGTCCAGTGACGAGGGACGAGCACTTAACATTAATTACAGCGCAAAGACGGCCTTAATGCATTTGGTTCCACTGTGCGGAGCGTTCGGTTGATAAAAAGTAAAATGAAACAAAAAAAAACAAATAGCGCAAATTTGCAAGTCCCCTGGACAACGGTGGCAGCAGCAGCGACTGCAACTGCGGCAGCGGCAGCAAATGAGTGCATAGAGCAGATAAAAGAAAACCTGCGACTACTAAAACACACTCACACACACTCACGCACACAATCATTGCATTGCATATAGACGAAAAGCCAACAAAAAGCAGAATTGCAACTGCAGCAGCAGAGTCTGAATTAAAGATGAGCATGAAGAGTGAATGATGTGGAGAGCGAGGAGAAATGCGGAACCGGTTTAATTGAGCGTCGGCCTCCAATAAGAATCAAGTTCACAATATCAACATCAACATCCACAACAACGACAACAAAAGCCGCTTACGCATTGAATTCGAGCAAGTAATAATTTTAAGTACATTAAATAAAAGCAACAATTTGAGGAAACTTTTTTGATGTTGCTTTCTTTTGGTTCCTTCTCTCATTTCTCTTACCTTACAGTCGACGCGCAGTCGACGTCGCAGCTGGCGTTTTGTGGTAGGCAGCGCTAAAAATTCCTGCGAAAAGGAAACGAACGTTGCAGAAATTGAAGAAGTTAACAATACGAACGGTGGGGAAGATGAAATGGGATGGAGTGGCAAGGATTAATGTGGACGCGTTCACCGCAAAATGTGGGCGACCCGGTTTATTTACACGTTGTATTTAAGACGGAGGGACCGCGCCTGCTGCCGCACTTTCTACAACTACAACAACAAATACATGTTTGTAGTTTCTTTTATAGTAGGTATCAAGTGCCTGCGCACTCACACACACACAATTTTACGCACGCACAATACAAAAATTTCTAATATGTATACTCAGTGTGTGTGCGTATGTTTGTGCGTGTATTGTATTAGCACTATTTTCATTCTTTTCAAATAACAACAATTAATACACAACCAAATTTACCAAATTTTCATTGCACTTGCACGGCAACAATTAATCAACACTTTCAATTTTCACAGATTACAATTTGATAAACAAATCGCTACGTTGACCAACGTTCATCCGGCACTAAAGTTACAGATGCTAAATAAGATGTATGCACATATGCATATATTGTGTAGGTTGGGTATATATTTCTATAATATATTTATTAAACACCGCATATCACGAAAACTTTAGCAAGCGCTTAATTTGCTTAAAATACATACAAAAACAGACCACGCCACGCGTCCGCACAGATTGTTGAGTCGAAAAAGAATGAGCACGTCACTGTCTATCTCGGGGAAACCGACACACAACTGGAGAGCAGAGCTGTGTCGTTTCGTTCCGAAGAAGTTCAAATGAACGGGTCATTGAATTGAACGAGTGAACTTATTCAGTCATTCGAGCTTAATCGGAACGATAAGATGAACGCTGGTTCCGGTGCTGGGACCAGTGCTGCCCACTTAGCAATTTCATAGCGAGTTCTGGCTATTTTCACAGAAATGTGCTAGAAATGTTTCAAAATGGCTCTTAGCTGGAAATCTGTCCATTTTATTATATTTTCAGCTCAGTTTTGTCATAAATAGTTTTATTAAAAAGTGTACACAGAAACGAATGTAGATGCTCACAGACAGAAACAGCTTGTATTTTAGCGAAAATTTTGGCATCACTGGTGTGAAAAGTCTGATTTGGGCCAAACGCTGCCATCCGACAAAATTTTCCGATCTGGCAATATGCACCACGTTGGGAAGATTGTCAAAAAAGTAACATAAATTTCTAAATCTTATAGCTAGAATTTTTAATTTTTTTTACAATTAATTTTGTTATTTTTCTTCCCTTAGGTGACGAACTTCAAAGCATTACAAAAATGTTTTTTCTAATAGTATCAAATTCTAATTTTATATATTTAATCTAATTATTAATTTATTGGAAAAGCTATTGAATTTTTAAATGTACAAACACAAAATACCCAAAATCGCAAAATATAGAACGATATGCAGTTCATTTTGTTGGTTGTAAATTTCTTGGAACTTTTATATTTATGTAAATAAAATTGTTTTATTTTTAATCGAACTAAGATTACTAAAATAAACTCAAATTGAATTTTTAAAATTGTTGACGCAATTGCTTAAAATAAAATTATTGTAATGAATTTCGCGCCATATTCATCTTAGTACTGTCGATGATCAGATTTCGATATATCGATAATCATTTGCTAGTGGAAACATGCTTGGCAACATTTTTCTTGTTATGTTGCGATGGCAAACCATGCTTAGCAACACGTTTTTTGATTTGTTGCGATTGCACATGATTCCCTTGCATGTCAAGTCTGTGAGTATGTGGACAAGAGAGGTACAGAGTCATGTATATGATTTGAGGCCTATTGCTTAAAGGTAATGCTGAGCTACATGTCTTAGAATGTAGCGTTGAATGATATGATTTGGACACAGCGGTTTCTTTTGTCTTAATTAAAATTTTTATTATCGAAAAAATTAGTTTAAAAACCATGAAGTCGATCATTAAAATGATTTTTATTTGAGAGCAAACTCTCTGTGCTAAGGCTTTTTTTACTAAAATTTATGTTCTGCTATAAAATTATTGCTGATATTTAATAATAAAACATGAACATTTTTAACTAGTTTAGCATTTATTTATCATTAAAACTTCACTGAAACACGATCAAAACTATGTGTGATTTTTACTTAAGCCTGAGTTTTATCTGACAACCAGGACTATCAAAAGGATGTACAATTTTTTTAAATTAAAATATATTTATATTTGTATCGCATTTTGCATTTTTTAAGGACGTACTCGTTCGCTTAACAAAATCATTTAAATAAAAATATACAGCTTATTTGAAATTTTTACAAGGTTCTTTCTTCGTTGTGTTCGTCGCCAAACAAAATGGGTACGTCTCAATTTATCAAAATTATTTTAAACACAAAATAAAATTGAAAATAAATTCGTAATATAAACAAGACACAAAACAATGAATTTAGCGACACTAAAAAATAAAACATTATTTTGCAGACTCTAAGTAAATATGATAATATTTTTACTTTGGCGATCGTGCTTGATTGATCTTCTGTTTCTCCTCATCGGTGAACTCCAGAATACTTTCAATTGCCTGCAGATGGCCCTGTGAGTTCTCTTTATCCGTTAAAAAGTAGAAAATAGCGCTTTTGAGGAACTGCAACGTTACTTCCGGATCAACATGGGTGCGATTCTTTTGGGCCTCCAACAAACGACGATAAATAGTCTACATTAAGAGCAATTGTTAGTTTGAAAGTAGGGAGAGAGAGTGCAAAAAGAAAATCTTGAGATTAGTCAACATATATAGTTTAGAATACGTATTAAATATGAGGTTAGATTGCTTTTACAAAAAATATAATCATTTTAATGGTATTTACATAAAATTGATTCATTGGTGCTTATGACATATGAACATTTATATAATGTATATGTAACACTGAAGATTAAAGGGGAAATGTAGTATACATATTTAGTTTTTGGGCAAAAGTTCAAATGGATTTGTCTAAGGATATATAGTTTTATATAGAATCACATGCTGTATGTATTTACTTAAAAGGTATATTTAGGTATATTTAGCTTTAAATGTGTGGATTTATCAGAGTTTTTATTTCCTGTTGCACTATAGCAACGAAATGTTTATCTTATATTAAAACATACCTTTAGTTACCACTAAATAATATCAAAAATATTGTTGGTAAAATGTTCCAACAAAGAACATTGCGAAACCAAATGAAATTAAACACATTTCATGTTTCATTTCACGCATTCCAGCCCAGCCCAGCCCAATTCCAAAAGCCCCTTTTACCACATGAAGATGGCGCGTATGTAAATGAATTGTATAAGTTTTCGGGAGTGGGATTTGATTGATGAAAGACCAAAATGTTCGATAGCCAATGATTAAATTATAATGAAATTAATATAAACGTAATTTTGTTAACTTTTTGTTTTTGCAAATAAATTAAAAATTTGGTTAGGTACAATTTGTTAATTTCTTGGATAGATTTTTTTTTGGGTTTTTACGGGTATTACAAACCTTACGCGCGCCAAGAACCCACAAAGAAATCGCCTCCTTTGCAGTAAGGAGAGCGTGATTACTGCCGCACTCCCTCATTCTACACTCTGATGCCTACAAAAATAGTTTGTTTTGTTGGTTATACGACAAAAGTATACATTTAGATATATATATGTATATAATATACAGATTGAAAGAATTTAGGCTGTTAAAAATATTGCCAACAAAATTGAAAGGGAAACAATAAGAAAATCTATAAATCAGCTAATTAATTAATTGATAAAAGAAAAAAAATACAAATATCATTTAAATATATTCAGAACACATGCAAGTAATAACTTTAAAACTGTAAACTGTACTTGAATCATGCATACACTTTAATCCTCTACGTGACTGTACTTTGTTAAACTTGAAACTCGCAATGGAACGCAACGGAATGGAACAAGAAGCAAGTAAACAAAAACAACTATGTGTACTTGAAATCAAAACGTTGCTTTTAATTGAATGCAGTTTGTAAATAGTAAATAGTAAATGGTAAAAATTATTTAATTATTATGTTATGATTACTTAAAGACTATAAATGATAATTTGAAGAATTTGAATTATTTTGCATTTACTTTGACGCACATTTCAATTAACTGCAGCTTTTCCAGCCAGGCAAAGCGCCAAATTGAAATGCGACGTCCTTAACCAGAAGCACACACACATGATTGATTGATTGATGTGTTTCTTTTCATGTTGATGTTCTTGTTGTTGATGTTGTTGTTGTAGTTGTTGTGGTGGCTGTTGATGTGTGTTGTTGATGTTTTTGGGATGATTCGCTCGACATTCACGATGCAACAAAATGCAACACACAAAACAAAACCGAAAATAATATTAGAAATATATTGAAGAATCTTACGCGTATATTCTCCAGCTCATCCTGTGTGCTCTGCAGCTGTTGCAACAGCTCATTGATGGACACTTTGCTATCTGGCTGACGCTGAGCCAGTTCCAAGGCCTGGAACATTATGGAATGGAACACAATTAAAATAATTAAAGATCATTACAATTAATTTGCTCGACAGAGAGTACTCGCTACCCTAACGATACCCAGTATATAATGTTGTTTTTTCGGATAACTTTTGTTTTTATGTCGATCTTTCAGAGTAGATAGGCATTAGGTTATATAACTTAAGTGCTACATATCAAGTCATAATGATAAAATTTACATTCTCCAAGGAAATCGATTAAAATTAACTTGACAGTTTTTGAAAAAGTGTCACGGAAAAAGTATGAGAAATAATGAACAGTATCTATTTTGATGCAGAATCAGGTCAAATAATGATAAAATTGGCATTCTTCTAGAAAATTTGTTAAGATTTGACAAAGTTACGTCTTTTTAAAGTTTTCGAAAAAGTGTTGAGGAAAAAGTATAGAAAAGGATGGACATTGATGGACAAAAACTAGATTTTTTCAATTTCGATGCTAAATGAAATTAGAGTCAAAGTTGTAAATGCTCTCACGAAAATCGATATAATTAGCTCGAGGTCGCATCCGCAACTTTGTTTTTGAGTTTCTGATGTTTTTTACATCACGAGTTATTTCTTCAGTAATAAATATTAATCAATTTGCGAGATCAAATAGTCAAATGGATATATGCCAAGGCTAATCAAGAATTGATATACTTGATGTATTCGTTGTTGCCTCTTTTGGCAATAATCTTTTAAAAAAACTTCTACACATTGGATAGCGAGCATAAAAACATAAATACAAATATGGCGGCAAGTACGAGACTGTACCTGATCGGCGCGAGAGATACGCTCGGCCTCCTGGCCCTGTTGATACATATGCAAATACATTTTATTTTGTTTCTCCTCATGCTCGATCAGTTTACGCTGCAGATCCTCCAGTTGTTTCTCCAGCTCCCGAATTCGCTGCTTCGCATGCTCATAGTCCGGCACAATATCCGAGTACCGTGTGTTGCATTCAGCGAGCTTTTGTAGCAACGCCTCGACCTTGTCGTTGTGGGAACGCTTTAGGTCACTGCTGGCTCCGTCCTGGGTACGTATCAGTTCCTCAATTCGATGCTCGTACATGCGAATTAGCTCCTGTCGTTGTAATTCGTAGTTCTCCAGGCTGCTGGCTGCTGCCTCGGGTGTGGCATTGCCACAGATCTCACTTTGTGTCTGAGAATCCTTCGAGTGCACCGACGACATTGTCAGATCCTCAAAATGTCCCGAATCCGCATACGAACTCTGCATCTCAGCTGAAATTTGTTGATGCTGTTGCTGGTGACGTGGACTGCATTTCGCCTCATCCACCATGTCCACAATGGGTGAGACATCCTGCGATGTCTTCAGTTCCGCCTCACGTACTGTTACCGCATCCGAGGAGGCGGAACGTTCCTCCGGCGAACTCAGCGAGGCCTTGAACAGACGCAGCTCCACAACTTCCCGAGTTAGACGCATTATTTCCGTATCCTTAGCCTCCAGATCCTGTCGCGCAATGCACAGCAGCTCCTTGAGGCGTCGTATCTGACGCTGAGCACGCTGCGTTGGCGTCAGATACTCCGGACCCACTTGACCCGCATAGTTCGAGCAGTGCACCACATACTTCATCTTGCGTCCACTGAATGTGGTGCCATTTCTGCAAGATAAAGAACATTAAGTTTTCAATTTTATTGTTGAAAAAGCTAAAATAAATCCCATTTTACTAGATACAATATTCCATTTAATTAATTTAATAGATTCTCAATGCATACCAAACATAACTTTTTTAATTTAAATTTTAAATCAAGAGTACATTTTTTAAAAGTTTAATAATCTTCTTCAAAACGTATTGGAAAACTTAAACTTTATGAAATTAAATAAACTAAGATGAATTTATTTAATATAAACTATAAACTAAGACAATCAAGGGAACATTTTTTAAAAATTAAGTGATCTTCAAAACGTATTGGAAAACTTAAGCTTTAAGAAATTCAATAAACTAAGATGTATTTATTTAATATAAACTATAAACTAAGATGTATTTATCTTTATATTTTTTTATATCAAATATCCTAGTCGATAAATTAATTTATTCTTTTCGAAAGCAGAAATCTCACTAACAATTTTCTTTGTCGAAATCTTTTCCTTCCTCAAACGAAATTATTATAAAATTCCCTAGAGGAAAAACTTATTTTTTTTTTATTAAATGCAATTTGTATTATCATCAGATGATACTGGTGACTTGATTACTATGTCGTCTCTCTTCATTTTACTATCTCATTTACCTGCTCTTATTTAAAACACCAACACTCACCTGGCCACGTAGGGATGCTCACAAGACATGGTGGAACGGCCCGAGGTTGTGGTAGTAAAGGAATACATCGAGTCTAGATCATCATCCAGATAGGTGCTTGGTGAATCTGGTGTCACTGGCGGCGTCTTTGGCGATATCTTTGTCTCATGCACCGTCGACAATTTGGTGGACTCCTGTTTCTTGAGAGTCTTCGACGAACGGGAGCAGGTGTGACCAACTGGACCGTTCAATGGTGTCTTCGGTGTCTTTGGAGTGGACGTAGACGTCGAGGTGCCAGTTGTCTCAGCACTGCCGCCGTTTAGCTTCAAAGACTGCAAATAGAAATATGTTTAGTCAGAGCGATTAACTGTTTAATTTCTTTCTTTCTTTTTCTTTTTGTATTTTTTTTTTGCTTTCGCTGCTAATATCTGCGGTTGTTGCGTCTAAATCTCTCAATTGCTTTGCTGCTCACTCGTGCATAGTTCGCAATGTTGGCAAAAAAAAAATAAAGAAATGAATAACACACAGAGATAAAAATATCGAAAGAGATCGGGGCAGGAAAGGTAGGGAGTCCAAGTTGTAGGGAGCTTGAAAACAACTTTAGACAATACCGAATAACGTAACGCCCCGAAAATCAATTTGTTGTTATACATTTACAAAACATTTTGAGCACCAGTGTTGGCAACTTTCATTGTGGCATTCGTCTCCCTCTCTCTCTCTCTCTCTCTCTCTCTCTCTCTCTCTTTCCCCCTTGCAACCACTGCAGCATTTTTGTGGTCAATTAACTGCCTATTACCCTCCAGGGGGTTAGTCTTGTGGAGCCTTTATTATGTGGTTAGAGCCCTAAACCAAAGTCGAAGTAATTTCCGATTGACTGACAGAATTGTTTTGTCACCTTTAGACATCACTGCAAGTTAAGGTAAATTTTTATACAAATTTATTTATAGCTGAAAAGCTAAATGCTATACTGCAGCAAGTTAATTTTAATAAAAAGAAACTAAAATATACTTAAAAAATACTATTAATCAAAATATATCTAAATTTACAGATATTAATAAATACTTTAATAATACTACTGATAAAGATTCACTTAAAGTAAACTTAAAGTAAGCTTAGAATCAAAAAAAATATTAAATTTTCTAGATGATAAAAATTTGAATGCAGAATCAATTTAGAGGCCAAATCATGATTAAAATGACATTCCGCTTGAAAATCGGTTAAGTTTTGATTAAGTTATGAGAAATCAAAGTTTTAAAAAAATGTCAAGGGGTAAATATGAAAATTGGATGATAGAGGGCTTAGAATCGCAAAAATATCAAATTTTCTAGATGACAAAAATTTAAATGCAGAATCAATTTAGAGGCCAAATCATGATCAAAATGACATTCCGTTTGAAAATCGGTTAAGTTTTGATTAAGTTATGAGAAATCAAAGTTTTAAAAATGTCAAGGGGTGAATATGGAAAATTGGATGATAGATGTCTTAGAATCGAAAAAAATATCAAATTTTCTAGATGATAAAAATTTAAATGCAGAAACATTTTAGAGGCCAAATCATGATCAAAATTACATTCCTTTTGAAAATCGGTTAATTTTTGATGAAGTTATGAGAGATCAAAGTTTTTGAAACTAGTGGGCCGGTGCTGCAGTCGAGCATACTCGGATTTGAGTCCTCGATGTGTATTTTAATATTTAAGTCTATGATTTATTCTTATTAATTAGGCTACAAAATATAGATGGGAATATGATATATTTAAGAATCAACGCAATCAAATTTTCAGTTGTTGCTGAAAAGAAACCAAAAAGAAAAAAAAGCGCCGTCTGACAGTTTTCGAGTGACCCAAATGTGAATTGATTTATGTAGAATATGGAATGAGTTGAGGCAGTCATTGACCAACTCGTCATTGGTTACTTTAGCCCCATTGTCAGCTCTTTTAACTGACTGCATACGATATGACCATTGTCAGCGACAGCTGCAAGTGGTTGGTTGAAAGCAGAACAGCAGAAAGTTGTTGCAAATCTGGTTAAAAGCAGAGAGACTCAAGGGGGAACCCTACAATTTAGAAGGTATGTTCAGCACGTTCCTCATGCATATTTCATAATCACCATTAATGAGTTTCTTGCCCTATTTTTAATTGTTCAACTACTAAGAATACTTCATGGCACTTCTTTAAAAATTCTCGTAATAAGTTTTACGCACGAGCTAACAGCACAGTTGGAAAAGTCGAATTATGAGATACAAAAACCAAACAGAGTTACGACTATCTGAAAGTGTATGTATGTGATAGTAACTCTAAACCATGTTAACTGGGCTAATATGCGTAGCAGTTACGTTGACGCAACTTACACTTGAAGAAAAACAATTGAAAGTCCACTACAGTCACGTCCCATCAATTTGCATAGTATCTTATATGGACCGCATATCACTTAAACACACCAACTAAGAAAAATCGATATAGCTTTGATTTGACTGTTACCTGCACCATCTTTACTGTGAGTATGTATGCCAGGCAGGTGGTGCACTTTGTCATTGCAATGTAAGCTCCGTAATGGTCATAACAGCCCAGTTGGAACACTGCCAAGATGTTTTATATATGTTCAGAAGTATACTCGCACATACACACACAAACGGTCCATTAAAAGCATCTTTTTTGGCAAACATTTCAATATTTTTTGCCTACTTTTTAGGGTCGCTCAAGGAAGAATTAAGGAACAGTCAAACTTCGCTAAAAATGAGCTAGCTTAACACAAAATAACTTCTATTTCATTTCATTTAAATTGTCTATCCAGATATTCAAGGAAAATACTTTAAAAATAAACTTTACTGTAGTCATTTTAAAAAATTATTTAATTTATCTTTGGTACGCGTATTCTGAAGAAATGCTTTACTGTACATAAGAAGCTCACTTAACTTGTCATAATTAATTAAATAAATCATAAAATTAATTCAACCTATATTAGTTTTGTCTTTTTAATTTTTACACATTAATTAATTAAACTAACGGAGATTTAAATAAAATATTTCCTACAGTTTTTGAAATTTGTTAAACTGCACACGATAAATTAATAAAACATTTTTGTTATAAAATAATGTATGGTATTTGAACAAATCTTACGTTTATTTTATTGTTAACTAATCCCTTATTACAAGTCTGTTTTTGTAAACATTAATTAATTATTAATATCAATTTTGAAATATTTTTTTCCACTTCCTTTAGTTTTCGTTTTAATCATTTAATACAGTTCAATGCAGTTGAATGCACAATTGTTGGCACTGAACAATTTATCAATAATCATTATTTATTTATTTAAAAAAATAAAACCAAAGGGCCAACGAACTGTAAGCTTGGGCTGGCCAATTGTGGCTAAATAAAGGCCAACATGGGATAATTACCATTAAAAAAGCACGTTAAACATGCCTCAAGCTGCTTGCCGCAAAGCTGTTGCCGTTGCCTACAATTTAGAATGCGTTACGTTACAATCACACACAAACACAGGTACAGATACAGATACAAATACAGATACAGATATATGCGTATGTACATGTATCTTCACAGAACATTATATACCTTGAGATATGTTTATTCACATGAAAGTTCAAGTTTTGCTTAATTTGAGGCTTAAACAATAACACAGAAGCAAAGAGCACGACTGAATGAAGGTTTGAGCTTTTGCACGCGTTCACTTTGAGCATAAAAAATCAACTGAAACGCAAATCGCAATGGGCCAAAGAAAAACTGAAGAAGATGCCCAAAAAGAAGCAGACAAGAAAACATCAACAACAACAACAATAACAACAACCCCCCTAAATTGACAGCAGTTGTGAGAGAGCAAGAGAGTGAGTGAGTGACTGCAAGAGAGTGAGTGATTGCAAGAGAGAGAGAGAGAGTGAGAGAGAGAGTGCTGGTGGGGGTGCATGTGTTTTGATTCTTTTTCTTAGTTCCATTGTCAATATTTGCAAAAGCTGCGATTTGAACACTTGCATTTCCTCGTCAGCTGTTTGCCCTGTGTACACTTTGGCATGGAACAGCTGGAATTGAAACAGCTGCAAACGGAACACGAGTGACAGTTGTTGTTCTCACCGTTTGCCAGATTATGCAAGCTTTGCTCTGTTTACAAGCTCAGAAAGAGCAGAAAAAGAGCAACTCAATTTTCCAAGTTTTAAAAAAAATTAGCAACTTTGCAGTTACATTTTTTCAATTTTATTTAAATAATAATACTAGAATGCATTTATTTGATTTTGAAGAAAAATGTAACTTTGATATAAAAGTATTATGATTATAATAATAAATATATTCTTTAGTTTAGCTTAAGACAGTTTTATAGAAAATAAAGCTAAGCACACAAATTGAAATACCAATTATTAGCAAGTGACACTGCTTGACTGGGGGATAGTCTGCATCTCCTTTCTGCAAGTGTCATTAATTTATTATGAAATTCTTTGAATAGTTTTAACTTTAGATTGTTAAATATAAAAAAATCTTCAATATAAAATATATAGCCTCTAGCTCTTACAGACTTTACAATTTAAATAAGCATCCCGTCGCAATGTCACATATTTAAAGATTCCGCAAGACGAAAAATAATCTGTTGCGTAAAATTACAGATAAATTATAAAAATATACAAACTTGTTTTGACCTTTTGAACCTTGTGAAAAGCCTAATGCTAAGATCCTAAGAACCTACACTTGTACACTTTCAGGCTATATATTAATTATAATTATAATGACAGCTCTCTCGCTTTGGGAATTTTTTAGGATTGTTCAGACAAGTCTTTAAGCTCTACACTCGCAAGCTTTCTGTTTATGTTAAGGGTAGTGCATGTGAAATGCGTAGAATTATATTGGGAGCAATGACAGTTGGCTCGATATGGAAATTGTGGGGGTTGCTAAGAGTCCCACAGGCGTTTCATAATTAAAGTGGACTTGGTATTGACACGCGTGTCTGCTTACGTCTGCTTTTCCGGGGGCGGTTTTTATTTTAAGTTACGTAGGTCAGCACGGGGTAAATACTTGTACTAAAAAATCGATATAACTACAAAATGTATGCCAATTCCAAAGGCAAACTCAATGGGCGGTACAACTTACCATATTACGCGACTTGGAGCCGGACATGTCCAGGCTATTATTGAGCTCCGATTCTTGCTGGGACGGACACTGTTTATCGCTGCATAATGCATGGAGTGGCGCCTCCGTTGTTGTTGTTGTTGTTGTTTCCCGCACGGATGTCGACGTGTTGTGGCCTAAATTGCTCCAACTGCGATTACGCCGTGTGTGGGCGTTCAATGGAAACGTGGACGATGAGCTCTCTGGGAGCTTGGCGCGCGTACTGAATTCACCGGCGGGAACATCGGACTCATATTGTTGTTGATGATGATTCGATTTTGTGCCGCGCAAGCGCATGGAGGCGGAACGACGCAATGGAACAAATTCGGCATCGCTTGGATGTGGAATGCGTGTGGAAGGTATTGTTGTTGTTGTTCTTGTTGTTGTTGTAGCGGTTGTTGCTGTTGCTGCTGTTGTTGGACTTGTATGCTGCAGTTTCTGCTCCTGTTCCTCCTTTGATGACGTCTCAAGTGGCAACAACGACGTCATCGCTAGAGCTGTTGTTGTTGTTGTTTTTGCTATTGAAAGTGAAAATGAAAAAATGCAAATTATTGCAATTGTTTTATTATTGTTATTGTTATTTGCTATTGTCTTGCCTTGCACTTTCAAAATTGAGCAATTTTTTAAATGAATGCACGACTTAAAAGCTTCATTATCTTAAATGCTCGCTAGTCCAAATAATTAAAAACTTTCTTCAGCTAAACAATTAATGAGTTACCTTCCCCTCCCTCTCTCTCTCTCTCTCTCTCTCTCTCTCTCTCTCTTTTACTCTCTGTCTATTTCTTCCCCTTTACTTGCATTGCATTTTGTTTTAAGCTAATTTTTTCCAATAAAAAGTGAAATTATAGTTGGTTGCATGTCGCGCGTTATGAAATTAAAAAAAATGTACAATATTTTTTTTAAAAATATCTGCGGCTTTGGTTATGGATAGGTATAGTCTTTAGTCTTTAGCGTTCTAGTTACGTAAAAAACCCCATTGCCAAGTCTTGGTTTAAACCAAAAGCAGCTGTACACACATTTCAGTTACAATGTGGCAAGTGTAACCAACACCTTTAACCAACATCTCTGTGTTGCAATTTCACTTATACAAATCTATATCTTTAGTTGAGAAAACTCGATAATTATTGCCAATTACTTATTAGTCTAGAGAGTTTGCGAAAACTTGCAAATAATTTAAATAAAAACATTGCTTTTGCTTAATAAAAAATAAAGTGTTGCTGACGTTTACCTTATTTAATTGTGAGTACAACAAAAAAAAATGATTGAAAATGCAAGGAAAAATTTTTAAATTATAAACATGTTATGGTTATGAACGGATCTGTCTATACAAAAAACATTATACCATTCTTTGGTTATTTTAAGAAGTTAATTTAAAGACATAATTTTAAAATTTACTAATAATTTAAATAAAAATGTATATCTTTTTAATTAACTATCTCCAAAGATTCAAATTTATCTCAGGTTGCGAGAGTGAATTACTTGAGCTGAGGTTGGTACGAAAAATATGATGATAAAGCATTTTAAAGATAGAGAAACTGGTGCATGTGGTGATATGTTCTTAACGTTTTCACTCAGTATAATCAGTTAAGAGTCGAAAATTAGAGAAATGTAGACACAAATTACGGAAATTAAAGAAATTTGTGGAAGAAAACATTTAACTCTTCATTAAGTGGACTCTGCAAAGGGCATGATTATCTTCTGCTCCACACTTTAAGCATTTCTTTGACTATCATTGTAAATTATTTCCGCTTATTTCTTATGGACGAGCAGCAACAACAATTACAACGAACCAAAATAAAAGAATATATATATATATATATATATATATAGTTGAGTTTTGTTTCGGCCATAAAAGGTCAATTTCACAGCTGAGCAAACGTGTTTTCATTTTTGTTTTGTACGTTCAAATGGATTAGGACATATGTACAAGTTGTTTGGCTTTACTTTGCCGCATGTAATTTGTCTTTGTACTCTGCAGCTGTAGAAATAGGGAATATTTAATTGAAGATAATGTAGGTAACAAGTTTTAGGTGGAAGTTAAAACTTTATATTGACCGAAGAGAATTTACCTGTGATCGGTAGATCAGATAGATTAAATATCTTAAAAACAGGTATTATAACCGTTAATTGAAACCGTAACATATAAACGGTGTTATCCGATTGGAATTTTTTAACCGTAACTGTAACTCTAGCTAAAACAAAACCTTATTATTGTACCGAAATCGAAAAACCAAAATAATTCAAACCAAAATAACCGATAAGCAACAAATTCTTGTGAACCGTTAAATATCGGTTTTTAATATTATCGTATAATGAAAAAACCCTTATATTTTTAAAAGATTAATAAAAAAAGTAATTAAAAGCAGACCCACCAGAGGAAATAGGGGCACGTTCCGAGCATCGTTTTACAAACTAAATTTCATTTTGACTTTTTTATTTTAGTTTATATCTTAACGTTTTTAACATTGCTTTAATTTTTTTAATAAATAGTGTGTGACATAACGATTACAGTTAAAAATTACATAAAATATAAACAATTTTTGCAGGGTATCCCATAGTCGACTTGACTACTCTTACATGTTACTTTTTTGTGTGTTTGCCACGTTTATAGCGAGATTTAATGACGATATCTCCGAATGCTTTTTTAAACGCATTTCTTTGAACTTAACAACAAGGTCAATAACAGCCGTCCAGATATTGAGAGTAACGTGATGGCATTTGATAGGCAATTGCTGTTGAAATTCTCCAACTTAACTGTTTGACGCCCCCCAAAACCCTCTTGGAAATTGTTTACACAGCCCATGCGGGCATTATCAGCAACAAAAACAATTTGGTTATTGCTGATAAGAGCAACAACATTGACAGCAAATTGCTTAAAGCTTTCTCAGCGAAAAAATAACAAATAATATTTTGTAACCAGTGCAGAAAAATTATTAATAATTTATTTAGTTACCCTTATTTTCAGGCTGAATTAGCAAAATAAAACTTCAGTAGTTGACGCGTCGCACGTTGTTAAATGCATAAGCAAATAACTAGCGTAGCTAATGAACTAAAAACTAATTAATAACTGAACCGCAACGTTGTTGTTAGTTAACGTAAACAAGCGCGTGGGGCGAACGACAAACTGCAACTGAAAAGTCGCTTGGCTCAAATGGAAAATGTTTGTTGAAGATGAAAAACTTTTATTATGCGATCATACATATGTACAGTAAGTCAAAAAAGTTTTTTGACAAAATTAAAAAAAAAATTCTAAAACACTTTTCTTATATATATATATCTATATATATATCCATGGAGTTATATGATGAATTAAAAAAAGAATTAGTATTATTTACATTGTTTATTTTAAAAATTTTGAAGTTTTCATACAAAATGAGCTCTTTATTTAATAGTTTGTAAACGGACTACTTTTATTATTACAAAATTCAAAAATTAAATACTTCATTTATATTTAAGAATTAAAAATAAAAAAATCAGGTAATTTTTATGATTTCTCCAAATCATAAAATTTTAAATGTTAATAGACATTTATTAATTATCTGTTAAAATGTATATTAATATTATATAAACTTTTTTGTGACCCCTGATGTTTTAAATGGATTCTAAAACTTGCCTAAGGTTCTTAAAACAAGTTTAAAAAAAATAAACATAAATTGATTTTGTCAAAACACTTTCATGACTAACTGTATGTACATGTTCAAATAAAGCGCAAGCGAGACAAAAAATGGAGTAGCAGACTGAACGGCGACGCCGGCAGCAACTGCAAATGTTGCAATCAAAAAAGTCGCACCTTTGACTTGTCGACCTGGCAAACGATGGCATTTTAAATGATTTCCAGGGCTGGGAATTTTTGTGGCATTAAAATGAGCGTAGAGTGAAAGGCAGTACTGCAATTAATTAGCGCACCAACCTGCCTACAATTGCTTGTACTTACCTATCCGTTCATTCCCTTCACATGGCATTTACAATTTTAAAGGTAGGCCAAGAAGCTGCCACCATAACTTGGATTCGGTCTAGCGGAACGCATTGCCCGCAAGACTTGCTCAAGCTGCATTTTTAGCGCGTAATTTTAAAATATTTCAAGCATTCGCTGCGAAATGCAACAGCTCGGTAGTTGAAGTAATGTTACAATCTACATTTTTTACCATCGATTTACAATAAGAAGAAACATGTAAATATTATGTAAAATAATAATAAAATCTAAATATTTTTATTCTGCTATTTAAATAAAAATTATTTTAATTTAAATTTGAATCACTTTCTACCGGTACTGATAATTTTTAGAGAAAAAATTACTGTTTCTGGCGGAAAAGCATCCGAAAAATAGCTGAAATTGCGATATAAAATAGCTTGAAAAATAAAATGGCATCCCTGAGCCCAAAACGGTATGGCAGCCTTGAATCTCAGAAAAATATCGATAGTTTGAGTAGCCCTACTGTTAAGTATGCCGTTATCGATATAGTGATTCCTCTCGATAGCTGGTCACACTGCAAGAACAGCTGTTGAGACAGTGTTGCGATTTCTGCTGTTATCGATAATTCAACTATTACTTGCACTTTGCCGACGCTGACTGTCAAAAAAAAAGGAAAGAGCAAGAAACTTGCTTTGTGTTTGTTGTAGCTGCCAACAAAATTCAACATAAATTAAGTTAAAACTTTGCTTAAACACAAGTCGTTTAAATACCAATAAGGTGAGTGCTCTGATATTTGGCGTTGCTTCAGTTCGATACTCACCGATTGATTGAACATTTTGCAGTCGAATATCATCATGGATCGTTTGCTACGTTTGGGCGGCTCAATGCCACAGGCCGCTCCCCCAACAGACGCCCCCGTCGTGGACACAGCCGAGCAGGTGTACATCTCATCCCTGGCACTATTGAAGATGCTGAAGCACGGACGCGCCGGCGTTCCCATGGAGGTGATGGGTCTGATGCTGGGCGAATTTGTGGACGACTACACGGTCCAGGTGATCGATGTGTTTGCAATGCCACAGACGGGCACTGGCGTTTCTGTGGAGGCCGTGGATCCCGTATTTCAGGCCAAGATGTTGGACATGCTGAAGCAGACGGGACGACCCGAAATGGTTGTCGGCTGGTATCACTCTCATCCTGGTTTCGGCTGCTGGTTATCCGGCGTGGATATTAACACGCAACAGTCGTTTGAAGCGCTGTCCGAGCGTGCCGTTGCCGTTGTCGTTGATCCCATACAGTCTGTCAAGGGCAAGGTGGTAATCGATGCCTTCCGCCTAATCAATCCCAATATGCTGGTGCTGGGCCAGGAACCACGCCAGACCACCTCGAATCTGGGCCACTTGCAGAAGCCATCGGTGCAGGCACTGATCCATGGCCTCAATCGTCACTACTACTCCATCAGTATCAACTACCGCAAGAATGAGCTGGAGCAGAAGATGCTTCTCAATTTGCACAAGAAATCATGGAAGGATGGTCTCACATTGGCCGACTACAACGAGCACTGCTCCATCAATGAAGACACCGTCGCTGAGATGTTGGATCTGGCCAAGAACTACAACAAGGTAAGCCCAATGTGCCCATCTGCCAACACATCTATAATAATTACGAAAACTCCAAGTGAGATTCAAGATCCCTCCTCCAAGCCACAAATGTTTCTTCCGATCGGTATATATATTATAATATACCATATTTTAGAGTTAGCATTCAGACGCTGTTAACATTTGTTTCCACCTTTTTCCCATTATAACTTTTAGTTAACACTTTATTCTACCCGACCACAAAAATTCTTTTTTGCGACACGCCGAATAGCAAATACCCTACCATTTATTTATGCTTCCATTTTACTAAGACATAATGTAGTTTCATATTGTCCGTTTCTACAAATATTATCCATTTTTGGTAAATTTTTAACTTGGAAGTGTAAATATAATCAACAATAAAAGATGTCCAAAGAATAGATACATAATTTTTTTAAAAAGAAAGTGTCTATTTTTGATTTTGTCAAAACACTTTCTTAACTAACTGTATATGTATTTCAAATTTGACAAAAATTCAGCTTCTATATTAAATTTTATGCAGTTAACCCATTGCCAAATACCTGTAATTGCAACCCTGATATAAAAAAGATCATACCAGTAACTAGTTTCAAATGCAAAAATTATTTAACTGGAACAAGTTCCATCAACTAAAAATGAGTCACCAACATTATTATTTATCTTTGAACATTTTCTAGGTAGAAATTAATTCATGCACATCTATTTTACTTTCATTATATTATAAGAATTTCAAAATGTTAGAGAAGTTTGAAAATTGGAAGCTTCAGTAAAAAGGTGTTGAAATGTAAGAGGGATAAAGGGATGCTCTACCTGAATAAAGAAGAATACAACATTTCCCTAAAAGTTTTTCTAATTGAATAATACACATTTTTCAAATTTCATAAGAAAGATACCTGAAAATTAGTCAAAGAGATGCACAATGCTGATGATACAGTTAGTAAAGTAATTGTTTTGACAAAAAATGTCATTTTATTTTACTAAATAATAAAATACATTGGTGTTTTTAAAAATACTATTTTTTTTCATTGACCAACTGTATACCTTTCTGCTAATTTCGGAACATGTTGAAATTCTTAATTATTTTTTCTTTTATACAGTCTCTCGAGGATGAGGAGAAAATGACGCCCGAGCAGCTGGCGATTAAGAATGTGGGAAAACAGGATCCGAAACGGCATTTGGAGGAGAAAGTGGACAAGGTTATGCAGAATAATATTGTACAGTGCTTAGGAGCCATGCTGGACACAATTGTCTTTAAATAAAATAATGCATTTGCTATTAAAAGAATAAAATCAACCCCAAAAAAAGAAACAAAACACAAAAATCACACCCATACAATAACAAAGAAAATAAAAACTGCTTTCTGTTTAGAGCAAAGTTTTACACAAACAAAAATGTATTTTTATTACACGGACAAAATTCGCATATGTATATATGTATGTATTTTTTTTCTTCCTTTACTTATATTTAAAGTATATAAAGTACAATAAATCTTATGAAACTTAAGGCTAAGCAGCCGCAGCAGCTGCGATTAACGACGCCGACGTCGCTGCTTTTTCCGTTGTTGTTGCTGTTGTTGGGCCGTCTGTCGCTGTTTTTCTAATTAAAGATGGCGGACACGTCGTTTAGGCGCGTTCACCACGGATACGTCTGGCCAGCTGGATATCCTTGGGCATGATGGTAACACGCTTGGCATGGATAGCGCACAGATTTGTATCTTCGAAGAGACCGACCAAATAGGCCTCGGATGCTTCCTGCCAAATAAATAGTGTTTGCAATACATGATGAAATTACATGTCATTACATGATGATCTAAAATCGACACCCCACGCACGCCACTTTTTGATAACAATATTCCCACCATTTTTTTGTTCCCTTTCCCGCCAATTTTTTTTTTGCTTACCTGCAATGCTCCGATAGCCGCCGACTGGAAACGCAAATCGGTCTTGAAATCCTGGGCAATTTCACGCACCAAACGCTGGAAAGGCAGCTTACGGATGAGCAATTCAGTGGACTTTTGGTAGCGACGAATTTCTCTCAGTGCCACGGTACCAGGGCGATAGCGATGGGGTTTCTTCACACCGCCAGTGGATGGGGCCGATTTACGGGCTGCCTTGGTGGCCAATTGCTTGCGAGGCGCTTTTCCTCCAGTCGATTTACGCGCAGTTTGCTTGGTACGAGCCATTTTTTAAGCACAAAATTCTTTTTTCACAACTTCAACAATTAGAGCAAACTTTTCTTTCTCAGACAAAGTGACGTCCGAACTGTACGATAACTTTTCAATGAATGGTCGGTGAGGGGTTGGGAGGAGGCGATACTGCTGGATTATTTTCAACATTCGAAGAGTATCGATTAGGGATGATTCAATAACATTATCAAACTATCGAGTACAAATACTTTCAATTCAATTACGTAAGCTCAGTAATTGAATAAGCTAATAAAAAAAAGACATAGTCTGTTCGCTAAAATTCTGAAAATAGCAGAATTTTAGTTTATATGTAAGTCATAATTATGTTAATTGTAGGTTCACACTGCACTAATTCTTGGACTGTGAAAAAAGCTGACACGTGCTGTTGCACGGATGTATTCCCTATAATTATTTTTTTTCTCACAAAACAAATATATTTTATATTGAATAAGGCAATTGTTCGATCTCATTTATTTTGAGAATCTTGCTCATAGTTGAATGTCTACAAATGTATTCATTTGGCGCAACGCTGTCACAAAATGTCACAGATCAAAGTGTCACAGTGTGAGCCTAGCATAATTTTGCTACGTTTCTGCAGTGAGCTGCATACCAAGCCTATGGTCATCACAGCCTGCAATGCTTCGGAATTCGCTCACCACTAGCAGTGATATTAAGCTATCGATAGCACTCATGTCTGACTATCGTTACAAATACTACTTCCATCTCCAGAGTAGCGGTACTTTGAATTTTCAGGTGTGCGTAAATTTTATTTTTATCAATTATTCAAATTTTCTGAATAAATGTTCGTTGTATAGCAATCATAATGGACGAAGACCAGTACGGCACCTGTCCCTACGACAAGAACCATCGCATTGTGCTGTTCAGGATGCCCGGCCATATAATTAAGTGTATGCGCAATTACAAGGGTCCTCCGTTGGCGATTTGTAAATATAACGCAACTCATCGTTTACCGAAGGATCAAATGGAAAAACATTTGGCCGAATGCGTCGATTATCGAAAGTTTTACGAACAAAAAATTCTGAGAATTGCATTAAAGTCTCGACAGTCTCCTCCTACTGCCTGATGTCAGATATTGTCAAGATTCGACATTATCAAATAGTTTGAATAAAATACAACATTGTTATCAGTTGAATTCAACGTAGTTTTATTGAAAGTGGTGTGGTAATTAAATGAATTATATCTAAAACGGACACGCTATTTACACATACACACGTATGTATGTACACATACATATGTACATACAAATAAAGATTGCACGCTTTGGAGGCACTTCTATACACTGCAATAAATAATCAATGCAGTGATTAAGTAGCAATGAGAGGGGAAACTACATATATGTACACATTACTAAGCCTACGTTATGTTATTGTATGTTATTAGACTACATCCATTTCCAAATCCGTATCCCCTTGCTCATCCAGCAGCCTGCGATCGTCGTCTCTCTCTTTAGCCTTGGGATTGGTAGTTACCTCACTTAGGGTTGCCAAGGGACGCACCTTGCCGAGATTAACCACGGGACTTTGGGTATACAAATAGATGGCATAGGAAACGACGGCAATGGCAAGTGCGGTGTTTATATAGATCGGTATGGCGAACAGGAAATAGCACAGCACGGCCGTAAACAGCAGTTCCAATGCGCTGGCGAATGTCTTAAGTATGGAGTTCATGTACTTCAAAAAGAAACTAGTCACAATACCAATTGCGGCATTGTTGACTATAATGATTATCACACTGAAACGCATAATGCTGCCAAGATTGTGGGCACTGAATGCGTCCAGCAGTTCACCGCGCAACAGGAGAATGCCAGCGTTGCAGACAATTGAGTCCAGATACATGAACACGTTCTGCACAAAGATGTTCACCTCGGCGCCTTTATCCTTTAGCAGATACTCGTTGTACACGCCCGCCAAGCAGGAGCATATAGTCTGGGCCAAGATAAAAACGGCACTGATGCTGAAATCAAATCCCGTCATATTCTTGCCAACCGGTTTAGCAACTGTTCCAGCCGCATCCGCAGCCACAGCACCCCCGCCTGCCTGTTGTAGGGCTGCAGCTTCGCTGTCATCGTTGGCATCACTGTAGAAACTGTTTAAATCCACCTGCTTCAGCATACAGCCGAGTGTTAACATAATTAACGATATCCATTGGCGACGTGACAAATACTTCTTAAAGATGATTTGAAAGAGAACGCCCGTGACAACGACTCGCAGTTGCAGCAGCAAATAATATGTGGTCGGATCGAACGTGGCGAGATTCACAAAGGCGAGATTATTGTAGAGGCAGTAAAGAAATGCGGGCACCATATAAAGAGCAAGCACTTGGCGATCTTTGTGTACATCGCGCACCAGTGAGCGTAGATTGTTTCTAAATGAAATTAAAAATCAAATTAGTGGCAATGTTCCAGCGATTGTTCTCCACTTACTCTCTGCAATAGAGACATGTTGAGACTATGAGCTTAAGGATTTCGGTGAGAAGCACTACAGTGACGGTATTATAACTGTAGGAATTGTTCGAGTCCTGTGATGCCGTAACGAATATACCTGCAAAATAGAGTTGGCAACTGATAAGCTGGACATTGTGTAGGTCCTTCAACACATACCTTGTCCAATAAACAATGACATATACAGCAGGAATATGAGAAAAGTCAATTTTGTTGGGAACAATTCACGCCAATTTGTCATGTTGCTGCCGTTTGTTCAAGTTCTACTTGCCAGCGTAGCGAAATGTTTAGTTCAGGTCCAAGCTACAGCTCGAAGTTGACGCTGTACTATCAATAACGCTTGTTTCCTCAAATTCTGACAAGCTCAGCACTTTCATTTAGTTAAATTTACAGAGATAAACAAAACAAGAAAAAAAAACTTATATTTGTTATCGCAGTCGGCACTACAGCTGATTGCTTACAGTGTTGGAAAATTACTTTGTGCTCAGTGTTGGAAAACATCATTTGGGGGTCTGCGGCCAACTTCACGTCTTTTCGCTTCGTCAACGTCAAAATGGCAAACCGCGGTGGTCGTCATGCTCGTACTGAGGATTCAGATAATACCATAAATTATGTACAGTGCGACGGTTTGGTAAGTAATTAACAAAGTGTTTAGACAATGGTATAAGTGTAGCATAAAATACGAGTCTAATTTGTGCAGTTAAATGCTGCTTTTAAATGCCACGCGCTGGGCATGGCAATTTGTTTGTGTGTGTGTGCGTAAGTGCAAATTAAGAGAGCGGATGACAAATGAGAGAGAGCGTGCGAGAAAGAGAGAGTGAAGCCGCCGTTGCAGCTGATTAAAGTATTCTGTTCCAACTAATGTTTACCTATTTATTTCCATTCTACAGGCCGTCATGAAGATGGTAAAGCACTGCCATGAGGAGTCCAGCAATATGGATTTGGCCCAGGGTGCACTGCTCGGTCTGGTCGTGGACAAGTGCCTGGAAATCACCAACTGCTTTCCATTCCCCAAGAGCGGCGACGAGACCATGGACGAGGAGATGTATCAGCTGACAGTGATGCGTCGTCTGCGTCGTGTCAATGTCGATCACTTGCATGTCGGCTGGTACCAGAGCTCCGATGTGGGCAACAGCCTTTCGTTGGCCCTGCTCGAGTCGCAGTATCATTACCAGACCAGCATTGAGGAGTCTGTTGTCGTTGTTTACGACACACAGAAGTCATCACGCGGATTCTTGTGCCTTAAGGCATATCGCCTTACACCCCAGGCCATACAAATGTATAAGGATGGTGACTTTACGCCCGAGGCATTCCGTACCCTCAAAGTCGGCTACGAGAGTCTATTTGCCGAGATTCCCATTGTCATCAAGAACTCGCCGCTGACGAACATCATGATGAGCGAGCTGAATGAGCTGCTGCCCGAGGATAAGGGACACAATTTCCTGGATCTGGGCACTGCTTCTGTGCTGGAGAATCACATGCGTAGTCTCATTGAACGCGTCGATGAACTCTACCAGGAGGCTGTGCGCTATAACAAGTACCAGCAGGTGGTCTTCAAGCAGGACACGGTCAGTTGAATCTTTTACCTTCAAATATACTTTTATTATATTGTATATTTATTGTTTGCACAGGAGAAACATCGTGCTCTGGCCAAACTGGCGGCCGAAAATGCTGTGCGCACCTCGAAGGGCGAGCCAACGGTGGCCGAGGAGGAGGTCATCAAGCAGTTCCGACCCATGCCGGTGCCGGCCAGGCTGACAGCCACAATTACCTCTGGCCAAATTAATACGCATGCGCAGCACATTGCACAATTCTGCTCTCAGTCGCTGGCTAAACTCTTCATTACGGAATCACTGCAGAATGCCAAGGAAACAAAGGAGATCAAGTAGTTTAGTTTATGTTAAAACACATTTAAAGCGAGTCTAAATATAGACACATCAATAAAATATCCAAACTTTGTAGCTGTGTGTAAGTGCATATGCCACAGCTGAGCGAAACTATGCCTCTCTCTGATTCTCTCTGTATCTCGAATCATTCTCTCTGTGGGTGGTGGTGGATTTTTGTGAATAGGTCTCTGCGTTATTTGCTTCAGTCTCTTTTCGTGCGCTTTTCCGGGCAGTCATCATTATTTTTCACTGCAACCTTTGTCAATTTTTGTTTAATTAATTTTAAGTATTGCAACTGCTTCAATTAAATTTACCCAATGGCAATATGCTATCCTACGATCTCAACGAGCGTTTGCTAACTGCCGTTCACAGCGGCGACTTTGGTCAGGCCCTCAACTGCATCATTGAAGGTGCCCAGGCCACCTACGTATCCTCCACTTGCGGTCGCACCGCTGTTGGCACCGCCGCCCTTTTAGGTGACGCTGAACTACTCGAGCTTCTCGTCCAATCTTGTGAGGAGCCGCAGCTGAATCTATTCCATCCGAGTAAGTTGAACGACACAAAGGGCAAAGGGTTCATGGTCAACAGCTGGTCACAGAAAATCAATGATTGCCATAAACATTAAATTTGTATCAAAATAACCCCCAGATTTTTATTTTGCGGCTTAATTATCGGTTTCATTGAAATTGAATGATTAAAAAAAAAATTAAATAATTTGTATAATATTAATAAATAATTTAAGCCTTAGCCTTTTTAAATATTTAATAAATATTATAAAAATTTGAATGTTATTATTTTCTTGAGAATTATCTTAAAATATGGAAAAATATTAACATAAAATAACTCCTCTAATATGTATATATATATATATATATATATACATATATGGTTAATAATTTAAAAATCTACATATCGTACACATTTTGGTGAATAAGAAATGAAGTTTAAAATAATATGGGATTTTATTGGTTAAATATTATAAAATAACTTAAAAATTTTATATAAAACACACAATTTTCAAGTATTACCATGTATGATTTAGAATTCACAATAGAGTTAAAAGGTAAATGGGGATGATCATATCGTTAAAACATTTTCTACCTGAAATGAGGACATGAATTGTTTATTTCGGTACGTACCTAGCCTTCCAAATCGTCCCTACTGTAACAACCCTATATGAATCATCAAAAATATTTTAGGGTTTGTTACGATCGCTAAGATTCTGAAATGTGTTTTTGTTTACGACTTTAGTTTTGTAGCGTAGTGTAGCACCGTCAATGACCCAAATTCGTAACGTAGAGAAGAAAAATGAAAATCAGGTAGATCAAAGGTGAAGAGAATGAAAAAGCGGTTACCTGAGGCGTGTAGTTGAGATAGTCGGAGTGTGGCTTGATAAGGTCTTTAGAAAAGAAGTTATGCACTTTCGGAAACGTTCTGGAATTGCCTCAGTGTGTTGGCTGCAGTCTCAGAGTCTGGTAGTCGGGTATGCTACGAGTTTTTTTTATTTATACTTCTGTCGATCTTGAATCTCCATAGAACTCATAAGATATATCAAATTTATTTTCCAGCTCATACGGATTCTCTAGAAATTGAAAGCACACCTGACGGCATGGAGAAGTTGGAATGGGTTGACGAGTTTGAAGGTGAAAGCTGGTCAGAAGATTCAAATGGAGGAGGAGTAGGAGCTGGCGAAGATTCACAGCTATATCATTACTATGCCAAAACCTTTGAGAACACTGGCGAGTTTTTGATGCAATGTTGTCCCAATTGCCGTCAACAAGATCCACATCTATATGACTCGGACTTGGCGACACCTCTTCACTACGCAGCCGCCTGGGGACATTCCCAGTGTGTCGCAGTGCTGCTCAAACATCAGGCACCCATCAATGTGGTCAACAGCGAGGGTTATTCACCGCTCCATGTGGGAGCCGGATTTCCCGAGGTCACCCGGCTGCTGATCAAGCATGGAGCTCTCGTTAATGCCAAGACCTTGAGCGATGGCAAGACAGCACTTCATCTGGCCATCGAGAATCGTTGCACGCAGTCGGCACAACTGCTGCTCCAGACAAATATCAATATCAACGAAACTGATGACGAGGGCGAGACACCACTGATGATGGCCATCATCTGTAATCTCCATGAGCTAGCTGTGGATTTGATTAATCGTGGCGCTCGTATTAATCTGCAGGATAAACGGGGAAGTACCGCACTATATTTTGCTGCAATTGGAAGACATCTGCTGTTGGCACAGTTACTGCTGGATCGCGGTGCTCGAAGATTACCATCACATCATCTGCTGCATCATTGTGTTGGTTCACGTACCTCAGATCTTGATATGGTGCAGTTGCTCCTGGAACATGGAGACAGTCTCAGTGTGCGGGATTACGATAATTGCACTCCGATTATGCTGGCCATTCATCACCAGCTGCCCAAGATGCTGTCCTATATGCTGGACCAGGCCGAGAAGCAACGTCGCCAGGGATTATATACGGATGCCCAGGACGAGGGTCTTCTACTCTTTGCCGTGCAGCAGATCGAAGACATTCAGGAATTCTCTACCATACTTAGAATCCTGCTTGCCAAGTTGCCAAGTGCTCGTCGAGATTTGTATAGCTTTAAGGCGCCAACTCTTGTGTGTGGATTCGTCTACAGTGAGACACCTTTGGCTCGTGCCATCAGCTTGCAGAGATTCCATATTGCCCAACTGCTGATAAGGGAGGGCTGCAATCTCTCCCAGATATCTGCCGAGCATGTTGTCAGCAATCTAAGCTCCGATGTTTCCACGCAGAGTTTAACATTAGCTCGACTTTTGGCACAGGCTGGTTTAAAATTTCCCTTGCCCTCCGAAAGCAGTTCGAAGGAGACTTATATTGAGCAGGAAGTGCGACAGTTGAGCACACAACCTCACACGCTGCAATCACTCTCCCGCCAGGTGATACGCCAGCAACTGTTGCTGTCGCTGCAACAACATCCATCGCTCCACAAACAGTATACTCCCACGGAGCAGAGCTCTACATTGGCTCGTATCGTGGATGAGGCGCTGTGCATGCCGATGACTTTAAAGAAATATGTTAGCGAGTTTTCGGAGTTACCCACAATTCGTGGGCCTCAAATAGAACATCGTCTCATACGTTCCGTCGAGTCCTGGGATTAGCAGTGATAACAACAGCATATGCAAATTGTGTGCAAGTTCTAAAATACATTTATTTTATAATTATTTATGTATGTAATGTAGCATAGGTATTTTTAGTTTGTGTAATAACCCATAGTCTAGTGTAATGTATTGAGAAATTGCAGTTTTAAATGGTTCGAGTACAAGTTTTCTAGTCGAATAGCCCCGATATACACGTTTAGTATATGTTATTATCATATAGTTCTATATGTCTTCAGGTTTTTCACAATGCCAAAGTTTTACTATTTTCAAATGGAAATTTCGGGTAACATTGCAATAATTTTCAAATTCTGTTTTTAGCATATTTAGCAATATTCATTTTAAATAAAGAAGGTTAATTGGAAAACTATAAATTATGAAACATTTTTGCGCTTATAGTTTACATTTTGACAAAATATACATACAATACTACAAATGAAGTAAATTGACTACGCTTATCTATTACACGTATTTTAAGAATAATCTTACGTTCGGGGTCAATTGAATGTTGCCGTAAATGCGCCTTTTTATGTTGGCTGCATTCGATCAAAACTTATTAAGGCTACAAAGTGTTATTAATGTCACAATAATGATTCCATTTAGGGCTTTAAAAGCAGCTTGAAGTCATCGTTGGCATTCTCCATAATGTACTCAAAAGCAATTTTATCCTTCTTATCCTTGAGTAGCTTCAACTCCGGCTGCTGCTTTAACAAATAGCGACACACCTCCAACTGGTCACGCAGCGCCGCCCGATGCAACGCACTTTGACCACACTCGTCCTGAACCAACAGATTAATCTTGGGCTGCTCCGCCAGCAGTTTCACAATGCTCAGATGACCTACGAGATAAGAATTTTATTAATTAATTACTCAAAAATTTTGACATGTAAAGTGGTTAATTCCGCAGTCTGACCAACTTCAAACTGTCATAACTTAATTAAAACTGAGCCGATTTTGGTCTAGATTTGGCCTCTTAATTCATTCTAATTGCTATGAGAATGGTAGCGCATAACGTCGAATGATGCTTACCCATCATGGCAGCACGGTGTAGAGCTGTGGAACCCGCCTTGGTCACCGCATTCACATCCACTTTGCCTTCGTCCAAGAGCAACTTGCAGATTTGCTCGTTGCCATTGCGAGCAGCATAATGGAGGGCCGTGTAGTCGCAATCATCGCGTGCCATTGCCTGACCCTTCTTGATGAATTCACGCACTCGCTCCAGTTCATTGTAGATAGCTTAGGGAGTAATAAGGATTTAGTAAGTAGGTATGTGGGGATATTTAAGATGGCATCTCTAACCTGCATTCCAAATACCGCGATCGAAATCCATGTCGGAAAGCGTCTGCTGTGCCGGCTGCGTTTGCTTGTGGCACTTGCAACTATCTGCGCTATGCTGATCCATTTTAACAAATATTCTTAGCTAACTATTTTGCAACTTGCTTGATAAAGATGATCAAATGATTGTTTGGTGATTGATGAATTGACTTCGCAATGCTTTTATATTGATTATTCTCTAAACCTCACGCTGCATTGTCCAACAGATTTCGGCCTCGCCACAACTGCAAACAACTTTGTAGCTAAGCTGGGCAAGGGTATTCAGCATAACCATAGGCGGTACAGCAACCAAAACACCATTCACACAAGACTTAACCGATAGCCGTTGGGACAGAGCCTGAACCTCCGCTTGATTTAGGCCAAACACGGTGCAAGTATAATCATGCAGTGATCCCTTTACGGTAACGTATGCGAAGGTGCCCTCCGTTTGCAAAATGGGCACGGGAATGGTCACAACATTTGCTGGACAACCGGCAATTGATGTTGCCGATGGTGCTATCTGTGGTGGTGGACACTCGCAATTTAATGTGGATTCCTTTGGTGCTGTTGTCTGATTATCGCTCATACTTTGCTTTTGAAACGCTAAACACACATATATGAAAATAAGGATGAATTCACGAAGAGACTGTCAGAATAGTTTATGCTATTCAGTACTATTCTATTCTATTTTGTTGTGGTTTTTTGGTTTTTTCTTTTAGGTTGCTATAGTTATTTCTACAAAAACACACTCACTCACATACACAAGACACACACATATACAGACCACGCACAACTATGAAAATAAGTAAAATCTGAAGATATTGACAAATTGATTGCAAAAACGAAATTTACTCGGGCGAATCAACCTTGTGATAATTGCCTAAACTTGCCGCCTCGCGACCAATATTTGATAAATTCTCACGGACAACAGATACGCTTTCAGACTCAGGTTCAGGTTCGTCAAACTCCTTGCGCATAGTCCACATATATTCGTTATAATCCTGTTTCACTGCTGTCGATGAGCTGGCCACAACGCGAAAACCCAAAATCTGAAAGCCATGAAATAGTTATTAATGCTGTATAACTTATATAATTATTTTAGTTATATGAAATATTATAAAAAATTTAAATGGAAAATAAGATTTTAAATTAGAAATTCAAATACTATTTGCTTTTTGATTTACCGTCAACTAAAAGGCAAAAGTTATTAAAAATAAAATTAGGAAATATGCTTCAAGTTTTAATTAAAATTGAGTTTAAGGCTAAAATGAAAAAATTAATATTAATATCTAAAAGTAGTAGTATTTAACATTTTGTAGATATTTTAAATATAAATAATTTTAATTAAAAATGGGGATAAAAGTCAAGGGTATTCACAAAACTTTGAATTGATTCTACATTTCTTGCAAGGATTTCGAAATACCCAATCTGCTAAGTTATATTAAAAAAGGGGAAATGTTTGTCACTCATATATGATTATTATATTATAATATATAAAATAAAGGGGAGTATACTTGCCTCTAGCGCTGATAAAATGCGACACGGATGCACTAGATACACAATCGTCGACTCATCACTGTAGCCGCCGCAGGAAAATTTGTTCAACTGTTCAATATCGTCAGCTGAAAATACCGGGGAACGTTTCATTTTAGCTGTTATCGTAATTACTTTTTGTTTTTCTTTTTTTCGGCTTAACATTGTTTAATTTGCAGTGTTTATAGAGTAAAGTATGACAAGCTCGAAAGAAAGATAATACATAATAATAATAATAGTAATACTTGAGGTCAGTAAATGACGTCAGCGCCCGGCCATACAGTGTGCGTGTGTGTGTAAGTGTGCTAATTAAACAAAAGTCTAGAACTGACAGTCTGTGTACTATTTTTTAGATTTAATACAAAGTTTTTTTATTGAAGATATTTGAACGACTTTCGTTTATTCTCAAAGTGCATTGACTTCTTCCATAAAGACAAAAACGTAATAAAACACAAAGTTGTAAATATACAATTTATATATTACTGTCTACGCTTGTGTAAATGTATCTCACCATGCAATCTACAGGCGTAGTTCAACTGCACTCAGTGCGAAACCAAATGAAACTGACGACTAGTCGACTGAATGTGCGACAAAAACAAGATATAACAGAAAGAGAGAGACTGAAAGACTGAGAGAGTGGGTAATAGAGAGAGAGAGAGAGGTGAGAGCGAGTAATAACTAAATTCGTTTAAAAACCGAAACTTTAATGCTCTTCGCAACTTCATTATTTTGTCGTTGCAAACCGGTTTGGATGTGTAAAGTTTAAACCAAAAACTGGAGCGCAAATGTCAAAAATTCAAAATTGAAATGCATTAGGAACATGTCATGTGAAAAAACTGAATACTTCAAATAACATCATTAAAACTACAAAATCTTGTGAGTTTTAGAGCAAAGATAAAGACTTAAGATGGTCAAATGTTATATCATATTTTCACTACATTATGTACATGGGATGTAATTTCGCTAAAATTTATAATTGAAGAAGGGTATTTAAAAAACTTTCCAAGCAATATTAAAATTTTTTTTCTTTTGTTTTAGGTTGCCACACGGATATTTTTGTTTTGAATTTTTTATGATGTTGTTGCAAAGGGCATTAAATTGTTCAATGCACTCACCGCACACATTCACATACGAATGTATCTAATACATACGTAAGCATTTATGTTTAAGTGAGTGTGAAAAAAAGGTGCGTTCACATATTAATCAGCAATTGCTGCAGTTGCAATGAAAAGCGAAAGCAAAGTGGAATGCAATAAGCAAATGCATAGCATAAACAATATTTTGGGATGCGATTGTCTAGTAATGCCCTAAACACACACAAACGCATACACAGAGACAGTCAAGGCCGGACCTTTCAGAAAGTATCTGCCCGTGCTTATATGTATATGAATAGTAAAAAAAAAAACAAAAAGAAAGGGATGTGTGTGCGTGCGAGTGTACTTGTCTGCACAAAAGCATGTGATAAAGCACTCTTTAAATTAATTATGTCGTACAATAAAAAAAAAATAGACAAAAAGAAGACAAAGTACTCGTAAATTCAACAATCAAACTGGCCATTAAAATGTTAACAAAATAGAAGAAAATAACGGTTAAGGTTGTGTAGAAGTGACTTTCGGGTACACTATTAGCGTGAAGAGCTCTATTTTGGTTTTCTTTTGTTGTTGATTGTTTAAAGATTTACCTTTCAGTCCAGAGACGAGTACACGCCATGGATATTTGTGACTGTAGGAGGCTAGATTGCCGCGTATGATAATGTACGGCATTTGGTATTCGTATTTGTTTATATTTTTCTTTATTTTATTTAATATTTTTATTAGCGCGGGCGGGGCGTGATGGTCGTTGCAAAAGTAACCGGTTCAAGCTCGTAACGACCGAAAGTCAAAATAGTCGCAACACGACAAAAGCTAACTGCTGTGCTGACTGAAGGCTGGCTGTCGACTGAATTTGGTTTTCAAGCTTAGAGGTTTTTCCCAACGGCAAAGCGTGCAGTGCTTGTTGTTGTTGCTGCTGCTGCTTTTGTTGTTGTTGTTGTTATGGTTTTGCTAGCATTTGTTTATTATTAATGGGCCTTGCGCTGTGTCGCTCTCGCGCGCTCTCTGAAATAGTTGGCAACTTTATTGGATTAACCTAAAAATGTAAGCAATGCACTCTCGCAGTTGCGAGTAAAATAGATAATCCCTCGCTCTTGTCCAGGATAAAAGAGAGTACACACAAATACACTCACACACATTCATATGGGGGCTGACCAGTTGCATGTCAAGCGCGAGTCACCGCCGATTGACTTGTTCACAATTACAGTGAGCTGTATAATTAGGCTAACTCGCCTCACACCAAAAAAAAAAAATAAATATTTCCGTACGTTAACTAAAAATAGTCGTAGCAACCGTAATGCCGGTCAACAACTTTACATAAAAGCTTGATTTTTATTGCACCACACACACACACACATATATATATATACAGTGGCTTTCAGCTTATTTGAAATACTAAATTTTTAACTTAGATCTTAGATCTTTTTTATATTGAATTATACAGATTAAATAAATGAAATGGAAATTCGTTGCCAACGTTTAAACATTAATTAAGAAATCTTCGTATAAATGTAATTTATATCTTCTTTCCATTTAAAGATAAATTTATTTAAACTTGCAATATTTAAGAGTTTTGGGTTAAATAAGATGGGAGCCACTGTACACAAACACAAACACCTACACCCTAATGACACTCTTTCAATTGCCAGCTATCGTATCCTTTTGCGTGTTTTGCGCACACAAAAAATAAATAAATAAACGCGCGAGTCATAAATGAAACTGTTGGCACACAGCCGCTACAAATTAGGTGCTGCCTCAATGATGTCATTTGAATTTAATCAAATTTCAATTCTCCGTTTTACTTAATTCAAGCTGCGGAATTTTTTCTATACATATGTATCTGATATTTTTATTTTGTACCCACCTTGTTTTGCTGGCACGGTTTTAGTCTGTTAAAGCTGTTACCCGTCGATAAATTGACCAAAAATGGTTTGTTTCACTTGTCTTTTTTTTTAATTCTCCACAATTTTGGCAAATCAGCGAAATTTTTAATATTTGCAATAACATTAGCTAGTGATGTGCCGCTGAGTCGATATTACCAGAGAGATTGATACTTGCATCATATGTCAGCTGTGTCACTCACTTATCGATAACTTGTTTAGTTTTTCGATAGGCGCAGAAAAGATGCGATTGTTCAGCGAGTTACTTTTATGTAAATAATAATTTTCTAAAATGTTTAAAAATAGTTAAAGTTTCTAGTAAAATTATAAATGAGATAGTGCAGAAGCTTGTAACAATCGGCAAGACGGTGAAGCGTTGATAAATAAACGCAAATTTGTGTGCGCTTTCCAAACAGCTGGTAAGAAAATATATCAATTTTGAATGAGATGTATTGGAGCAAACACAATTTAAATAAGTACATATGTATGTAAATTTCAGGTTACGCAAATTATGTGACTGGGTTCAAAAGAGTTCATAGATTTTTTTGGGCTATTAGAATCTCAAGTGCCACAATCCAAGTGCCAAGCTGATTGTGTGTCTGTGTGTATGCGTGTGTTTTATGTTTTCTTAACGCTCAGCATCCAAGAGCACTAAAAGGCTACCAAATAAACGCTCAATGAGCTCAGTATGCGCCTGACGAGCAAACCGTGAGCAACAAACGACATCGCAGAACATTTATAGAGTTCTCACAGTCTCACATATTAACAAATAGCCGAGGGAGCTGCTTTGCATAGTCATTAGTCAATTAAATATGGCCAGAATAATACCGCTGTTACTCTGTGCTTTGGCCATTATGGCAACTGTTGGACCAATGCCGACACATGGCGCTGTGGCCAACTCTCACAAGCATGAGAAGCACACGAGCAAGGAGCGTGTCAAGGATGGTATCTATGCACCGCGGGATGCACATCATCATGGCGAGCACGGCGAGCATAATGTGGAGTTCGATCATGAGGCCATTATAGGTGGGTAAGCACAACCAGATTTGGTTGAGTCACGTGTTGTTTTTAGCATACACGCAGTTTCCACTTTATAGCCCCTACATATTGTTTATACCATATACATATCTGTGTGCGACTATACGGGATTTCTTCATTCTACATTAAAATCGTTGCGCATTTGTTTTCTATTTAATATTTTGAATTTTAAGAACACCACGTCAATAAATTGCTTTGTATGTAGATACATTGTGCGCACACGTTCCTTTTTTATGAGTTCTTGCATTTCGCTCTGTTTCTTATGAATATTTAATTAATCTCGATAGGGAATACAAAAGAGGCACAGGAATTTGACACGTTGTCACCGGAAGAGTCGAAGCGACGTCTGGCCATACTTATCCGAATGATGGATTTGAACAAGGATGAATATATCGATCGACACGAATTAAAAGCGTGGATTTTAAGGTCTTTTAAGTGAGTGTTGTTTGTTGATTAACCAACCCAGCTAACCATGCTCAAAATAATGCCTTTGCTAAGCATGATTGTCTAATTGTCGCATGTATCTGTAACTAATTCGTATCTATACACATTTTTACCAACTATTGTCTATATCACGTAGAAAACTCTCTGAGGAGGAAGCAGCGGATCGTTTTGAGGAACTCGATCTGGACTCCGATGATTTAATTACTTGGAAAGAATATTTGCTAGACACCTATGCCATGGAGGATGAAAACTTTAAAAAGGAAGTCATTGATTTCGACAGCTATGAGGATGAACAGAATATGATAAAACAGGACAAGGAAATGTTCAATGCAGCGGATACTAACAAGGATGGAATGCTCACAATGGAGGAGTATATCCTATTTCAAAATCCCGAGGAGCATCCACAAATGCTGCCCGTTCTGCTGGAGCATACGATGGAGGACAAGGATACCAACCACGATGGTAAAATCGATTTCCAGGAGTTTGTTGGTCATGCGGCCGCTCATCACGATAAGGAATGGCTAATGACAGAAAAGGATCGCTTTGACAAAGATCACGATGAGAACGGCGATGGTGTTCTCACGGGCAATGAGGTAAAATTATAAAAATGTTAGCTGGGTTTTCTTTAACATCAACATTTAATACTTTTAGGTGTTGTCCTGGATTGTACCAAGTAATACAGCAATAGCCACCGATGAAGTGGATCACCTGTTTGTTTCTACGGATGAGGATCACGATGACCGTCTTTCATATTTGGAAATCCTCAACAACTACGACACATTTGTGGGCAGCGAGGCTACCGATTATGGTGATCATTTGCAAAACATAAATCATATATCCGACGAGCTGTAATCCATTGAACATATGTCGAATTTTATAGAGGTTCTGTGCTTACTATTGTATTTTATTCATTTAGTTAGTAAATTAATTTTTTATTCATGCAAATCCCTTTCTTAACATGATCATTTATAAATTATACATAAGCCAAAAAATGTATGTATTGTAATGTATTTATGTAGTAATTTATATAGACATCAAATAGAACCTACAATATTAAAACATAGCATACAAACACGTATTTCATTAATAATTTTTTCTAAATTACTTGTCTGTGTGTGTTGAGCTTATAAATCTATAAATTTGTATACTGCGTTTATTATTATTATGTTATCTTAAATGTTATACATAGAGATCAATTTATTTTTGACTAGAATATAACTGAAATTATTCAGGCTTCAGTTGTACAATTTAACATGTTCTTAAAACTATTAGCTGACTAATGGGCTACCAATTTATACAATTTGGATTCCACAACGTGCTTTCTTTGACTAGATTTCACACTCGTACCAAAATACATACATATGTATACATATTTATATACTTATCTTTATTTATTATGTTATTTAGAATACTTACATATATTCAATATTATTTTATTATGCGTTAAAGTTTTGCTATATGGGCGACACGCCATGGAGTACCATTTTTGACGTTCATGGATGTATTTCCTCAACACAAATCTTGCCTCTGCCTTATATCACAAATATTGCACATAATTGGCCTATTCCCGAAAACATTTTAGCTACAAATTTTAACAAAAATATAAAAAACAAACAAAAACAAAATCCAAATTTCAATACGGCAACTGTTAGGGTTACCTAGAGTCATATTATAATTGTAATAATGAATTGCAAGAACAAATACATTTTATGCATCCAAAATGCACAGCTACTTGAAATTTACAATTGAATTCATTTTATAATCATTCTCTCCTGAAATATATTACTTCAGTTTGCCCCCAAACTATGGCACAAAACTCAGTTTCACGGGACGTCTTAAACTTCTTAGTCATAATTCATCATGCAGATATCGTAATCACCTACCTATAATGTACATAGAATACCATATACTACAAACATTTACACATATCCCCACACACTGGAAACCCTCTAGAAATCACACAATATATCATAGTTGTCTACCTGACGCAGTGGCTCCATATCATCAATCACCTCGCTAAGATATTCGCTAATTGGCAACGGTAACTTGAGTTTCTCCAGATCGGCAGCAGTACGTAATCTTCGCATTATCACGGCCCGACAACGATCTTGAAGATTAACAAACTCTCTACGTGCACATTTTAGAGTCATCTCCGTTTTGGCAGCTGTTGAGCAAACGATGGGATAAAGCGGCTCCTCCACCTGTAACAAACGTGTTTCTTTAGTAATTTTCTTTTATTTGGGATAGTAATGAATATAAATATCGAAATTTATTATTTTCTCGATTCTCAGTTCAAAAATTATAGAAAATAATATTTAGAAATTTTAAACTCTTTTTTTTCCTTTTTTAAGAAACACCCTTTTTTCAAAACTTGGTCCCCTGTAAACATCTATTATTTCCCTCGTTTTGATCTGACTTTTAATTCATATCTAATTTCCTTACCTTGTCCAAGCCTCTAAAAGCTACGCCCAAGCATTTGCCATCCTTGTAGTAGGTCAAGGTGCCCTCAATGCCATCATAAAGCACACCAATTTGCGTGGGATGATTTTCACGAAATCGTTTCGTATATAACAGAGCCACGCCCTTGTGCCAAAGAACGCCTTAAAGAGAAAGAAATTAAGAAATTAATTAATTTATTTAGCGCTTAATAATTAATGTGTTGTTTTTGAATTCTCACCTTTGTGTGAGAGACCCCAACCGTGTTCATTCTCGCCGAGCATATTGCGAAAAGCATTGGCATGCAGGCGACAATTTTTGGTACCGATGCCAAACATAATGGAGGTGCCAAAGACACGTTGGGAGACATGTAACTCCCAGTAGTAGCGGCCATTGTTTAGGGGTCGTTTGCCTTGGATGCCGGCGGTACCTTTGCTCCAATTGGGATGAAAGTGTACGGTTCGAAAGTTGGGGCCACTGAGAACGACCTCTTTGGATCGATGGCGTTTACTCCATGTCCAATTATCCTCGATGCCATGCACCAAAGGGCAGGACATTGTTGTTGTCGCCGTTAACAACAATTTATCTTGGCCATCACCACAAGCACTCTCACAACGCGGCTGGCGTCGACGTTGCTTGTTGTTGTTGTCGTGGCGTCTGCGATTGCATCTGAGGTTGTTCCACTTCCAGGTCGGACATTGTGCGAAAACGAGCTAAATCTCTTGCTTGAGTACTCACAGGGAATTTATTGAATGAAGAGACACAAGCCTACTTGATTTCTAAGAGCCAACACTACAAATGGCTTGTTATCAACTCTGGTCTCTCCTCCACCTCCCTCCTCCTGCTGCTGCTGCTGCTGCAGTTGTTGCTGTGTCTCCTCTTGTGAGGGAGAGAGCGATGCGTAGCCACTACTCAAGGAGCTAACACTGGGACTCGGATAGTATTGATAGCTTTGATAGTTTCTTCGCGGCTGTTGCTGTTCCAGACTGCGTTTCAGCTCCCTTCTTATTCTACGCTGTTGCTTGTAATCCTGTTCACCGCCTTTGTAATCGTTTCCGCTTCCCCCCGTCAGCCGTCTTGTGTGCAGCTGCAGATGAAAGTGATGGCGACAATAGCCTTGTGGACTATGGGCACAAAAGCGACACGCTTCCAGATTGACACCGGCACCAAGTGGGAGTATGGGTTCCAATATTCGACGCTTTTGTTTCCTCTTGCTCTTCTCCTGTTCCAAGTGCTCCAAGTGCTGTAGGGCCTTACGATCGCCGACCGTTTCGGCCACCTCCTGGAGCAGACGTGCGTTCCGCGGAAAGCATCTGTCGTGGATGTGCAACACCAGACGTTGGCAGTAAAGGCACAGCGATTGAAATAGCAACAACAGCACGATAATCATATAGAACAATGGGGTAGCTCTCTGTCTGCCTGTCGCTTTGTCGCTTTGTTTTGGGGGTTAGATATAGTACCTCGGATTGGGGGATGTTCCACTCAAGAGTCAGCTCTTCCGGTCTGTTTGTCACACTTGCAACTTTTTCTAGGCTTATTAACAAATTACTACAATTTGCCACATTTTAGGTATACATTTTATTTTCGGTTTTTTTTTTTTAACAATGTTCTACCTAACTGTCTGTAGCTATAGCTAACTTGTCGTAACTCCCATTGAATGGTGTCGCCACTCTTCGCACTCTGCGCTCTGCACTCGCCAGTGTCTCGCTGTATTCTGCTCGAGTTTTCCAATTCGAATGCAAGAAGCTACCCCTATTTCATGAACACAGCTGGAACGAGTCGCTTATTTTTTTGTTACTTGTCTTCTTTCCACCACCAATTGGAATTTTTATGTGTGCTTAGACATATCATTATCATATGGTATCGTATGCCACCCTCTGATTCTGCCTCGCCTATCGAAAACCCCCCAACCCCTAACCAATGACATGCGCACAAGTGCCTAGTTGAAAGCAAAGTGGTGAGTTTCTCTGAACATCAGACTATTGCATGATTTTATGATAACATTGCCGTCTTCGTCAACAAAAGAATTTTTACCACAAACCACCCCATACCGCCCATCAGCAACCCCTTAAATGTTATGTGGATTAACTTTGAATATTAAAAAAAGGATAAAATATAAATTGTACAATATACTTTTGTAAATCATATCGAGGAATTTGAAGCCAAAGATTAATCAGCTGAGCTAAATGATTTAAGATGTACTGACCTGAAAAATTGTTTATTGTTATAAAAATTGTTTAGCAAACAGTTTCAATAGATCGGCTTAAAATATCTATAAAATTTCATTTATTTTTACCATTTTTTTTTCTTTTATAAACATAAACAATTATCAAAATCTGTGGTTATTCAGTATAGCACTGGGTAAATAATTCTTGATTTTAGATTCATCTGGGAAACACAATATGTAAAACATGCATCTGGATTCGTGATGCTGGCTAAATTCGAAGATTATTTGTCGACATACTGTTATGATCGAGATGTTGCATTAACTCTGTTTTGTTGTACATATTACCAGGCTAGTTTATTATTTCTTGATTTACTTAACTTACACGTAACTAAGAAGCAGTTTACATTTGTTTAGAACATTGTTTGGCAAAACGATAAAAAATGGCAGATACAAAAATGGCATCGAGCTCCGCTTGGATCGGAGCGGAGCTTTTGTTGTTTTCGTTCTTAACTTTTGGTTAGTTTAAGGAATTTGGTAGCAGTGTTTTTGTTTGTTGTTCTTGTGTATGTGTTTTTGGTTTTGTGTGTATGTCGTTGTGTGTGTATGTTGTTTCGTTGGTATAGTTAAGGCATTACATTTAGATTAAAATTATTGCATGTGGCATGTGGCGTTATCCGCTTATGAGGAGTTCTTCACACAGACTTGACATCTGGAGACACGGGACAACAGATTACCGGCCTTGATGGTTTGCTGTTCTGGCCGCTGGAACTGTTCGCTGTCCTCGAGCGTGACCATCCAGAAACTAGTCATCGTCTCATAGAAGTGGCACTGTCCCTTATCGCCATTGCACTCAATGAACGGTGTGGCACGGAAGTCCTCCAAGCAGGAGCCCGGCGATTGCAGCGCCTGACCACCGCCTCCATTACCAACGGCCGTGTGCTACAAATAAACAATCATCATTATCAATCATATTTTTCTTCAATTGTGATTTGCACTTACCATGACGAAACTATAGCCGATCCATAGGCCTTCCCAGCCATTGGGGCAGTTGGGTATCGCCAGCGATTGACTGTGAACTGCAATCACATTCGCTGGTGCCTCACAGACGACGCAACGGGAAATGTATTCACTGATCTGTTGATTTCCTACCGGCATCATCGGCATGGGAGCCGATGTGGATAGCCAGAAGCTTCTGTCATTGCGCGAAGCATAGTTGCATACGTTGTTCTGTCCGCAGGACATCACTGGCTGTGTTGAGAAACGTGGCATACAGGAGCCGGGCGAGCCAAGATCTTGATTGTGAGCATAATCATTGCCATCGACATAGAGCAGCGAGTAGCCAGTCCAGAGTTCGACATGGCCAGGAGCGCAATGTGGTACCTGGTCGCTTTGACTATGACGCGTCACTAAGATGCCAGTCAGGTAGTCCTGGGCAGAAGTGCAGGCTAGACCGGGCTCTCCCTTATAACCGATGGCACCGACAGCGCCAATTGCTCCAGTCAAGCCTTGTTCTCCGCGTTCGCCCTTGATACCTGGACGACCGACCGCGCCAGTCATACCAATAACACCACGTTCACCTTTCTCACCGCGTTCGCCTTGGATGCCAATCAGACCACGTTCACCAGGCTGTCCCATGTCTCCCTTTTGTCCATCGCGACCTGGATGTCCAGGCTCACCCTTGGGCCCGGGTGGTGGTACCAAACCAGGTTCTCCCTTTTGGCCACGCTGACCGGGAAGACCGTCACGACCGTCAAAGCCCTTGGGGCCAGTAAAGCCTTTTTCGCCAGGTACACCAACTGGACCCGGATGTCCATCCATGCCAGGATGACCAATGTCTCCCTTTAAGCCATTCAAGCCACTCAAGCCCGGGGGTCCGGCAAGACCTTGTTCTCCCTTGTCTCCCTTTTGTCCTTCGAAGCCAGCCAAGCCGCGCTCGCCTTTTGGTCCACGATAACCAGTGTCTCCCTTTATTCCTTGAGCTCCAACCACGCCGTCGATTCCATCGAGTCCAGGTTGTCCAGGTAAACCACGATCTCCTTTAAGGCCCATGGGTCCGATTGGACCGGGCAAGCCAACAAGACCATCATTACCAGGTAAGCCAGCTAAGCCACGGTCGCCCTTAGGGCCAGGCGCTCCAGGAGGACCTATGTTAAATTAAATTCTTATGAATTTAGTGGAATAATGATTCTCGGGCGTAAATACCTTCACGTCCGTTTTTGCCAGCACGACCTGGCAAACCCTTTTCTCCCTTGATGACAGGTCCTGGGTAGCCAGTTTCACCACGTAAGCCCATATCTCCCTTTTCTCCCGGGTGTCCAGGCAAACCTGCGATGCCATGTGGTCCGGGCAGACCTCGATCACCTTTCTCGCCAGAGTAACCGATTTGACCTGCCTCGCCCTTGTTTCCCTTTGGTCCTGGCTGTCCAGGCATGCCATTAACACCTGGCAGACCTTTGTCACCTTTTACTGCATCAACGAAAGCCGAGGGTCCTTGAAGACCTTTCTCGCCCTTATCACCCTTGATTCCAGGGGCTCCTCCGTATCCTGGTCGACCGGGAAGACCCATATCTCCCTTTAAACCATTCTCTCCAGTTAGGCCACGCTCGCCCTTAAAACCTTTAGGGCCTGGATAGCCGTTGGGTCCAGGATTACCTTGGTCTCCTGGCCGACCGTCAAGTCCAGGATGACCTGGACTACCAGGCAGTCCAGCTAGTCCTTTGTCGCCCTTTTGTCCAAGTAGGCCAGGGAATCCGCGGTCTCCTTTGTCTCCAGGCAATCCATCTTGTCCATGTTGTCCGTCTTGTCCAGCATCACCCTTCTCGCCCGGTAAGCCTGGGAATCCGTGCACAGCAAGGCCAGGCATGCCCTTGTCACCAACTGGGCCTGACCTTCCAGGTTGACCAGCTTCCCCACGAACACCTGGCGAACCAGGCTCACCCTTTTGTCCCTTTTCAGAAGCATCTCCAGGCTCTCCCTGAGGTCCATCAAAACCTTGCAAACCTTGATCACCTTTCTCACCAGCCTGTCCATTATATCCATCTAGTCCGCGTAGACCCTGTGGACCCATATCACCCTTAACACCCATAATTCCTGGTGGACCCGGTGCACCTTTAGGACCAGTCGGACCATCGGTTCCTGTTAATCCGCGTTCTCCCTTGTCTCCCTTTGATCCTATATATCAGATGAGCACTATTTAGTAAGGCATTTGAATTTAACAGCTAAAGAACTTACCATGCAATCCAGCAATGCCAGGCGGGCCGCGTTTACCTGGAGCACCAAATGGACCAGTGAATCCCTTAGGGCCGTCGTTTCCGACAGCACCACGTTCACCTTGAAGGCCAGGCATACCAACCAAGCCAGGACTACCTGGCTCACCCTTGGCACCATCACGTCCTTGAACACCATCGATACCGGGAGTACCCGGAGGGCCAGCACGTCCTTCAGGCCCATAGGGACCTGGTTCTCCCTTTTCTCCGACGGAGCCAGTAGCACCAGGCTGGCCGGGGGAGCCAGCATCACCTTTATCTCCAGGATAACCAGGATTGCCGTCAGGTCCAAGCATACCTGGTGCTCCAATTGGACCACGATCTCCTTTTTCTCCAATGAAGCCATCAGGACCTGGGGGTCCAGGTGGGCCAGCAACAGTATATCCCTGTTCTCCCTTTTGTCCACGCTCACCATAACGACCAGGTGGGCCGCGTAGTCCATCTTTGCCATCATTACCCGGGGCACCGTACTGTCCGGGATTACCCTTCTCACCACGAGGGCCAACCATGCCGCGAGGTCCAACCTTTCCTGGAGGACCCTGAGGACCAGTGTCTCCCGATTCTCCTGGCATACCGATGTCACCCTTTTGGCCCATTGGTCCATTAGGGCCGGGCGATCCAGTAGAACCCTGGTTTCCTTTGCTACCCTTTAAGGGAACTTTAAGTTCGCTGGCAGCGCATGTGCCTGGCTCACCCTTTTGTCCAAAGTATCCGGACGATCCTTTATCACCTTTTTCACCGTCAAATCCAGGTCTACCTGGCTCTCCCTTAATGCTTAAACCGGGGAATCCATCGATACCGTCGCGTCCAGGACTACCAGATGTACCATCCATTCCAGGTGGTCCAATGAAACCTTTCTCTCCCTTCGCTCCAACTTCTCCTTTAAGGCCTGGATAGCCGTTAAGTCCACTATCGCCACGTTCACCCTTGATACCAGCAGCACCAGGAAATCCAGGCTCTCCCTTTGGTCCCTTTTCTGGCTTAATTTGACTCAAGTCAACAAATGCAGATTGGCCACGTTTACCCGTCTCTCCTGGAGCGCCAGGCAGTCCATCTTCTCCCTTATCGCCGGGGGGACCCATCTGTCCAATGATACCGTCATCACCACGTTCTCCAGGGTATCCTCGCTCACCGACAGGACCTCTTGCGCCAGGAGTACCGGGAGTGCCATCAAGGCCACGTTCGCCCTTATCTCCCTTTAATCCAGAAGGGCAGGAAGTACATTTACCACCAGCATCACCTTTTGGTCCCATATCACCCTTATCTCCGGGAATTCCTGAACGACCAGCATCACCTTGAGGTCCAGGAGTACCTGCCTGACCAGGTGCACCAGGTCTGCCTAATTTTGAATCGCCGGGAACACCAGCATTGCCCTTATAGCCGCGCTCACCCTTGGCGCCCTTCAGGCCAGGTTGTCTGTTGATGGTACATTAGGTATTTGTGAAATCAGAAAAACTGAGGAGTACGTAGGCTAAAGACATTTACCCATTTAGTCCATCATCTCCTTTGGGACCCTGTAAGCCGTAGCCTGGAGTTCCTGGTTCACCTTTTTGTCCTTCAGGTCCTGGAGGACCGTTGTGGCCGACAGGACCTAGAGGGCCTTGGGGCCCTAAGCGTCCAGCGTTACCCTTGTCACCCTTTTGTCCGGCAGGACCTTCATTACCTGCTTGTCCTGGCAAACCAGGACCTCCCTTAGCGCCAGGATAGCCTTGAATTCCTTGTGCACCGTTCATACCATTCAAGCCCGTGGCACCTGGCTTCCCAGTATAACCACGGGGTCCCTTTGGTCCTGGAGCACCGGGTTGCCCACGACCACCACCAGGAGGACCCGGTGGACCCTGTAAGCCTCTCTCTCCAAATTTACCAGGTCGTCCGGGTTCACCTTTCTGCCCATTTTGTCCGGGAATTCCATGAAGACCGGTTTCACCACGATCTCCCTTTTGTCCAGCAGGTCCTGGGGGGCCAAAGTTACCTTGACGACCCTAGAAATCGATAAATTGTATAAATTTCACGACCGCAGCAATCGTTTTCGAGGACTTACTCTATCGCCAGCACCTCCAGGCAAACCTTTCTCGCCCTTTTGTCCATCATGTCCAGGTTCCCCGGCCGGTCCCAAGCCGCCCTTTTCTCCCACAGGCCCAACTTCACCCTTTTGACCAGTGTCACCACGGTATCCCATTTCTGTGCTTGAGCCTTGTAGGGGAAGTTTTAGGGCCGGATCTCCTTTCTCACCTTTATCGCCCTTTTCTCCAGGCATAGCAGTAGCAAAACAAGCTGCGCCCTTCTCACCCTTGATACCGCGATCTCCTCGAGGTCCTTTTGGCCCATATGGACCAGTGTCACCGCGCTCGCCCTTTGCGCCGCGTTCTCCTTCGGGTCCGGGGTAACCAGAGCGTCCAGCAAAGCCGGGCTCACCCTTTTCACCCTTGGCATAATCTCCATTCTCCTTAGCTGGTTCACCTTTTTCACCCTTAGGACCTACTCCGCCTGGGTAACCGCGTGGACCAGCCATGCCATGAAGACCTTGCAAGCCGGGTAGACCATCTGTTCCGTCGCAGCCATCCTTACCAGGAGTTCCGGGAAAGCCTGCATTACCGGCAGGACCTTGAATACCAGCTACGCCTGGCATGCCGGGTATACCTCGTGATCCCCGTTCGCCCTTATCACCGCGTGCGCCAAATGGTCCAGGATCGCCCTTCTGACCTTTATCACCAGGTGGTCCATCCTGTCCAGCATATCCCTTAATACCCTTGGGTCCGGTCGGGCCCTCGGGGCCAGGTAGACCACGGTTACCTTTTTCAGCAATGCATTTGGGCACACATCCGGCAAATGCACCAGTGCAGTTCTTAGGCGGTTGCCCACCACGCTGTATGCTAGCCGAATCTACAATATCGTAGCTATCGTCAATCTGAAACGGATTTCTTGGTTCTTCCCTGCTTTGGTGACGGACTGATTCTTGAATCGAGCCAGTGGCTCCAGGATTCTTCCAGAATTGCTGTTAAAATTAACATTGATTTTTGATTGACTCATTTAAAAAAACATCTTTGCATTGATTAAACAAAATATTCTTACAGCGTTTGCAGAAACCAACGCTCCAGCAATCACAGCGGCGAACAGCAGCCTGCAAAAGAAACGGAAATCTTAACATAAATCCGAGAATCACTAAGGGTCAGAAGATTAAGTTAAGTTATGAAGAGTACTGTGGATGGCAACGGAACTCATTGGATCGCTTTCGACGTTTCGCTCTGTTTGCCTGATAACTTAAAGTCTCTTATCTTGCATGCGTGTATGTGTGAGTTGTTAAGAGTATGAGAGCGCCGTCAAGAAAGATGCTCTTTAAGAGAACATAGTCACTCTCATCGCACCATGAACTCAAATATTGCTGTGTGAGTGCGACTTGCAATATTTGAGAGGCATTGGAATGTTGAAGAGCATTGTCATGCTTAAAGGCACTGAACATTAGTGAAATTGTGAATGTCAATAAAGTCAATAAAATATTTAATACAAAATTAATGGAAATGATGATTTAATGATTTAATTCATATATTAAAATTATTTTGTCCTTGACTTACCGCTTCCAGTGGGGCAACATTATGCCCTATGTATAATGCCTGCACAGTTAATAATTGCGGTCCTTGTCGACTTAAAAATATGTTGCCGTCGTTGGCCTGAAAAATTGAGTAGAAAAGTAGGCACTTAAATTTGCTATTCATTGGACACAGAAATTAGAATATCAATAAATTAAAGTAAACATTATAACATACTGCGATTGCAATAATTAAATTATATTTATATTTCGCAAATATTGAAAATATTTTATTTTAAGAAAGATTTCAAATTTATTTCCATATTAAGTTTAATCAACGCGCACTGTACAGTTTGACAAGCACTGCATTTCGTATAAATTTTTTTCTAATTTCCAATTTTATTGCATTATAATCTCATGACATTGTTAAAAGCTGACATTTTTAGTGGAAAATATCTAATGAGTTCACTTGGTTATTAGAATTCTTTTTTCTTGCATTTAATTAAATTCTTGATTTTTTGTACTATTATCCCTTACAGAAATGTGATCCAACTTTATGGATCGACTGGAGCGTACTGAAAAACCACACAACCGACTCGCTGCGCAGCGAGCACGAGCGAAACACAGAGAAGCAGCCAGTTAGCTAGCCGAGAACTAAATCACTAAAGACAGAATCGCAGACAGCAGACCCAGCCTACTTACTCGAGAAGACGGAACACGACTAATTATAGTATAAGCTCCATCCATCCAAAAACCAAACAGCTATCGAACGATCGTCTGCCGAGGAGCTCACACGATCGGGCACGAACAACGCTCACAGCTCGGCTCACGTACACTGTCCGTGTGGACTGTGTCCATGTGTGTGTGTATATGTGGAATTGTTGGGGCGGGAGCATGTGGAACGCATGGAAGTTTACTATGTAGCAAGACTAAACCAATCAGTTAACCTAACTAAACTGAATATGAATGAAACTTGGCGATAAGTACAAAAACAAAAAAAAAAAAACTATGTCGCTACTTAGTTATTATTGTTGTTTTTGCTGTTGTTGTTGAAGGCGATATGGTTACTCAAATGGCAGGCAAAGTCTTTGGATATGGATTGCCATATTCAATGGCTTTACTTCCCCCTAGAGCACCTACTAGCTCTGGACTGATAGCCCAATTGAAAGATCGGGCACATGAGTTCCGTTACTGTCGCTTTTGATAGGACTTGATCCGGCAAGTTCTGGCTTCTTGTGCTATTTTTCAACACTCTACATTACAATAAAATATATTACTGTATATAAGATCACACAAAAATTGTTCAAAATTTAATTTGAGTTTGTTTTCTCATTGGTTGCCCAATTAAAATCTGACAATAAATTTATAATTATATTATTATTTAATTTATTCTATAGTTCCTTAAGTCAAGGCAAAGTGTCAACTAAATTTTGAGACTTTTGATAAGAAAACTCTGATCGTTTCTTGTCTTTTTTTTCATTTATTGGACTAGCGATCTTTTTTTTAACAGATCTTCATTGTGATTGCTATGCAGTATAAGAGTCCAAGGATTTTTCTACTCATATTTAAATAACATACTTTGTACTTGTGTTCTATTTTGTTATTATAATATTGCTTAATATTATAAATGTACTAGTTTATTTATTTTTCGAGCCAATAAAATAAAATAAAATTGTATAAATAAATTAAATTTTTAACTACTTTGAATGATCGCAATACGCTGGGAAAAATAAAAAGAGTTCGAAATGCTGGATAATAACTCCAATAAAGTTACTTTCAGATGCGATAGAAGAGCAGTGAAATATATTTATATATATTGAGACTAGTAGGTCGTTTATCCAAATCGACATCCCACTAACCTAACCACAGTTGTTTTGGGTTAATCTTGCTCAATGGACCAATTCCTGATTACGCTTGGAATTAGATTTGGTTTCAAAACTGACCCAAAAAACATGAAACTTTAGCAATGCTCTGATCATTTCGTAAAGTTCTATTTATATATAATCTGCGTACTAATTAATTAAAATTATTAAAAGCTGGGACAAGCGTTTGCGCTGATTTTTCATTTTTCTAACAGGAAATACGCAACCTTATCCCATGTTATCAGGTCATAAAGCGTTGCGAGTCTACTAAATGAAAAAGCTTTAGGCTAATCACTTCAGTGCCGACGAAAACAAGAAATTAAACAAACTAAGTAGGGAAATTATTATATGGAAAATATAATAAAAAAAAAAATCAAATATATGTTGCCGTCGCTCGTTTCCTCATTTCAAGGCAACAAAGTTCTAAATTCAAAGCGGGCCCACCAACAGGCTGCGCAACCCAACGCAGCCTCCCAATCTCCACCTCACCTCTTCCCTCGACATGCTCTCGCACCCATACAACGAAACCGAAATGCTGCTAATGTGTGCGAGAGCCGAGCACGAACATGAGCCGAAGTCGAGCGAGCAACTGTGTTGCGCTCACGACGAATTCAAATTTCTTTTGTGCGGCCCGATTTTAGTAACAGTTTGAACGCTTGACGATCTCCACATGTGGGGAGTGTGTTGTGCTCGACGATCGCAGCAGCACAGCAAATCAAGTGGCGAGCCCGCACGCAGCAGCATTTAGTGTTAGTTCCCGATCATAATTCAACATATTTTACCGAATATTACAAAAATATTCGTAAAAATGCTCCTAAATATTTATATAAACTGTGTTTAATTTCTTTTGATTGATTTCTTTGCATTTAATATTATTGATTTCATTTTAAAACGTTCACTTTTCAATTGTTTATATTTCGCAGTTTCGTGTGTGTTTACGCAGTGACATTTTGTATTTTGTCTAATTCGAGTTTGTGGTCAGGCTTAGGACCATGATGTTGCCCAGAGATCTAGCGGGTCTCTCGGGTGTGCTAGGCGCAGTCTATCTGCTTGCCAGCGTTGTGTCCTTTGCGGATGCAAAGGTAAGTTCATTCATTATTACACTCTATTATTTTTTATTTATTATTATATACTTGCGTAAAATATCTTTCACTAAAATTTATGTCACTAAAGTGTCTCTCAAACTGTCATCAACAATGACTGTCAAACTGTAGGCGAATTTCAAACTGTGATTCTAGAACTTTACAGCGTCATTCACATATACTGAAACCGCAACTGATTCATAGCTGCATTTTGTAATCTACAGGAACAAAAAAAAAAAAGAAGAAGAAGAAGAAGAAGAGGAAGAAGAACTTGTGCATATTGAAAAGGAAATTAGGTCAGCATTGCAGCATTTAATCATTCAAAAAGGGCAAACACAAAGCACACAAGCCCCAAGCTTTTACTCAGTCTATTCCATGGTATATTATATTTCCGTTGCAGTTGTAACTCTTTGACAACTTTATTGATAAACTGTCACAGAGTGTGAGCTTATTTGTTTGTATGTATTAAAAGTCAGTGCCTTGATACAAGCTCTCCGCCATGAGATCAATCGATGTCATGCCAAGTGTTATTATGTCATCTTTGTTAATTATTTTAATTCAGATTTGGCAATCTTGCTTTGGCAAAGGTTAACGCGTGCTATCAATTGCGATAACCCTATAGGTTCATCTATGCAATCGTCAACTAATTATGTTTCAACATTTTATAACAATTCAGTGTTGCTATTGAACATTTCCGGTTAGCAATCAAATCAAAATAAAACAAAACAAAAAACCATAACGCAAATACTTGAATTTGCAAAGATCAGTAGGTAATTTTTAGAAGTGAATTAAATTTAATGGTTTTGATACATTTTAAGTTTATTTAGAGCCCCTGGAATTATGCTATAAAAATTTTAAATTTGATTTGCGCCAAATCAAAACTTAAGTTAGTCCTCCTCCAATTAGCATAAGGTATTCTTTGGTGCTATATTAAAATAATTGGGTTTTTATGATACTATATTTGCATCCTATTTTACAATTTCTTTTGAAATCGTAAAGGAAATAATCTCGTAAGCAATTTCGTCATTCTGTGAATTCTATGTAAAGTTTATTTCTTAGCTGTAATTTGAATTTGGTAAGCTTATCAAGCTGTGGCAACGCTCTAGTTAGTTATTCTATATGCGATGATGATGATGAATACAAATCGTAGAAATTTAATTAGGTTTATTGCTATGTTGGCGGCATTGACGATTGATAGCATGTAGCTTAGCTTAGCCTGCTGATTGCGACACTTGTGGAATCGAATTGAAAATAGAATTCCAAAGTGTCGCCAACGCCAGAGGCTATCGGCGTGACTTTTGCCAGGGTGCTAACACATATACTTAAACATATATACATTGTACAAACTCAACTAAATGCGAGTACGAGTATAATTTCCAGCGTATGTAAATGCTCCAGTTCAGGCCACCTTATAAGAGACTCACGTGTTTCAGCCTCACTTGAAGGCATTTTGTTATATGATCCAAGCATATTTTCGCACTCGGTTACGTGGTCAATGCCATGGAACTTCTAAGTTAACTCCAATTGCAGACAGTTAAGTGAGAGCGTCAACGTCTTGTGGTTTAAAACCGCAAGAAACGTTGCTGCTAAACTTGATTTGTGCTACTGTTTGGTTGACAACAGTTGCTCTCAAACTGTATGCCAACTGGTTTTGCAGTTAGCAAACAGATTTATTGCGCTACATTTAACATCCAAATGATTTCCTTTTCCGTCTCACACACACACACACACACACACAGTCACACGCTCGCAAGCGCGACGTGGGTCTGAGAGCAAATTTGAAAGAGAGCGCACTTCTCATATTTAAGAGCGCGCAACAAGTGCGCGTGCATGTGTGCGTGAGTATATGTGCAACTGCATTTAAGAAGCCGGTGAAGACGTCGACGTCGACTGCGACTGCGACAGAGGCAGCTACTGCGTTTGTCTTTCTATGAATGAATTTTGATAAATTTACTTTATCAGCAGCGACTTTGGCTCTGGCTTCATCTGCATCTATAAAAAAACGAATGAAAGCATTTTTATATGGAAATATCTGTCTGTCTGTCTTTCTGTCTTTCTTCTCTACTGCCGACAATTAGCAGCTCAAGTGATTGGTGAAGAGGGGCTAAAGAGTGCAGCTGCGACGATCTTTGACGCTCTGCCTCATTTCAAATTGGAATTGAAAGTTTGTTGTTGTTCGTTCGATGATGCTGCGCTGCTATTATCCCCTTCCCTATTGTGCACCACCCTTGCTGCTGATATTTTGTATGCTCATTCCAACTTCATTGGTTCAACTTTGTTTATGCAAAAGTCTTTCAGTCGATGTCTCAGTTCTTAGGCTGACCCTACCACGCATATGTACATACATATATGCGCATACATAAATCACTGACCAGCTGTAGACATAACGGAGCCCGCACAAGTAACAACAACAACAACAATAACAACACTTGATTTTCTTTATGAGTGAAGTTTATTTGCGTGTATCTTGAGAATTGTTTGGCGAGTTGCATTTCAATTTGACTCAATTATTTATTTATCTGCAACTGAATGCGGAAATTATGCGAAGTGTTCTCTTATTCTCTATCGACCTCTGTGATGTTTGTGTGTGTGCGTTTGATATGAACAACATGTCGTATAAGTGATATATTGCAACTAGGGGCAGCAGCAAAAAAAAAAAAACAACAACTAGCAGCTTGGCAGCACAGTGTGAAAATTGTAAATTAAAGCGATTCTTTTTTTCTTGTTTTTTGATGCTGTGTTTATTGCGCTTAAATCAAGAAATTGGGTTATCAGCCATCTCAGAGTCAGACTCAGTCTCTGTCTCAGGCAGAGGCACATTCACAGTTTCATTTCATTCTTGTTATTGTTGTTATCAGTTTTATTTAGTTGCAGCTTTTTGAAATTGAAATTCATTAAATCTCATAAAAATATATGTGTATACTGGTATCTCTCTGTCAATGTGTCACTGTCCTACTCTTTCTCTCTCACTTTTTCGCTCCCACTTTATGTGTCTAACATCATTGCTAAAAATACGCGAATATACGCTTTAAATTCCAGCAGACTTATTTAACAACAATTTCAGATAGTTTTCTGATTGCAGACACATTTGCCTAAGCATTCAAAATGTCATCTTTAAGGTTAACAGATTTGTGATAAGGAAAGATTTCAACCTTGTATTCATTCTTATTACACTTTATTTTTGTTGCGGATTTGCTGACCTTAAAATTAAGCATTATAATTGTACCCAATAGTAATTTTTTATTGTTTACTAATGTTATTATGTCTATTTTGCGCTTTTATATTGGTTTTACTCTTAATTTCAGAAAATTACATGTTTTTGGTAGATAGTTAAAATTAAAATTTTTTAAACTTCAATTTATGAATATTAGAAAAATAAAATTTTTATTTCTTAAACTTAAATTTATGAATATAAGAAATAAAAATATTTGGTTGTATTAGTATTCTGTAAAAATTGATAATTATCATTTGAAGAGATTCGAAATTTAGGAATCTTTTAATGGACAGGATTGATATTTCCTTAATAAATGGGATACATAAGTTGATTACATACATATTTAAAATACAGCTCGAGTGTTATAGCATATTTATAGATTATGTTAAAATTGTATGTTAGAGCACATGTTAAAGAACTGTCGAATTACCTATATTTGGGAATTAAATGTAAATATCGTAGAGTTTACAGTTTAAGAGTCAATGTTAGTGTTATCAACTGTCCGTACGACAGTTGAAGGATCGTTGTGCTGTCATTAACGTGTAATTTGAGTGCGCGGCAATTAATTATCATCTGTCAAGCGTTTGTCTAAACAATTATGCACACAACAAATTGTAAAATGTAAGCTGTGTACTACAATTTTAGCATTGCTTTTTGGATCGACAATGTCTCTCTCCCTCCATCACTCTATGTGGATGTGTGGGTGTTCATTCTCAATCTGTACTCCATGTGCAAATTGTGTCGTGTGCATCATATGCAGATTTCTTTGCTCTTCAAGCGTCTTTATGATGTCAAAAATGATGTCATGCTGCAAGAGCGCTACAACAATGACATTAACAAGAAGAAAAAAACCATCAAAAAAAAAAAACAACAACAACAACATGATCAAGCAGACTACCCGAGTTCCCGAGTTGTGCAGTCCAGATGTCCAGATGTGCATTCATTATGCTCTCTTGCTTTGTGTGTGTGTGTGTGTGTGGGTATGAGATTTCATGTCAATCACACGTTGCTCATATGTTTGTTCCATATACAATTCTAAACATATACCCTGTACTTAGTAGCTAGCCAGGGTATACTTGTTGGTATATATTTTACATTCATACTAGTATCTACTATTTTTAGTCTTAGATGATAGAGTTTAAGTACTATTAAATTTTTTTTAAATCTGGATTTTGCTTAAAAATGATCTTCTACATATTTTTCTCTAATTTTTAAAACATCGCAAAATTTTAATATCAAAAATCGAAAAAACATGCGGATTTTTAGAAATTTTTAAGAATTTAACGCAGAATATAATTATTAGCTTTACATTTTTTCATGCTATACCAGACTTATTATTTCGTATTTAGTTTTAAATAGGAATTGAGATTATCATTTAGATTCGTAATGAAGTATCGCGTAGTCGACTCCTTTTAAATATTATACTTTTATTATGCCAGTCTGTGCACTTGTACACATTTTGCAATTGTTGTTTCGCTTGCTGATGATGATGATCAAATGTTGACTGATGGCGCGTGTTGTTTCACTTTAAGATCATTTGACAAAATGGGTCAATTGTGATGGACGATCAAATGACAGGACCTCAACACAGACGAAAGATTTGCCTGAAATCTCAAGTTGGCAACAAAGAGTTCGCATTGAAGCCCAACAGATAACCCCTTTGTACATCAATCTTTTGGAATGCTTTTTGTTCACGATTCCCAATGAAATAAATGCGCAGATATGTAAAGAAATCTATACTATATGCATATGTGTACGAGTATAATTTAATGCCAAATTAAAAAAATTTATTAATTAAAATACTAAGACAAGAAAAAGCTGTCAGCGTCTTATCAGTCATAATTTATATAACATACGTGTGTACCATACAGACTGGGCCACATCCGGGGGCCGCTAAGTCGCCATCTTGTGTACGACTATATACTTAGCATATAGATTATGAGCTTCGACTACTACATCAACTAACTTAACTTACTTTAATCCCAAGTGCTGTTTCTCTGTTTCTCAAATTCTGTTTCAATTCTTCGAGTTTTTTGCTGCGCTTTGCATTTTATGAGTTCTATATAAAGCATAAGTTCGGTATATCACAGACATTTCTTTTTCACAAGAACCCAACTTGTGAATTCCAGTTTTGAACGTCATTAGACACTCATTTCTCCTCCCCTTCGTCCTAGGCTGGTATGTCAGGCCAATGTACTCACTGACCGCCACATACACGTGCACTATCGTCCCAAATATATAGTATATATATCGCATACATTATAGTCATCTACGGATCACATTTGGCGTGGGTGAGTGTGCCAATTGTCGCTCTGATATGGATATGGGCAAGTGTTCCAACGATGCGTCGTGCGGGGAAGCCAACTTTGACCTTAAACTGCATCGCCTGCCTGAGCTGTTGTGTGCAAGTGAGAGAAAGAGAGAGAGAGAGAGAGAGAGAGAGAGAGGCAGAGAGGAGTATTACAACACAATTGACATTAGCATGTGTAAATGCGCTCAAGTGAGCCACTGACACAGATCATGCTAGAGACAATATACATAAGTATATACCGACAATCAGAAGACGCCACATAAATGTAATTGTGCAGTGGCGTAGCAGGCAGCTTTTGTCAAAGAACGTTAAACAATACAGAATTGATGAAGTGTCAAAGATAATTACCTTAAAATAGGAATTTATTTTTTATTTGAGCAGATCTATATATCAGTAAATTTTTAAATTAAAAGAAATGTCAGAGAGGATAACACAGTTTTCCTCATAATTATTTTATTATTTCTCTTTCTTTATATCATTTATTTTTTGTTTAATTTATTATTGATTGTCTACATCTATCTCATGTAATGCAAACTATACCTGTACCTATGTCAACCTAAACTGCTGAACCACACAGACGACACTGCCCATAAACCTGAATTGCATTTAAGTTCCCAACAGTTTTATTTGGGGCCTTTCCCCATACCTCTGTCTCCTTGCTGACGCGACAAAATTGGTTGTGCATATACCGATCCATAAACATACTTTTGTTATATATACATATATATAAAATATATAATATATATGACATATATGCACAATACAATGTTGTGGTCGTTATAATCAAATCGGGCTAAACGGCAGACACTCTATATGGTCGGTCATTTTTTTTTCCTGTTTTATTCTTTATTTCACATAAAAAGTAACAACGCGACCGGGTGCATTGTCTGTTACTCGGTTGTCCTAAATGTGATATAGTTTGAGTACCCCATATATGGAAATTCGTATATATTTTTATTTATATATAGGTGCGAGTATATATGTATCATGTTAGATGGCATAAATTTGTGTTGCTTGGCAAGTGTCAAGTTCAAGGAAATTGCTGTGCTGTCATATTCTAAGCGTGTTTCCATTCGCTTCTTCGGGTAAAATAAAAAGAAGAACGATAGAATTGAATTTATAATTTGTGAATTTCTGTTTATATAAATTGATTGAATGAAATTCGAAGGCTTCACCTGGGTTTCGATTGCCGTTTTTTCAATTGAAGGAATGCATGAAATAAAAGACTTATTAAAGTTTTATTACCATTTTGCCATTTTAATATCGAGGGATTTACATTGGTTTCTTGGGGGCACCTTTAAGTCTGTTGAGTAATTAGTGCTTGATCTTATTACAAAAAAAAAAAAAAAATTCAGAAAAATTATTATAATTTGTATATAGGATATATGTAGTATTTTAGATACATATGTTCAAGTTAACTCATTGTCCAAATGTAAAACTTTTATACTTTTCTATATATATTTTTTGTTTAATATTTGATATTCACAAAATAGATGGTAGTAATAGAAGCTTGTCAGGGATATATTGTGCGAAGGAAATGCAAATCAGTTTGGCTGCACAGTATCGTATAATAGAGAAGACTCTTTCAAAACATTCCTACACAGATTTGTATAGATAAATTCATAAGAACACCTCGTTCATATTCCAGAAATTGAGTGCAAAGCTCATTGCAATTGTTTTACGAATTAACTATACCACACCCCACAAACATATACACACTCAGGCACATAGAACATACACCTGCCATATGCATTGTTCATTTTATTTTCGGTCATCGTCTGTATTTTCTCGACTTGCCTCAGTTTTATTCTTTTTATTGAAGCCGAACGAAAACGAATTTTCTGGTTTACCACACGCCGAACTGTTTCTTTAGCTCCAAAAAATAGTTTATACACTATTTCCCCCGTATATTTTTTGTTTTTGTATAATTGTTTATGTTTTACGTTCTGATTTTCTGATTTTACACGTCATGTGCATATTTTGTTAACAGATGGTTTGATCTACAAGACCCCAAAAGACCAATCACACCCTCAATATTCTCGGAATTCCCCGTTTTATGCAATTGCTTGTTGTTGGTGCTTTGAACTTTTGATTGGAAACCTGTCGAGTGCATCAGAAATTGCAATAGATGTTTATTGCGATTATAAACAATTTTGCAAATTTTGCATTAAATAAATTTTCCTTTTTTGTTTCTTTGCAAATATTTGACACTAATTTTCCAGTCCGCAAGCATTAAATTTATTTCTTTTTAATTTTTTTTTTAACATGCGTGCAACATGTGTGCTACTCTCCTTTAATATTTTTTTTTACTCTTGTTTCATCTGAAAAAACTGATGAAAACTGGACGTAAGATTTCAACAACGCTCAAAGTCATTTTAATGAACTGAGCAATAAATTTAGATTTTAAACTAAACGGAATTATGTCAATTCTATTAATAATTGTGTGTGTGCGCAATACAAAACAAATTAAGGATGTTTATAAACTCTTTTAACGGTACATGTGTCGCCAAATAGTTAAATCAGGTAGTTGCAACGGGAAAGAGGAAAAAACTTTCATTCATTGTAAGTGCTTCCAGATAAATTCGGTCAGTTTTACAATGTACACGTTTATTTGATGACTACTTCAAGTGCACGCATTACAATATGGGTTTTTATGCATTGCAATTTGAAATCATTTAGGATCATAATAGCTTCAACATGACTTAAATTACGTACTTTATGGATGCAACACAAATTCTAGAAAATTAATAGAGATACTTAATATTTAATTTTATTTTTATTTTAATGTCTGAGTTTATTGATCAAACATAGAAAATGTAGTGAATTTTTGAGTGAAATTGTTATTTATTTTTAGCTGTTACACTTTTTGTTAAACTTCTGTGACTTATTCAAAATGTACATTAAATACTATTTTAAAGACTGTTTGATGTATTTGTATCGTAAAAAATGTATGAGTCAGAATTTATAAAGACTTTTGATTAAGTTTAATTTGAAAATACATATAGAATCTTATTTATACTTTTCAGACAGTAACAGTTTCACATTGTTCTCGTTTTAAACTGTGACCTTGAGATGGTATCTAGTAGATTTTATGTTAAAACAGCTAGCCTTGTTAGATAATGGGAAGATTAAAAAAAAAATATTTTTTGGACCAATAATATCTCAATGTGCGACTGCTTATTCTATTTTTCATAAGAAAAAGGGGCAGATTTTTCGAAAGCCTTAAAACATCTTAAAATATAATTCATCTTTGACAACATTGCCATTACTTAAATCAGGAAGTATTTAGAGAATTCTATACCGAATTCTTCAAATATTCTTTGAATATATATCAAACAGTGGCTTAGTTCTATTCTGAGATAAGGTGCAGCTTAGTTTTTAAAAATTCGTAAGCGAAAAAGAACTTATCAAAGAATACTTTGCAAAATTTATGTAGAATAGATAAGCCGATGCATTTATCAGCTGTTTTAAATATTATATATTGTTTCTGGGGCCGAATTGCCCACTCCGGTGATCACATCATTGACTGTGTTTTATGCACTCAGAAAAATAGCTGGGGCAATTGTTGTTGAGGCAGCTGCAAGTGTGGATGCTTAGTGAGAACAATGGAATGGAAAAAATAATATATAGAAGATTATCTCATTGCAACGGAAATAGTGCAATTAAAGCAAAAATTTAAGTTGCGTGGCTTGGCCGCGTTGCATCAACGAGTTGTGTTGCAAACATGCCGCACTTTCCACAAGTTCCATACGAATTTGCACCCGCAACATCTTGTTATTGTTATTATTATGACTAATGCTTAAAACGAGAAAATATCTAAAGTGCATCAAGCATAAAAAATCAGACATTAACTGAGCAATTTCGTTGCATTATATGATTGTACTCGCTGATGTTCCTAATTCAAACTAGGTCTAAAAATAAAACAAACCATTTAATAAGGTATTTAGCTAGGGTCTCTCAGATTTCTTCGCCTTTTTTATGTGTGTGATTGAATAAATAAAAGTGTTGTAAATTGTGTGCAAAAATAAGTAGAATTTTATTTATTTCTAAAATATATATAATAGATATATTATTTTCTTAGTGTTATTATAGGAAAAGTTTATGCCGCTTTACTTCTTTTTTTAATAGAGTAATTGTGTACAACATATTTTTCGGACGTCATAGCGTGTAAACATTGTTTCAAATTAGATGTAGGACAATCGGTTGATATCATATATCTATAGACTTCAATTGAGATCGAGGCAGTTTGAAATCAAAGTGCTAATAAAAGCCAATCAAAAATCGTTCTCGTTTGTCACGCATTTGAGATTGAATTATGTGCATTGCTCACAACATAAATATAAACTCTATTGTTAAATTTATCATTTCAGGACTGCAATACAACGCTGTGTGACTGCAAGGGCATTAAAGGACGCATTGGCCAGATTGGAGGTCCTGGTGTGCCCGGACGTGAGGGTGAACCCGGCGATTTGGGGCCGCTCGGACCGCCAGGATATTTCGGCGAGAAAGGCGATTTCGGAGAATACGGCGAACAGGGCGAAAAGGGACATCGGGTAAGTTATTGTCAATTTAAAGCGGTGCTTATAATGCTTACTACTTTATCTTAGGGTGACGTCGGACTGCAAGGAGAGGATGGTTTTCCAGGAAAACGCGTATGTATAACAGTTGACTAAAATGAAATATAGTTACAAATTTTTTTTTTACAACAAATTCAGGGCTTTCCTGGCGAGGACGGTACATCTGGACCACGTGGCATTGATGGCTGCGATGGTCGTCCAGGCGCCCAGGGCAACCCTGGTGCACCTGGTTTGAATGGTGGACGCGGTCCTATGGGTAAGCCCGGTTCAGCTGGCGCAGTGGGTGATGCTGGCGAGGGTGGCATTAATTCCAAGGGCACCAAGGGTAGTATGGGCGAGCGTGGACGTAATGGTACTGATGGAGCCCAGGGATACCGAGGCGTTTCTGGTATTAAGGGTGACACCGGATACGCCGGCATACAGGGTGAGAAGGGTGAGGAGGGCCCCCAAGGATACAAGGGTGAAATGGGTGTTCCGGAGAGCTATCCAATACTTCAGGGCGTTGTGGGCGAAAAGGGTGAACCCGGCGAAGGTGAAGCTGGCGCATTACGTTATGATGAGTCCCTAAAGGGCTACAAGGGATACGCTGGCGAGCCCGGTGCAATCGGTCCACCCGGCATTCACGGCGAGCCAGGACAGCTTGGACGCGATGGATTACCTGGCGCCCGAGGCGATATTGGATCACGCGGTGAACGTGGCAAGCCGGGTCGTGATGGAGGTGCAGGCGGACCTGGTGAAAAGGGCGTGAAAGGCGCTCCAGGCTATGATGGTGAGGACGGCGAAGATGGCAAACCTGGTGAACATGGTGACGATGGCTTTGATGGTATGCCCGGTGCTCAAGGACCGTTTGGACCGCCTGGTGTCTACGATCCCAGTTTGGACAAGTCATTACCTGGTCCCATCGGACCGCAAGGTGACATCGGTCCACCTGGTCCACCTGGTTTAAATGGCATTCCTGGCAAGCAAGGCCGTCGGGGCCCCCAAGGACCACCAGGCCCACCCGGAGATCAGGGCCTTCATGGCAACCGTGGACAACCTGGGCGCAGCGAAAAAGGTGAAGATGGAGACTACGGTTTAATGGGACCTCCTGGCGAACAAGGTCCACCAGGCGAAGCTGGGCCCCTGGGTCGCGACGGCTATCCTGGCGACCCTGGCCTTAATTTGTACGGACCAAAGGGACAGGCTGGCCAGCATGGAGTGCCCGGCTTCGATGGCCATCATGGTGATCGTGGAGAGGTCGGCGTGACGGGTGACAAAGGTATGCCGGGTGAGGGTCTCAACATTATTGGACCCCCAGGTTCTCAAGGCCCACCCGGTAGACGCGGATGGCCTGGCATTGATGGTCGCCCTGGCCGTCGAGGATTTCCTGGTGACAAGGGAATACGAGGTGATGACTGTGGAATCTGCCATGCCGGACCTCGTGGCATTAAAGGATTGATGGGCGATGCTGGTTATCCAGGCGAGCACGGGGCACGCGGCAATGCCGGTATGAATGGCGCTCGCGGACTTAAGGGAGTTCAGGGTAACCCAGGCCCACGTGGTCACAAAGGAATGCGAGGATCAGCTGGTATTCCCGGTGAGACGGGTCGTCCCGGTGAAAGGGGTCCTCCTGGCGAAATCATGTATGGCGGCAGCTTGAAGGAAGAGGAAAAGGGTGATGACGGTGACTATGGACGACGCGGCGAGCAAGGAGCTCAAGGTGATCGGGGTCAAGATGGAAGAGACGGCACTCCTGGATTTAAAGGTGAACCTGGCATGCGTGGAGACTTTGGTGACGCAGGACGACCAGGTAAAGATGGAGCTCCAGGAATCGATGGACGCGATGGAAAACCAGGTGCTCCTTATACCACACCCAAATATTTAGTAACCGGTGAACCTGGCTACAACGGAAGAAAGTAAGCATCAATAATATTGAGAATCAAATTGAATAGTAATGAAATTTTTATCTTTCAGGGGAGAACGTGGAGACGAGGGTAGCGTGGGCACTAAAGGTGACAAGGGTGAGCCACATCCTGGCGAGATAATTCTAAACCGAGGAGAACCTGGTGACAGAGGTCTTGATGGCGTTCCCGGCTTTCGTGGACCTAAAGGCGAGAGAGGTGAACCAGGACTAAAAGGTGAAACTGGTATCATAGGTTTGCCTGGAGAGGTCTATGAGGGACCTATCGGTGCAAAAGGATACCAGGGAGAAAATGGTGATTATGGACCGCAAGGGCATCCCGGTAATCCCGGTAGAGATGGTGAGCCTGGAATGCCTGGCGCAGATGGCCCAAAAGGACAACGTGGTGATCCCGGACAATCCAATTTGTCTGGTGAAATTGGTGTTCCTGGTCGACCAGGCATAAAGGGCGTACTTGGTGACAAAGGTTTCATTGGTCACCCTGGCCCGAAGGGACGGCCGGGTCCAAAGGGAGTCAAGGGCGAGAGAGGTGATGATGGTTTTTGGGGCCTAAAAGGTCTGCCTGGCAACAAGGGACAACGTGGTGAAATTGTGGTTGGACGTCCCGGTCCAAAAGGTGAGCCCGGTCGTCCTGGCAGCGTTGCTCTTCACGGTGTCAAAGGTCAAAAGGGTGAAGTCGGTTCTCCTGGGCCATTTGGACAGAACGGCGCTAAGGGCAGCATTGGATTTCCTGGTAAAACCGGAAAAAGTGGCGACCCAGGACCACCAGGCTATCCCGGTGAACAAGGCATTTTAGGTCTATCAGGTATTCCCGGAGATCAAGGAGACCGCGGTGACATTGGAAAATCTGGAAATGCTGGTGACAGGGGTCCACGTGGAGCGATTGGCGAAATGGGATCTAAAGGTTAAAATGTGCTATTTATTCTGATTTTATAATATGCTTAACAATGGGTTATGTTCTTATAGGTGTTACCGGTGAGATAGGTCCGCCCGGCATCTCAGGTGTGCATGGCAGAAATGGTGCTAAAGGCGAGCGTGGTGATCAAGGTGTGATCGGGCGACAAGGTATCAAGGGTGTATCTGCATACAGTGGCATTAAAGGCGATGCGGGTGAAGCTGGCTGGCAAGGTCCACCCGGCTATGATGGAGCACCTGGCTTTAAAGGTGAACGTGGTGAAACAGGAGATTCATTGCCCGCTTCTGATGGTATACAGGGCCCTAAGGGCGCAGCTGGTATACCCGGTCGCAATGGGATGCCCGGCTTATATGGCCTAAAGGGTGCGACAGGAGATTATGGATTAGGTGGAAATCCTGGAATTATTGGTGATCTGGGCATTGACGGTCGTCCCGGATATCCTGGCCGCAATGGAGTTGTCGGTCCGAAGGGAAAAGTCGGAGAAATTGGACCCATGGGCGCACCAGGTGAATTCGGAGATATGGGCGATGTTGGGTATCCAGGCGCACATGGAATGCAGGGTGACGAGGGACTTCCTGGTGAATATGGTCCAGACGGTATACAAGGTGAAGTAGGAGAAGCTGGTGAGATCGGTGATGTCGGTCAAATATTGTACTCTGACATGCGCGAGAGTCGTGGAGAGCCCGGAACTCCTGGATATCCAGGCGTGGAAGGTCCACGTGGAGAGCCTGGTGACGTTGGATCCATAGGCTACCAAGGAGCTCGTGGAGAGAGTGGCGGTATTGGCTTCGCTGGTCAACCTGGATCTGATGGCTTTAATGGAATAAAAGGTACTCAAGGAGACAAGGGTCTACGTGGTCTACCCGGACCTATGGAACCCGCTGAGAAGGGCGAGGAAGGCGACATGGGCTATGATGGTCTATTAGGACGTCGAGGTCGTTTTGGCCAGAAGGGTGCACCCGGTGAACAAGGTGAATATGGACTCAACGGTAAAAGCGGTCCTCGGGGTCCCGTTCGCGAAGGACCCCGCGGCTTAGCCGGTGAACCAGGCTATCGAGGACCAAGTGGCCGCAATGGCTTGCACGGCCAAGTGGGAATGAAGGGTGAGCGCGGCAATATCGGATTGCAAGGCGAAAGAGGTGATCCTGGCTTTGCTATTCGGGGCATAGTCGGTGACATCGGTGAAAGAGGCGAACAGGGTAGACTTGGTAATGATGGTGCTAAGGGTGAACAAGGCTTCAACGGACGTCCTGGTCGCACTGGCCCTATTGGACCGCGTGGACCACGAGGTCCTACTGGTGATGCCGGCTGGAGCGGTTATAATGGCATTGACGGTCTTGTCGGTGAGAAGGGTGAAGCTGGTGTAACCTTTTCGTACACGTATGCACGTCCCGGCGACCGTGGTGAGCCTGGTCTTGATGGATTCAAGGGACTTCAAGGTGACCAGGGTGTTCCTGGTCTCAATGGCGAATGGGGAATGCGTGGTTTAAGGGGATATCGTGGCGATGCTGGCGAGGTAGGCTACCAAGGTCCGGACGGTCCTCAGGGACAACGTGGTGACATGGGTGAGATTGGTTTGGCAGGGCAAGTGGGATTGCGAGGTGCCCCCGGTTCCCCTGGTGATCCAGCACCACCGCCGCCACCACCCAAAAGCCGTGGATTTATATTCACCCGTCACTCGCAATCGGTCAGGATTCCTGAGTGCCCTGCAAATACGAACAAGCTGTGGGAAGGCTACTCACTATCCGGAAATATCGGCGGCGGTCTTGCCAACGGTCAAGATCTTGGACAATCTGGTTCTTGCCTCATGCGGTTTACCACAATGCCATATATGTTCTGCGATTTCAACAACGTCTGCAGCTACGCCCAAAATAATGACGACAGTCTTTGGCTTTCCACTGCCGAGCCAATGTCCATGGCTATGAATCCCATTGAATCCCGGGATATCATTAAGTACATTTCGCGGTAAGTTCAAGTTCACTATATTATATGCAATATCCTATTATCTTTGATTTCTTTATGCAGTTGCGTCGTGTGCGAAACAACAACGAAAGTTATTGCTCTGCACTCACAGTCCATGTCTATTCCGGAATGCCCTGGTGGCTGGGAAGACATGTGGACGGGCTATAGTTACTACATGGTAAGCATGTTTTGCTTATTTACCTAAATATCCGTTGATTGCAATCTCTATGTCAGACCACATTGGATAATACGGGCGGCGTTGGCCAAAACCTTGTCTCGCCCGGCTCTTGTCTGGAGGAGTTCCGTGCCAATCCGGTAATCGAATGCCACGGACATGGACGTTGCAATTACTACGATGCCCTGGCGTCCTTCTGGCTGGCTGTAATCGAGAAGCAGGATCAGTTTATCCAGCCGCGACAGCAGACTCTCAAGGCAGATCAAACTAGCAAGATTAGCAGGTTAGTTTGCCACATCAATCACATTATTTACATGTCTTTATCATGGTATATTTCTTTCAGATGCACCGTGTGCCGTCGTCAGGACAATAGCTTCATCACGCGCCAGCGCTCTTCTTCATCGTACAGCTCCAGCTCCGGCTCTGTTTCTGGATCTGGATCTGGCTCGCGCTTCAACGCTGGTTCAGGTTCAAACTATGGACAAGGCTCTAACAACGGTCAAGGCTCTAGTTATGGACAGGACTCTAACTATGGGCAGGACTCCAATAATGCTCAAGACGGTAGGTCTGGCTATCAGGCCGGGGAATTCCGTCAAGGACAGCAAACGTTCCGTCAACCACAGCCACAGTCTCAATACCCAGGCTCTAACAACGGTCAAGGCTTCAGTTATGGACAGGGCTCTTACTATGGGCAGGGCTCCAATAATGCTCAAGACGGATTAAGCCAAAGCTCTGGTAGGTCTGGCTATCAGGCCGGGAATATCCGTCAAGGACAGCAAACGTTCCGTCAGCGACAGCCTCAAACCCCACGCTGGTCGCCTAGCTATCAGAGCGGAGAATTCCGTCAAGGACAGCAAATGTTCCGTCAGCCACATACACAAACTCAGCCGCAACTAGCTAAAAACGTTGGAAGGCCTCAATATCGTCGGTATCCGCGCGACGACACCCATGCTCCTTAGATGTCAGTTCAGTTTACACACTAAGTAGCAGTTAAATAATTATTAAGTCTAAGTTGCTATCACTATCCGTTAACACAACCAAATCAAATCACCAAACACACCACAAATAACTCAAATCCTCTGTCTTATTATCTCTTCGATAATGATAATTATTGAGTAGTGCCATTTTTGAGTCGAGATCATAAATGCTAATTAAATCTAATCTAATATCGTACAAAACGAAAAAAAAAACAACCAAAAATATATTTTTATAATACAATGAATCGAATAGTGGAAGCCGATATCGAAGCCAACTATACTATATTAATCCACTGCCCTGATATGTAATTAAAAATATAATTTCACGTTGATTGATGATTGAAGGAATTACAACTTAATAAAGAAAATCAATGCCCAGTTTTTGATAAATAAAAAATGCGAAAACAATTCTTTTATTAACAAGCTTGTAAGTGTCCTGTAGATTAATATAATATCTAATTAAGACACAATTCCAAAACCCTAAAAAGAGAAATACAACAAAAAAATCAAATATTTAATGAATCTATTTTTTATTAAAAATTTAATATGGTAATATATTAAAATAATAAGTATCTTTCAATAGTATATTCAAAAGAGCCACCGTGTCAGCAAAACTATCGATAGTGCCACCGATAGACTTTTAACAGAAAAATCGTACCACACAGTGGTTCGAACATTTTAGAGGAAATAATAGCTGTTTCTGGCTGAAAGAATCCGAAAAATCGTTGAAACTGCGATGCAAATTAAGTAGAAACACAATTTTATTTTTATTTATATACATTGGTATTGTATATATCTAATGTACCAATTTTCCAAGGAGCTTTTCGGGCTCATCACAACCAGCATTTGTTTATCACGCCGCGGATCAACAATTTCATTAACTATAAAATAGCTAAGTTTTCAGCAATTGCGCCACATATTATTATCGTCCTTATTTTGCCCTACAATGAAAAAATACTAGCATTCTGTGTCATTTTTCACATAAGCACGCACGGTAACACTTTTGTTTTCTTTTCTTATAATTTGTTGTTTTTATTTTTTTCCTGCATTTGTTATAATAATATTGTTTGTTGTGCAGGCAAGAAATTTAAAATTGATGCTGTTACATTCAAGTCTGGTATTTATCCCGAGTGTTGCCAACGCAGGTCAACAGGAATTGACATCGCAAACTAGGAAGTGTTTGTTTATGTTATTTCGTTTCTCTTTTGAAAATAACGCTGTACTTTTCTAACGCTTTTTTAATTTACAGGTGAAGTCATATTGCTTAGTGCTCATACCCATCATATACATGTTAAGACGTTCTTATGTGCTTCCTAGTATGTTTTGTCCATTTGGTTACATCAATCGCCAAATAACAAAGGGAAATGTATTCGCATTAATAGCAGAGTAGAAGCTATTGCGCAGATATCAGAAAAATTCCTATTTCCATGATGATAAGTTTGACTATATGAAAATCAGTGTCCTCAACGTCGTCCTATGCTTGACACCTTTGTTGAATACCTTTCGTGTTCAAATGGAAAAACAAAAATGTAATTGATATTTGATGTCTTTTAGAAAACCGGATGCAGGAAGTCCCATTCTATTGACAAGTTTGTAGTGGTCAAATGATTTTGTCAGACTAATGACAAACATTGGATTTAATTTAACCACTTGCTGCAGCAGAACACGTATACCTTATGTTACTTTTAACATCAAAGTGAAACATCGGATATACCTGCTTGCGTATCATTACTGACAGTTTGTTACATTTTATTTACTTGACTATTCCTGACATTTGTATTAAATTAATTTTCCATGAGTTTCTGCGTTTTCCGTGATGTCGAGTGCTTCAAGAGAGGTTGACCACGTAAACATGTCGGTACTTGGAACCACAAAATGTGCTAATTGGTACTACTCTTCTTTTAAAACGTTTGGTTGGTCAGGTTGGACATCAGAAGTCCGTGGTCATGTTGGTGGAGTATAAAAAATACATGCAAAGCAAACGCCAAGAGGCACTCTATAATTGACTGAATTTCATGCCGCCTTTGTTCTCAATGCAGAGCGAATAAAAAAGTCAAGAGTTCCCTATTTTGTTCGTTATGTCGGTTAAAACATGCAAACTGGCTGTAAGTTTGCCGATTCGAAATATAAAAAAAAAATAAATAAATAAAAAGCAATCGTCTCATGAGCATGAATTTTTGTTGACTGCAGTAAAAGGCAATTTTAAACAATGCAATTACTGCGTTTTTAAAACATTCCTTGTTTTCTATTGTTAGCGGATCATAATAAGAAATATCAGAAGGGTTTTAAATAAAAAAAAAATTGTTAGAAATAATTAGTTGCATTTTTAAAAAGCTGAGCATGTGTTTGAAAAGCATCAAAATTTTAGTATAGATTAACGTCTACATTACATATACTTAGCCTCAATGTGAAATACTTTTCAAATTTTATCAACGAGCAACGGGTTGAATTTATATACCACAACTTTTAAGTGAATAATCAACGGATGCAAACACTGAGGTTGACAACAAATGTGTGAATAGCTTTATTGTAGAGCTAATAACATACATATGTTAAAGACAGCTTCAGTAGACTAAGACTTCGCACTGAATAAGTCTTGACACTAAATGCTAAATAAACTTATATCACAGTCATAAAATATATTCGTATTTTCATTGTTGTGATGCGGAAATTCACAACAGGGGGTATTCATTTTCAAAATAAACAACAAATAACTCATTTGCAGATTATGTTAGGGACAACTTATGCGAGAATTATCTAGCCATGTGGTGCATATAAAGGATTTGCCTTCAAAATGATTCTGAGTATATACGCGTATATAGTTCTCACTTTTTTACACTCCAGTCAAAATAGTATTACTCTTTGCCAATGCCAAGGGTTCGTACTGAGATTCAAGCTTACTTAATGAGCTCAATCACAGTTGGAAGTTTAATATTCTTACATTGACAAAAAATGTGCAGCGATGCTATTTTAGTTTAAATATGTTTTTGAACTTTGTTATCGTTAGTTGTATCTGAGTGCGAAAATTAAATTATTTTTGTTAAGTCTTTTGATGTTTGTCAATATACAAATATAAGTAATTGCCGCACTTAAGCACTCAGGTTGACACTTAAATAGAACAGCGATAAGATAGACCCTTCATTGGCACTGCGACCCTATTTTAAATTATTTCAGTGGATGCTATAATTTCTGTATAATTGCAATATTTACTGATTTATGGTTATTGCGATTTCATTAAAGCGAACATATTTGATTCTTCATACTCTCTCCTTTATAAAAA